>OX637332.1:16001793-16601793 GCA_951799405.1 Agapetus fuscipes | reverse complement strand
GAGCGAAAATGTTTTTGTTTTATTTATTTTTTTATTTCATTATTTTAAAATGGTAGGGAATATATTTAGAGTGATGTAAAGATTATTTTTATGAAGCTATTTCATGAAGAAAAAAGACAATTACAAAAAAGGTCCATGGCCTTTTGTTTCAATTCATAAAATTAGGTTTTTAGATCAAAAATAAGATAAAACACAGAAATTTCAAAACCTTATCTTACATATTGAAACAAATTGTGAGTAAAAAATAATAACTGTCAATAAAAAAGACAAGTGTGGAAATCATCTGAAATAACTGATGGCGGAAACAAAATATATTATTATGATTCTAGCAAATTCGCTTCTTACAAATAACGTTTGTGGGAAGAAAAAAGTAACTGAGTACATGTTATCATTAAAAAATTGTAAAAAAAACATTAATAATACCCATGTACATTCAGTTACTTTTTGCTTAAAAAATCGCAAATACATAAAATAATTAAAAAAATAAAAAATTATTTTCAAACGATAAGGCTTTCATATCAATTGAAAACTTTTATTGAAAGCAAAGAAAATTAATGTCGCTTATTGTTTGAAAATATTCAAGAAAAACTGCAAGAAGTACATACATATATAATACATTTTTCGCAACGCAATAATTAAAAAACTGTAAAATATATGGAAAGGATATGGGAACAGGTATAATGAATACTTTTTTACTGTTTAGATATAGTTTACTTCTTTATTTTTATATCAGCATGTATCATGAGACTTTATGTTTGTAAAAATACTTGCCAAGTAGGTCAAATTAATATGAGTATGGTTTTTATTGCGTAAGTTAACTGTCTTTGAAAATATTATTTGGTTCGTCATTGGCATAGGTGTATTGTTTCTTTCTAATTTTAATAATTATTTTGTTACTTATTTAATTCAAATTATTAAGAAACCAGAATAAATTATTTTATTGACTTTTTTTTTTCACTTTCGACCGTCAATACTCAGGTCATTATCAAGAGTCAAAATTTCTCAAAAGAGTCATTTTTTAAATCCATTTTACAAATAAGTTTCTATGGAAAATTATTGTAGCCGTTGCTTCTAGTGCAGTTTACTTTTAGTTTTAAATGATTATTTAATATTGATATAATAATTAAATTGATTATCTGACTATTACAAGTACTAGACAAAAAAGATTTTACTTATCAGGTGAAACCAACGTAGGGATATTTCAAAATACAACTTTAAAAAATCGTATATTTAATTAATCTTGAAAATCCATTACATTGGTTTTATTTCTTTATGAAACCACGTTTTTTCGTTCTTACCTTCTTTCGTTCTTATTATGAACATCTAATGGACAGTTTTCATAATTCATTCTATTACATATGGTTATAAAAATAACCTGCTCACTTCATTCTTCTTTACATTTTTAAGTGTTTTACAAGAAATGTGAACATTCACGAGTTCTGCTATTTTCTTGGAACTGTGCCACATTTGCACACTCATCACTGACTTTCTGAAATATAAAATTCTTCCCACTGAAATAACTGAGCAGAAGGTATATTTCCGTCAAAATAAGAAATTTCGTCGATCGAGCATGCTAATGATGATTTTTTTAATCACTTCGTGTGGTTTTGAAGAATTGTAAGAAAGAAAATTAAGTTGCAACCAAAAATTTACTAAATATAAATGAGTATCGTTTTCAACGCACGTTATTTATATTTTAAAACATATGCAGGTACAATCTCAATATTTTTTAGATAATATTTGGTTTCCTTCTTCACAGTTGTTGTTCAATAGCAACAAAAAATGCATTTTGTTGAAGAATTTGTAAGCCTCAGTCGAATAATTTATCTTTTAAAAAATAAATTTTCTTATTACATTTTCCCGTCTGTCCACTCGTTGAGATATTTTTCCGGTGACTTTTGGTTCACAAGTTTTGCGAACATTTTGATGTTGTAATATTTTATTGTAGTTCATTTTAGTGTTTTATTCACCTGGCTTTCAGCACCACCCTCAGCCTCTTCAAGACGCTCAGAAAGTTGAATCACTTGGACGCTGAGATCTGCCTTTTCCCTCTCGATCTGTATGACAAATAAACCAGAAATATGAAATCAACCCTATACGCAAATTTTATAGTATCAAATCAGATTTGACATCATAAATATTGTTAATATGATGAATTGCAAAGTTAAAAGTTTAGAAAAATGAAATTAAATAATAAAGAGGCAGAAGTAAATAGAAAAAACGAATTGACTTTTGGTTGATATTTTTTTTTACAAAATAATCTTCATTGATAGAAAAAGGGCATACATTTTAGATTTTCCGGACAACATTTTTTGAACAGTAAAAAAAAACAATATTTTCGTTGCTTAAGTTATAAAATGAAGATAACAATTTTAAGTTTCTTAGTTTTTAAGCATCAAAATTAATCATTTTGATGTTAAGTAATGAAATTGGTTTATTTAATTTGAACATGAATGCGTCATTATTACGTGACAAGTTTCCTAGGCTAGAAATACAATTCGAGGAGAATCTTTTTATAGAAGAGAGGTATTTTTTGTTCTTCACAAGTCGCTCATAATATGCACGGAATTTGAAATTGGGCCAAGAGGCCAAAAAGCAGAAACTTTATTATTGAAGAAAATACTAAGTGGCCGGTGTTTGTTTTGCGTTCCGTACACCATTTTGATTGCATCAGAGAAAATTCTAGAGAGGATGTCAAAATTGAAATGTATTGGCGCTTTACATATATCGTGTGCGTCAGAGGAAGAACAATCGAGTGAAGATAATTGATTGAGGTCGTAAAGTAAAAAAATGTATTCGGAATACAATAATTTTACTGTTACATCTTATTTTAATCAAAACGAGCTGGAAAAGCTCACTTTAACTTGAGATTTGTCACACTTTTTTGTTTGGAAAATTTGTTATAATTCGTGTAAACGATTATAAGGAAGTAGATAGTATTTGAAATGTAAATAAAATTTGAAAAACTGAGGGATTTTATTGAATATCCCATCATAATAATATGGCTATGAAAGTCCTCATAGTAGAACAATCTTTCAAGAAAAATAATTATTAATACAAAAAAACGGCATATTGGAAAAAAAAAAAAAAAAAAAATATCGTCCTGGATTGTTAAGTCAAAATTTAAAAAAAGTTTAAAATTGCAGGTGTTGTTAATTGTAATCCAATATATGATGTTTGTATGTACCTACCTGTATTTACATTCAGGAAGTAAGTCAACATAAAAAGAGAAGTGGTAAGTGGGTGAAAACTATAAATAGGAAGTATGATATGTTGTTTTTAACATTGTTAAAGCAAATCTGTGTTCTTAGATTTAAATTAAACAAGAAAGCATTATTGAATTGTATGAAAAAATTGCGTGTGAATATCATTACTTTTTATGATAAATACATATCGTGAAAATGACCAATATGAATGTATATTCTTCAAATATACTCATTTTGGTTATAAATTCAAGAAAAAGATTCTAGGTGTGCATGCGTATGGCAAAATTAGTAATCTCTTAGTTTAAATGGTTTTTAGTGCTTTGAATTTTGACAACAAAATTATGGTTATGGACAAAAATAGGAATCAATAAATTTGATACTCCATGAAAAAATGGGATTTTTCTATCTCTAAAAAATATAATAGCAAGGAAAGTGGAACAATGGTAATTAAAAAACAGTCTCAGATTTAATACTATAATGGGCTGCGAGGAAAATGTGGTGAAAATAAATAATTATACTTAGTAAGAAAAGAGTCGTGTGACATAAAACATTTACATTTTGAGTTGTGAGTCCGAAAAATATGGTTGAACATTTTTAAAAACATCGCTACTAGAATTCTTTAACAAAATGAAGTTGTACATTTTTTGTCATTTTCATGCTAATGAAAAAGTATTACACAGGAATGATCTATAATGTATCGTCATAAGAGAATGTTTTGTTGATTATCATTTGATATTTGTCTACATTTGATTTTGTTGGTGCAAAAGTGCATGCAGCCCGTGAGTCATTCCATACATCATGATGATTTGTTGGGGTGATAATGGCTCTAGAGCTTCCGCCGTGTTCTGCCGAGGATGTAAGTCATTGGGCTGGTATTTATAGCTCTGCAAGTGGTGGCTAGTGACAAGCTCCCGCCTAGCGCCGCCCACGCGCAGAGCATTCTAGGCGGCGCGCCACGCACTTGCCTGAAATAGCGCGCGCTCCGGGCCGAGGATAATGTTTCAGAACATAGGCGGACAGCGCCTGAAGACGAGCATGTCTATTTGCATGCGCCCGCTGAGCAACGTTGCAGAATAATGAGTTGTATAACTGACCAGGAAATCTTCTTTGTCCGGCTCTAATAAATTAAAGTTAATGTGCATTATAATTTTGAATCTATTTGACATCTTGGTGAGATTAAAATTAACTTAGTTTATTTGATAATCAAATAGTTTTGAAATGTTTTAATACTAAAAGGCGTGTATATAATCAAAGGTATTTTGAAAAAAAAAATTTTTTGAGAATGTATCAGCTGTATTTGTTTACAGGCTTAAGGATTTGAATGCAACAGGTGATCGGTGTAAACATCCAATAGTCCCAAACAGTCACTAATTTATTATTCACTTGAAGATAATTTCTTCGTCACAACTCACTTTGTATCACGGCATTGTCTTAAGTTTAACAAAAACACAAACTGTAAACTGTTCACAGATGAATACAAACATGTTAGAGGGAAATGTTTAAAGCGGGGAATGAGAGATGAAGTCCTGACATATCGGTCAACATGTCGAATTGCATGTCGGGATGGAGAGCGCACTCTTCGTTAAGGAAGGTCCAGCTTTGAGGACGAGCGGGACCGGTGAGCGATAAACAAGCGATCCTTACCCTCTGCCGCAACTCCCTTTCGGACTCTAGATCGTCGTGGAGCAGACGAATCTTGTCCTGCAAAAGAAAACGAGATCATGATATTTCCCGCACACTGTTATATTCACAAAGAGCACTGCATGTTCACGTGTTGAGCACCTCTAGCCTGGAGAGCGCGGTCAGGTCGGCGCTATATTCGATGCTGACGTCGGCATTGCCTCCGCCTGTGGAGCGGTACGAGTACTTGGAGGTTTTGGCTACTGAGGACGACATGGTGACTGCTCGCTGCCGCTCCGTTCGCAACAGATGCCGGTCTCGGCTCGACTGCGGACCGGCGCTCGCGACTCGCCCGCCGCGGCCGCCTCCCTCTCCCGGCGCTATTCTGGGCGGGCCTGGAATCTGCGCGACGGCTCACGTTACCCTACAGCCTTATAAGGGAGGCCGCGCTCCAGCTACCTGCGCCACCTGACCATCCTGCCATCCTGCCATCCTGCCACCTTGCCACCCTGCCACCCTGCCTCCATGTGGCGGAACTCCTGGCCACGCGCGTGCAGCAACACCTCCTGCAATGCAGACTCATCAGCCTAAGGATCATTGGTCACATTCCACACAAGCTTCATATCATCATACAACTTCCGTGAACTTCAGAAAAACATAATCGAAACTTAAGCATACAATTTTCTTTTGATCTTTTGTTTTCTTAAGGTTTTTTGTTCATAATGAAACAAGATTTAATCATCGCACCCTTATCAATAATAGGATCATAATGAATAAATTAAATTCAGGATTTTTTCGTTTAACATTTTCTTGAAAGCTTTAGTCGTCGCATTTTTTTGTTTTACAACACAGCGTGTTTATGTGTGTTGCCGTTAACGGGGTCACTGACAATCAAATCACCAGCGATCAAATGCTCTACACATTTCTGCTGCATACCGCACTTTGGTAAACAGCGAGGATAAAATCATTTCAAGCAGCTAATTCGAGAAATATTATTTGAATCATTATTAATTCAAATAAAAGCCAATTAGGAATGGATTTATTAAACCGACTTTACTTTGCTTCAAAGTTTACTTTCGCAAAACCGATAATATTGACAATCTATGAAATGTTTCAGCGGAACCATAGTAGAGCTCCATTTTAATAATAATAAAATTAAACGTGAAAACAAAACACTGTTTTATATGTAGTGCCAGTGGTTTGTTAAAACAATATTCAAATTTTGCGATTTAAAACATCCTTGTTTTACAAAGTTTTTTTTTCAAATATCTTTTTGCACTCTCCTTCAGAAAAAAATAAACGCGTAAACACCAAAAAGTGAAAAACTGTCTAGTTTGTTATTAACAAAACTATTAACATGGCATTTGGTTCGGATTTTTTAAATAATAATAATTTGCGTTTAGTGTGCAATATAATTCTAGAAAAGTATATATTAAAAGTTTGTTCTTACGTCTTCAATTTTTGTTCGTTCTGTTTGAGTAAAATAAATTTGTTGTTTGATTTTTAACACAGAGCTTTTCCGTCTGGCATTGTTTATGATTCATTGCTTTTCCTTTATTTTATTATCTCGCCACATATTTTCTTAAACTTCCGCAAATATTCAATTGTCCTGTAAGTGGATGGCTCGAATACTACATTTTCAGTTTCATTAACGTCTTCAAATCTAAAAGCATAAGTTAGTAAGTGCTTACATGTAAAATTACGTGATAAGCTTAATCTTGTCTTCTTATAAAAGGGGTAGTGTAAATCTGTTATAGAGCTAAGAAAAAGTACATATATTGAGTTGAGCCTTTTCGTATTAATTTATTTCCAAAATCGTTGCTTGGATATTTTTTTCAATGAGCGCCCATTGTTATTTGATTCTCTGAAAACTTGGTCGCTGCTACACAGATGAAAAAAAAACAGTTTTACAAATCACATATTAAGCTTTGTATGTTATGACTTATCATAGAAAATATTAAATTAATGTTTTTTTATTCATAAAAAAACTTTGACTTTCAATCAGGTTGAATGTAAGTTTTTCCGTACAAAGATAAAGGTTTAAGCATTATTTTGGGTGTACCAATTCAAATGAATAAAGGTGATTGAGAATCTTTTACTTTTTGATTCATTGTGTCAAAAGACAACCACCAAACTTCTTAAAAGGTCTTAAATGAATTACAAGAAACAATAAGTTATTGAACAATAATATTACGATCATTCATTAGTATTGTCCTTTGATTTGAATCGTACTTACAAGGAACAGATTTTCATTTAATGTGAAATACATAAATAACAAAGAAAATACACGTCCTGAAAACGCCTACTTATTTTTACTCTGTAAAAGGTTGATTTGATAGATTGCACCCAGCGTAAAGCACGTCTGGTGTGAGAAATTCAAGGACGCGGTGGATTGTTTGAAACAAGGCCGTTAAATACATTTTTAGATCTCCCATCCGTCAATACGATCAGTGTTGTGTACGTTAAATTCCCGACGGAGCGGCCGCTCAGAATAACACGACTGGTTAATATTAGTTCAACGCAATATCACTTCGATAAACAATCGACAGCCTACGATACTTTTGAAAGCTACTCATCTCATACATCTTCCCGTCTTCGTCTTCTTCTTCACTCTTCTCAACTCGTTGGCAGACATACTATTTACATTTTACATTTAGTTTCAAAGAATGATTACACTTTTTGGATATAAGACGAACCGTTATAGGAGAACTTAAATTACTAGGGGCTACGCCCCTGGCTGCTACGCAGCCCAACCCCTTAACATTTGGAGAATCTGTATATTGCGCATAGTTTACTCACGTTAAAATTCGTAATATTAAAAAAAACATGTAAAATAAAAACATGCAGTTTTTGTAAAAGAAAATTTAAATTTTGTAGGCTTTGATAAAATAAAATTTACGGAAGCTTACCATTCAAAAATTAAAAGACACAGGGATTATCCCGCATTGTAAACGGTTGTACATACTGTTATAGATACATCAATAGTGTATGCAAATCTTGATTTAATATCAATATTTCTATATTCTCATTTGTCCACCCTATGATCTGTCATTCATCGGGATTATCATGCACCGTAAATGGTTATAGATTTTATCAGAATAAGTTAATCGACACTGTTAGAAAATATCGATTCGATATAGGAAGGCACATCGATATATGAATGCCATTAAAAATATATCGGAAATCTGATAGATTGGTATGAAACTGAACCCCATGCTGTATACACCTAGTTCACTTTTGCCAATGCCACCCTGGCTTCCGGGAAAGGCGTAGGGCGGTTCGTGTGAGGTCTGTTTTTTGTGCACATGCAGCAAGTGTAAACACGATCGTGCTTGCTTGTAGGACTGCATGTAATATGAATCTTAAATGTACAATACCTTTGGAACTTTCGTTGAATCATATGTTGGCATGAGGCTGACCACCCTGTAAACAATGATTCACTTTGCGAATTTCACCCCTGTGTCAGGGAAGGTCGCCAAGAGTTGCAGGTCTTATGTTCATTAAAGATTGGGTTTCTATGTTGTTAGTCCACATCTAGCATTTGCAGGCGTGAGCTTATAGGAACGGGTCTGCTTGTGGGAATGCATTTAATATGAATCTCAATTTAATATATCTTTGCAACTTAAATTATAAAGACCTAAACTAAATAATTTCCTTGACTTATAGGTTAGTATGCGGCTGACCACCCATACTGTAAAAAATGGTTCACTTTGCAAATTTCACCTATTTTTGAGGGAAGTTCGGCAAGAGTTGCAGGGCGAATGTTAATTTGATATAAGGTTATTATGTTCTAAGTCATCATGGGGCATGTGTAAGCGCGAACTTATACCTGTCTACTTGTGGGAATGCATTTAATATGAATGTCAAATGTAATGTATTGTGCAACATAGATAATAGATTATATAGGTATTAGGTAGTATATCTCTCAAAAAGCTTGTACGTATTTGAAAATATTTGATGAGAAAAAATAATTACTGACAATTTTGTTGAAAAATTATATGCAAAATCTTCTTCTGCCATGATCTGTATTTCTAAAAACTGGTTTGCGTCCCCGCTCGAATTTTTAAATATTTATTAGAGAACGCAAAATAGATCGATGAATTGCATTCCTTTCAAATTTATTAAAAAAAAGGGACAAAAAAAAAAAAAAAAAACAAAAACAAACATTTCATCTCCAGGCCCGAACCCGGGTCCTTCTGCATCAAAGACGCGGACGTTACCGCTAGCCCACGACGCCCTTGCGGGGTAGTGAGAAAATTGTTGTACATATTCAGAACGTTTTTCCAGGCATATTTATTATCCTTTACTGTTATTTTCGCGAACTACATAATGTTTACATCGACAGTGTTCAAAAATATCGATTTAAAATAGAGATATCGATCCATTAATGCAATCAAAAATATATCGGAAATACTATGTTTTTTTAGTGCACATACAGCATGTGTAAGCGCGACAGTACATGTGTCTGCTTGTGGGAATGCGTGTAATAAGAATCCTGAATGTACTATATCTTTGCAACTTATTTGAGATTCTTATGTCGCATGCGTTAAATTTCATGAATCTCATTTTTCAGAATCAGAATTTCATTCATCAGTTTTTTTTTGTCAAAAATTATATTTGTTATGAATTGAGTTAATGTTTAGCGCCTCTATGTTCTAATTTATGTACATAGTTTTGTATGTAAAATATATTTGTTTAAAAATAGGATAGCGCCTCTATATAATTACAATTTCTATACATAAAATATGAGGTTTGTATTGCTTAAATACATTTTATTTTCGCACACTGCCGAGCAGGCAGTTTAGCGTAATCGGCTAAACCACCGGTTCTTTCGGCGGCCCCGCCCGGGAGACGCGGGTTTGATCCTCGCGGCGAGACATTTTGAAAATTGAAAATTTGAAAGTCCAAACGAAAGACGACGACGAAGGAGAATATAATAAAGGATTCTCAACATTTCACTGGTATCGTAGTCAACAAAATAAATCATCATCTTCGCGCAGAAAGCCTTAAGCTCCTGAGGACGTTGGCTATGACGTCAGCGATACTTAGATAATAATGCAAGTTCTCC
This sequence comes from Agapetus fuscipes, assembly GCA_951799405.1. Classification (NCBI taxonomy): domain Eukaryota; kingdom Metazoa; phylum Arthropoda; class Insecta; order Trichoptera; family Glossosomatidae; genus Agapetus; species Agapetus fuscipes. The sequence goes on along the minus strand of OX637332.1, from coordinate 16,591,899 downwards.
CATAACGTACGTCTAATATCCGAAATGGACACTTATTTTCTTAAGTTAATTATAATTTGAAAATATGTCAATCAAACGTGACTCCACGTTAATTGGAAAGTTTGGACGGGCAATTATTACCGGTTTCAAATATTTTTGTCAGAAGTTAAGTAGAAAATATATATTTCATGTTTAAATGAGAGAACGAATATTGATCTATGAGATTTATTTTATATATTTTAAAACCTAGTAAAAAATATTTTGAATGATACATTTGATACTTACATTTTCTTTTCATTCATCTTCTTCTCAGCCCGTCTCTAGTACCCACTCTTTGAAGTAGACCTCTTCCAATCCTCTCCAAGCCTATTCCAGGGAGTTAAAAAGTAAAGAACGAATAAATGTGTGATACAAGATTTATTTGTAGTTGAAAACTTCATCGTCTTTTAAGTCTACTTCTTTATGGTTCATTTTATTGAAATACCTTTGAGAAGCACAGTTGAATATTATTATTTCTCATTTGTGAATGTAATATTGTATATACCTAATGAATGTAATATTCATTAGGTATATCTAATATTAAATAAATTTGATAAGGTTAAAGATAACAATTGAAATCAAAATTTCATCACAAAAGTTATATGAAACCATGGGATTTTCTAACGTTACCGTTTATTTTTTTATGTATTAATTAAATTGAATAAAAAAAAGACGCACATATAGAGTTAAAAATCTTTTAGAGTAGCTTTAGGCCCACGCGAGATGTTTGATGACTATCATATTTTTTGTTTAATTTTAATGTGATATGAAAATACACGTGTTAAATTAATGATGTGTCTAGTTTGGTACAATGTTGTGTACACATTGAATCACAGCTAATCTCTCTTAATCCCAGTGAGCAGATTCAGCTCTAAGCTTGCAATATCTTTTATCTCTCAGATATGATTTTCAGTAGTATCTATTGTGTAATAATTTTAGTGACATTTCCATCATCTTCACTATCACAATTGTAAAGTGTTTAATCAAACTTGATATCATTATTATTTAAATATTATGTAATCGTCCATCATCGATATTTTCTACATGTTTTTCTTCTCTAATATTTGCTACACACTTTTAGAAATGCAATTTTCACCGCTGATTCCAAAAGTGCATCAATGGTATATGGATTTTACATCAACTTATTTGAATTGTTAAGTTTCACTAAAATACTGGGTACAAAAATATGTAATTAACTAATATTTTGCTTGCTTGAGAGTTGGTGCCTTGTAGCGACGACCAAGCTCGTAAAAAGTCCGGTCGATAGTTCAGTTGGTAGAATGCTTGCATTCCATGCCGAGGGCAAGGGTTCGATACCCACCGAGGGTGTCAGAAAAGATTTCCCGTTTTGGTGTGTATTTCAAACCCAAAATAAATACCGGCAAGGTGTACTCAGCCTTCACAAGAAATGAGAACCAGCCCCCACGGAAGCTGGAAAACCCCCACTTCAACTGAAAGTGTTTTTGTGATGCCGGCCCCCTTACCTGTAAAAATAAAAAGGTCCCGAATCACCACATGTGACCTCTTTGGTTACAACGCGGTAAAAACTTTCTCTATATATGCAGCTTATGAACGTTTTTATTTACCTTATATATTAATGAAATTTTAGAAAATTGATGACGAAAACTATTTTGGTGCATGATGCCATTGTCAAGGAGCAGACAAGACCTTCAATTAGTCTGAAAAATTGCGACAAAAATTAGCACAAGACAGGAAAAGCTCGCGGAAAAATGCGGACAATGTTTACCATTAGTTATTCGTATCATCGCGGCAAATAGACAGGAATGAGTCAAAAGCATCGTCGGGCGCGCTCGCACCGGCTCTCGGGCGATGGAAATAAATATACAGTGTAGGTTTTCACGAGCAAATGATTCACCAGTATAAATCATTACATACCTACTGGCCGTTCCCGGAAATATGTATTTATACTACGGAAAATTTTGCTCACCTCTCCAGGCTCGAACAATGTTGGCTGATTTTTATTATTCTCAAATAATTTCTTCTTTGTTTCGGATGTTATTTTTTTCCTTCTATCATTTGAAAAGATATGATAATTGATAGTAACCTATAATTGATTACTCTAACTGTAACTGTAACTATGTCCCCATTCTACTAGGGTTGGCCAGAGCCTCTGCAGATTTGTCTCGTTTTTTTTTGGCATTGCTTTCAATTCATTTATATCCATTACATTCTTATTTTTCAAACATTTCCTTCCTTTACACTCACATTCTTAATGAATTTTATGATTTTTCAGCAATTGTACACCTGCTTTTTAATAATCTCCTTTACGAGACTTTATGAGAACAAAAATATATTATCATTTAAAGATTCACGCTTAGCGCATATACACACACCAGAATGTTATTTTGCCCTTTGAGTTCCTACAAAATAAACCTAAAATTGACACGAGACACAATTTTTGACAATTTTTTCAGAAGATGGATGGTATTGGTAAAAGTTTGTCATTGTTCACAATGCACGCAGTTTCATTTTAATATGCTTTGTTAAAATTATTTTCATTCCACAATAATATTTTTGATGATTCCATTATTGATTTTTTTTTAAAAGTTGTTTAAGATGTAAAGTGCTCGTGGATTATAATCTATTTAAACAAATTAACATTGTCTGCTCTAGTTTCAACTTTCACCAAACTTAATTTTCAGGAAACTTTTTGAAATATTTTTTGAAATATAAATAAACAGAATAAAAAGCTTGTATGTTTTTTTTTGCTGGCTGTTCGCTTCTGTTAAAGAATTTTCGGCCGTGAAGAGTGGGTGGCACCCAAAGAGATGACATTTATTTATTGCGGTTTTTAATGAAAGACTAAGGTGTGACCTGAATTTCGTAATTTATTTCTGCTTTTTTATAATACTTAATTTTCTTTATCAATAAACATGATGGTGTTTACGCTGTGTTCTTTTAAACTTTTTTTTAAAAGAAATTCTTTCTTTTCAAAAAGTCTTTTTTGAAACACTTTTTTTTTTAGTTAAAATAAATAAATTTTCATATGGTTTGCTATTGAAGGGACTTTTTAACGCAGAAAGAAAAGTTTGTATTATCAGTAAATTTTTATCTGTTTCTTCTATTTATTAGCTTATGCATAAAAAATATGTTTTCAAGATATTAAGTTGTTAAGATAGGTTGTTATGTGGCTGACCACCCATACTGTAAAAAATTGGTTCACTTTGCCAATGTCACCCATGTTTCAGGGAAGGACGGCAAGAGTTGCAAGGCTTATGTTCATTTGAGATTGGGTTTTTATATTGTAGGTCCACATGCGGCATGTGTTAGCGCGAAATTATACATGTCTGCTTGTGGGAATGCATTTAATATAAATCTTAAATGATATATATCTTTGCAGCTTAGATTAGATTAGATTAGAAGTAAAAAAAAATCAGAGTTTTAAACAAAATTAAGGCTAAAAGCAATAGAAGTTATCAAAATAATGGAAAATATTTCGAAGTACAAAAGTATCGTTTTATTCCACATAAATGATAAATTATCTCTGCTATTAAACATTTTAAAAAAACCAACTGCTCCATAATCGTATATCATGTTACGGTTGATTCAATTCGTAGAACGCTTGCGCTTTTAAAGCCAGAGGGCCTAGGTTCGAATCCCGACACTGGTGTTCGCTATCTAGCGCGATGACATTTTATTTAAGCCCAAATCATAGGAACAGTGATTAAAACTTCACAAGAAATGATAACCTTCTACCTCACAAACAGGGAAACCACTAATTGAAGTGTTTGGCGTGAGGCTATCTCCGGAATGTGACGTTTTTCAAGCCCTCCCTTTAGACATAACGCGGCAAGAAGTCGTTCCAACGTGCAGCTTTGTTGCGTCGCCTTGTATGTATATGAAGTATCTCACCAAAAATATTTTGATCTTCTACAGTTAAATTTAGAATTGGATTACTACTTTTTCCATTTGAAATGAGTAAAAAGGCCTGAAACTATAGAAGTTCTAAGAAAATACATTATCTTGTTAGAACTACAGGAATGTACTATACTTTTTGTGGCTAAAATAAGAAGATTTTTTTTTTATGTATAACCTACTGTTTGCTAGTTAGGGGTTGCGAAGAAATGCTTTCAAACCCCAAAAGTAGCCTAAGAAAAGATAAACTATTTTGTGAGTCTCCAATAGAGCCAAATATCTTATAAATACTACTCAGAGTCACCTTATATTTTCTTTTCCTGGCGTAGGCTGGCTTACGTATTCAGCTATTCTTGAAGTTTGTGTGTCAATAATTTGAACGCTTACTCCAACGCCAAAAATAAATCATAAATAAAATATAAACTATTCCATTTGTCCGTCTTTTATTATTTGTACCTTATGAATATTATCTGTACGTCACAATGGCTGAAACATAATGTATTTCAAAATGCAGAATTTTTATCCTAAAAGGATTATGATATACTCTGAAACTCACAAGAAACGGGTAAAGTATGACGTGTAAGGTACATAAGTATGCGGATGAAGTGAAGAAGATCTGATATGTGGTAGAAATAAAAGAGACCAAAAATCTACTCGAAATGCCGTAAGAAAAATAATGAAGATGTACAGTTGGGTTCGAACTCATACATTTCAAGCTGATACTTAGCCATCGAGCTTTTGAGGAGCATATTTAAAGAAAAAAACTATTATCTAAGCTTCTTAATCCGTACTCCGAATACAAAGTTGATCTGTAAGTCAATATGGAGTATTCCATGTATTTTAAATAGTATCTTAAATGCATGGAATAATTCACATTTTGAGAAATGAGAAGTACCGTCTCCTTCATCTTATCATACAGGGTAAGATTGAGGGGAGAAGATTTCAGGGACGCCGAAGGACATTGCGGCTGAAAAATCTGCGACAGTGGTTCGGCAAAAGCACCAGGTCCCTATTTTGAGCCGCAGCATCTAAAGTCAAGATAGCCATGATGATCGCCGATCTTCGATAGCAATGGCACAAAAAGAAGAAGAAGATGGAATAATTAAGATAAACTATCACCTCTCACCATTTTTTGTTAGAGGCGCTATTTAAGTAAGGATTTACTATAAAAACTACTGAACTTTACGTGAAATTCATTCCTGAAACTCTTATTTTGAAATCTGTAACCTATATGTTTGTTTCAGCAGTTTTCCAAAAAACGTGACTTATTCGAGAGCACTACAATTTTAAACCTGTAAAAATCAAAAGGGTTTTTCTCAAAACAGCACTTTTCAGTTGACAGGCGTGATAAATCTTTAATTAGATTGCGCTCAATCATCCTTTTCTTCTATACGAGCTTTTAGATAATTTCAACTCTTATAATTCTATATTTTCATATAAAATAAATATCGATATTTTTTTAATACAGCTTTGAAGAAAACACCAAGACAACAAATGTTGAATGATTTGCTTACAAAAAATGCATTCTGTTGGATCTTATTGTAAATCCTCTTTTGATATATGCACAATGATTGTTATTGAGCACTCGTTGCCAAGGGAAGTTGAGTCATACATAAAGTTCACACTCGGGGCACCGCTCAGTGAATAATCAACTTCATTTTGAATGACTGCATGCATTACAGCAGGATAATTATGAATCCAGTGCGACAGTAATAGAGCTCCTCCTAAGAGACACCTGTCGCATACGCAGCCATTTCTCTTAGATTGGAGACCAGAATATGTCTTGGCAACTGTTAGGAAGACAGCTCTGAAATATTAATATTCATAAGCAATAAAAATCACTTATTTAGTAAGTATACTCTATATTAAGCGGACTATAAATCATAAACTTGGAACATCATTTTTTTTAATAAATAGAGCGTTTGGTATTGTTCTTCCGGGTTTAGACCATGGCCTATATTGACCACAATACCAAGCATCTGAATCTGGCCATGAAAGTCCAAAAACATTTGAAATGGTGTGTTTTTTGACGCACAAATATTTTTACTGGATGCAATAGCCATAAAACATATTTTGAATCATAAAAATAACTTAATCAAAGTTCAAAACCGTAGAGAAAATGTTTTAACTCCTGAAAAGTGAAAACTTCTTTATAAATCAAATATCAAATAAATAAATAAACGCTAATTACCTGCACGTGGAAAATGCCACATTGCTTCAAAAGGGATATGTTTCTACTTTCCGCATTTAGACTGCGAATCTAATCAACAGACTCCAATAAGCGTAACCACTAACTAACCATGAGAAGTAAATGCTAGAAATATCATTGCGACATAGAATCCGCCAATATTGTGACAAAGGCTGGCAAACTAATGTAGCAGCAGGTGGAACATGCTTGCTGGCGAGAAGTTAAAATATAAAAAGTATTAGAATGCTTCGTCCTATAGAAAAAGTAGGAACAATAGTAGAAGTGAAATGGAGGCCTATCCCGGCAGTGAATTGAGAAAAGCTGAGAAAGACGAAGAAGATTTTTTTTAAATCAGGCAATTAAATTACACTGCTATCTTTTAGTGAAAAGTTTCATTAGTTTTAGAAGGTACACGAACTTGTATGTATCTCAGAGCTGTGTATGTATTGACACAATAAATAGCATCGCTTCGGTTGCAATACACATTTCAGTTCGAATGTTTTGACCACTCGCTAGATCTTTTTGCATATCACAAGGAAGTACCGGTGGGTTCTTAATTTGGGTCAGCGAGATATTTTGGGAGAGGAAAATTATTATTCGGTTTGTGGTACTGCCATCTCTTGGAAAATGGCGTAAATGTGTTTTAAAGTAGTGAGTAACTCCTAACGAGCTTTGCTGAAAACTTTCAACATTTTCCCTTTAAAATCTTCTTACCAATGATTCGGAAGGTGCCTACAAGATAATGTTTTTCGATGGATGTATGATGAATGGATGATGAACTAATTCTGGGTGCATTATATTTGATTAGTTAATTTAAACGATAAGTTGATCATAGTAAGAAGAGCACACAAATGTAGAGACTTGATTTCAAAGACATTATTTTTAATAATTTTATTGTGATAACAAAATAAAAACATTTTATATACCTGGACAAAAAGCAAAGCAAAAAAATTATGCAAATGAAGTGACAAAAAATAATTTTACAAATAAGGATAAAGAAAGTATTTTTTAGATTTTGTAGGGTTTGTGTATTCACACAGTGAAAATTCATTTTTTTTAAATAAAATAATTTTTTCTTTAACGTAGTTTAATTTTCACAATAATATTTTATATCTCGAGCACTTTCGACCATCATTTTATTTAAAAAAAAGTATTTTTTATTTATTTGAAAGACTGTTTTATTTGAAACATGAAAAGGTTTTTAAGTTTAGTACGTAAAAATAATCTGCAGTATGAAAATGCAGATAAAAATAATCTGCAGTGAAAAAATATTAAAAGGCTTCACATACAGCAGAAAAATTACACTCGAATATCTTTAAGAATAATATTATTATATTTGTATGGTTTGTGTATTAGCACTGTGAAATTTCATGTTGATTACTATTAAACTTTATAGAACTTTACTTAAATTCTAATTAAATACTGTTCTATTTACACATCCTTTATTATATTACCCTACGTGGTCGTCGTCAATCGCTTCGAGTTTCGATTTTCAAAATCAATGCCATCACAGCAGATGAAACACATTTCTGATCTATGGCAAAATAATTCTTGTATATATGCTGAAATGCTGCGAGCTTTCGCGTATGTGTTTAAAACCCACTGAAAACTTCTTTCAATTAATCTGTTTGTTCATATTGAAAATGTATGAAAATATATTGACATCTAGCGGCAAAACGTGAAAGTTTTTTTTATATTTTCTTTTATTTCATGCAAAAAAAAAAAAAAAAACAAAATAAAAATGGATTTAAATCTGTAATCTAAGTTGCAAAGATATATAACATTTAAGATTCATATTACATGCATTCTTACAAGCAGACATTTATAAGTTCGCGCTTACATATGCTGCATGTGTACTTACAACAACCCATTCCGAATGAACATAAGCCCTGCAACTCTTGCCAACCTTCCCTGAAACAAAGGTGAAATTTGCAAAGAAAACCATTTTTTTAAGTATGGGTGGTAAGCCTCATACCAACATATAAGTCAAGGAAATTATTTAGTGTATTTCTTTACATAATCTAAGTTGCAAAGATACATACCATTTGAGATTCATATTAAAAGCATTCCCACACGCAGACAGGTAAAAGTTCGCGCTTACAAATGCCCCATGTGGACTTACAACATAAAAACCTAATCTCAAATGAACATAAGCTATGCAACTTTTGCCGACTTTTTCTCAAACAGAGATAAAATTTGCATTGTAAACCATTTCTTACAGTATGGGTGGTCAGCCACATACTAACCTATAAGTCAAGGAAATTATTTTGTTAAGTTCTATAATCTAAGTTGCAAAGATACATACCATTTGAGATTCATATTAAATGCATTCCCACAAGTAGACAGGTATAAGTTTGCGCTTCCAAATGCCCCATGTCGACTTAGAACATAAAAACCCAATCTCAAATGAACATAAGCCCTGCAACACTTGCCAACCTTACCTGAAACAAAGGTGAAATTTGAAAAGTGAAGTTGCAAAGATACATACCATTTCAGATAATTATTAAATGCATTCCCACAAGCAGACAGGTAAAATTTCGCGTTTACAAATGCCCCATGTGGACTTACAACATAAAAACCCAATCTCAAATGAACATAAGCCCTGCAACTCTTGCCGACTTATCTTTAAAAAGAGATGAATTTTGCATGGTGAACCATTTCTTACAGTATGGGTGGTCAGCCACATACTAACCTATAAGTCAAGGAAATTATTTTGTTTAGTTCTATAATCTAAGTTGCAAAGATACATACCATTTGAGATTCATATTAAATGCATTCCCACAAGCAGACATTTATAAGTTCGCGCTTACACATAATGCATGTTGACTTACAACATAAAAACCCAATCTCAAATGAACATAAGCCCTGCAACTCTTGCCAACCTTCCCTGAAACACAGCTGAAATCTGCAATGTGAACTATTTTTTAAAGTATGGGGGGTCGATTTTCTTTTACAAAGACTGCATGTTTTTATTTTACATGTTTTCCGAATTTTAACGCGAGGAAACTATGCGCAATATACAAATTCCCCAAATGTTAAGGGGTTGGGCTGCGTAGCGGCCAGGGGCAACGCCCCTAGTTTTTATAAATTGTATTTTAATTAATAATCAAAAAAGTTTTCATCTTCAGGTTGTCGTTGTTATGACCGAGGGGGCCAAGTGGGCTGATCTTTTTAGCGTGTTTGGAATAGAACATCGTTTGTTTCGATCCCCGCCTGGGTAATTTGACCATAACTTTGGCCCTGGTTCAACAGATGTTATTGGGTAATTATTAATTAATAATTCGTTAAAATAAACAATAATGAATTATTAATTGATGATATTAATACCTGTTTCTGGCTAAGCAGAATAGGTTGGTAAATTGCATTCCTCTTCACAAGTTTATTTTAAAAAAAAGTAATAAAAGTGTGCCGTTTAGTGGCACTAGCCACCCCAAGGACGCATAGGTGAACGGTAGTGGAAGGTAACTCTATGATGGGTGATGTATGAGGAAACCACTAGATATATTATGTAAAACAGGAGCTTAAAATATAATCTAAGTTGCAAATATATGTTGCATTGGGGATTCACATTACATGCATTCCCACAAGCAGACACGTATAAGTTCGCGTTTGCACATGCCGCATGTGTATCTCAAATGGACATACTCCCTGCAACTCTTGCCGACCTTCCCTGAAAAAGGGGTGATATTGGCAAAGTGAACCATTTTCTAAAGCATGGGTGGTCAGCCGCATACCAACCAATAAGTTAAGGAACATAGATCGATATAATACAGATAATGCTAAGGAATAGGAATAATTTACAATAAACAAACTTATTACATGGTCCAAGTAGCGCAGGAAGATTAAAACTTAAACAAAACAAACTAGAAACAAGGGCAAAGGATAAAATACGAGTTGTTCTATCTGAGTATTTAGTTTTTCCAAATATCTCAAGGGTACATATACTATTTTTCCAATTTTGAGATTGATCGTAACTCGTTTTTGTCAACATTCTTGAAATTAAGTATTTACTATTCCTTGACTTATATGTTGGTATAAGGCTGACCACCCATACTGTAAAAAATGGTTCACTTTACCAATGCCACACCTAATTCAGGGAAGTTTGCCTAAATGCAGGGTTTATGTTCATTTGAGGTTTGAACTTTAATTTGTAAGCGCGAACTTACACGTTCCTGTTTGTGGGCATGCATTTTATATGTATGTATCTTAAATGTAATATATCGTCGGTGTTATGGCCGCGGGTATCAAGTCAGGTTATTTGGAACCGGATAACGTTGGTTCGAATCCCGCGACGATAACTTCGACCCTGGTTCAACAGATGCCGTTGCATGCACACAAGCATCTGCTTTCGCATGACGACAACTGGCCAGGCAAAATAGGTTCGTGGATTGCATTCCTTTCCACAAATTTATTTAATTCATTGCAACTTAGATTATAGATAGAATTCTCAATGTACACACATAGGTATCCGTTACCGTATCACATCAATCCCTTTCCAAAAATTAAAAATATGTAGACGCTTTGTTTTGACATTTCTCCTAAAACGATAACAAATTTATGTGAAACCTGTGATCATGGGCTCGATATGAGGGTAAATATTTTTTATTAAACAAATAGAAAAGTTGTATATTGTGTGAATATGCGGCTGATGCACTGAGGAGCGGCCCGACGGCAGCGCGAGGTTATTTCCGTCCCAAATCTTCAACATGAACAAAATGCCAGCATCCAAGGACTTGAGAATTGGGCCACTGTTCTACTCGGTCCCCGCGAAAAATAATAAAGAATCTCTTTAAAACATTTTAAATATTTAATTGATCTTAGCTGGACGTGTTGATTCGTCATACATATTTTCTTAGATCAGCCTTATGAAAATAAAAATTGTTAATTATACCAACACATTAAAATGAACCAATCTATTATCTAAGCTGCAAAGATATTTTAACATTTAAGGCTTATATTACTTGTATGCCCACAAATAGAAACGTGTAGGTTCACGCCTACACATTCTGCATGTGTGCATACAAATAAATGACTTCACATGAATTCCTGCCGCCTTTCCTTGAAACCGGGGTGGCATTGGCAAAAGTGAACCGATGTTAACAGCACAGGGAGTCAGCCTTATACCAACCTACAGTCAAGGACCAATAATATTGCTGAAACCATCAAAACCTATTCTTAAAATCATTGAATAATTTTTAATCGAGGTAGACAATGAAAAGGTTAAATTACTCGTATTACAATAACGTTAAAAAACACTGAAATTTAAAAGAATAGCTGTTGTTTTCTTTTAAACGATGATTTCCTTAACTTTTACGTTAGTATGAGACTGACCACCCATACTGTAAAAATGGTTCACTTTATCAATGTCACCTTTGTTTCAGAGAAGGTGGGCAAAGTCGCGGCGTTTTTTTTGTTAATTTGAGGTTTGGATTTTAATTTGTAAGTACACATGCAGCATTTGTAGCCCGAACTTTCACGTTCCTGTTTGTGGGCATGCATTATATTTGAATTTTAAATGTCTTTGCAACTTACATTATGCATTATGGGACATTATGAGGAGATGAAAGAAAAAAAAATATATTCTCATGGTTTAAAAAAAAAAAAAATAACCTTTGTTTTATTCTATTTGTATACTATTATTTTTATTTAAACTTGTTACAAAAAAAAACCAAAATAAACGAGTAGTTACTCTGAAGATGGCCTAGAGGCCGAAAACGGTCAACTCGTTTATTTTGGTTTGTTTTTGTAACAAATTTAAATAAAAATAATAGTAGAATAAAACAAAGGTTATTTTAAATATTTAAAAAATTGAAATGGTAAAACATGGTTTTAATTCACTTTATTTTTATTACCATGAATTAAAACCATGTTTTACCATTTCATTTTTTTAAATATTTAAAAAAATAGACTTTCACTGTGTTAACAGATCAACACTAAAAAATATAAAGGTTATTTTCATTTTTTTTAAATTAAAATGGAGATCTACAAAGTTTCCGCCAAAAATTTCAAAAATTCTCATGGTTATTGCCTCTCACAAAGAACCGTAAATATCACCATACACCGTGATAGCGACTGTTGTTGCATTACAAACTTTGCAGAGCTTTAGATACACACATATGCCACTAGATCTAAATCTTAGTTGCAAAGATATATATCATTCGAGATTCGTATTAAATGCATTCCTACAAGCTGAAACGTATAAGTTCTTGCGCGTATGTGGACCTACAATATAAAAACCAAATCTCAAGTGAACATAAGCCCTGCAACTCTTGCCGACCTTCCTTGAAACAGGGGTGACATTGGCAAAGTGAACCATCTTTTTACGGTATGGGTGGTCAGCCTCACTGAAAGATTAGGTATTTTCTTATTTTTGCTGACATACATTCCTTGTTTTTCACCTGTAGGCTGTAGCCTTCAATTGTGGTGTGAAAATGTCGCGCAGAAGCTGCTAGTATTAAATCAAAGCTTGTGCGGTGCCTAATCGTCCCGGGCTGTATTCTGGGGGACCGCTCGGCGTGACTCGAGTGCTTTGCTCGCAGTAGCCGTCGCGGCGTGGTGCGCGAACCGACTTCCGCCGCGGAACCATAAAGCATACCCTTGCACCCGAACACACATACTCCCTAATAGTTCTCACCTCTGCCTTCAATAACCTGTAATAGATTTGCGATCTTCTATACTCTTAAGTTTTAAGTTATTATCTTCATTGCATTGTTCGGCTTTAGAAGATTTTCAAAACATAATATTATAAGCACCCTTTGTATTCCTATCTCATAGTAATTAATTCTTATAGCCTCAACTGTGATTGATATGCGATTTATTATATTTATTTGGTGATTAAGGTGATTCAAGGCAAAATTACTTAATACTCTATGAGTAGTACTGTAAAATTTAAGAGCATTGTTCGGCTTTGGAAGATATTTTAGACATAATATTATAAGCACCCTTTGTATTACTATTTCTAATAGTAATATATTCTTACAGCCTCAACTGTGATTGATATGTGAAGTATTATATTTATTTGTGATTCAAGCAAATTAAAGGACCAGCATTGTTAAATATTAAACAATATTGCAACTGACATAATATAATATGTCTCAATACTACTCACAATAATACTCGTTACGTAGGTTCACGAACTATTTCACTAATAACTTTTGAGTAACTATTTATTTGGTGTCGAACAAAAGATGTTGAAGAAATAGTATTATTTAACAATTGAAAATATGTAAAATTAAATCTTCTTTCTACAAGAACCTCGATGGCAAATGATTAACGAAGTATTGTAAACAATTATAGCTTTTTATTGAATTATTTGATCAAAAAAAGGTACGAGATTTGACGTACGAAAATTATAAAACTTGTGGCCTACAGCACCAAATTCACATCAGGCAAAAATCAAAATTAAGTGTGATTTCTCCCATCAAATCAAAAATTTGGCTGCATGTACGTTAACCAGCTGATGTAGGTACATAATCTTCCCTGTTCAAATTCCATCATATTATTACCTACTTCCAAGAAATATTTAACCGAGGTCCTTACCAGAATTAAGCAATCAAATTTGATGTGTCAATCAAATATTGATTAGATGTTTGTGCAACATACCCTTAATCGTTTCCAACATAATAAAGGTTACTCAAAAAAGTTTAAGTAAAATGAGGATAATTTTAATAATATAAGGATAAGTTTTTTGATCGGTCTCCTTGACTGATAGGTTGGTATGCGGCTCCTTGACTGATAGGTTGGTATGCGGCTGACCACCCATACTGTAAAAAATGGTTCACTTTGCCAATGTCACCCCTGCTTCAGGGAAGGTGGGCAAGAGTTGCAGGGCTTATGTTCATTTGAAATTGGGGTTTTTATATTGTAGGTCCACATGCAGCATGTGTAAGCGCGAAATTATGCATGTCTGCTTGTGGGAATGCATTTAATATGAATCTCAAATGATACATATCTTTGCAGCTTAGATTTAGATTTAGATTAAAGAACGTGTTAGTTTTTTAGGTTGCACTAAAAAGTAAAGTCTTAACAAGACAAAAAATATTCACCAACCTCATGCAAATATTATTCACAAATAGTACTTAATTTCAATTTCCCTCCACTGCAACATAATATGTATGATTAAATTTCGAAATATAATTTAAAAAATAGTTCATTTTGAGATTCAAGTGAAGAAAATCAACACTAATCTAATCTAATCTAAGTTGCAAAGATATGTTACATTGGGGATTCACATTACATGCATTCTCACAAGCAGACACGTACAAGTTCGCACATGCCGCATGTGAACCTACCACATAAATATCCAAATCTCAAATGGACGCACACCCTGCAACTCTTGCCGTCCTTCCCTGAAACAGAGGTGACATTGGCAAAGTGAACCATTTTATAACATGGGTGGTCAGCCGCATACCAACCTATAAGTCAAGGAACAGACACAACGAATTTCATTTTTTAAATCTTTAAATAATAATATGTTTGGACATAAAAACTAAAACAGAAAACAAATTCTAATTTAAAAACCCTAGCCGCCAACATTACAAACACGTTCTATTCAAAATATTATTGGCGTTCAAAATGTGAAAATATTGTAAATACTGGTAACTTCACAAAAATACGTATTTTTTATTTTTTGCTGGTATTTAAATTGCTTAGAAAACATAAAGCTGATATTTGATAGATATGTAGGAAAATGTGTTTAATTAAAGTGTTTGTGTAATTGTTATAATACTGTATGATATTTTCAAGCTAGATTTGCATACGTTTTCCTTAGCATTATTTTTTTTCTTGGTATATTGTGATAATAGGTCCCGAATCGCCCAAGCGACCCCTTCGGGGATAACGCAGGCAAAAAGTTTCACTATATTTGTAGCTTAGTTGCGTTTATAAACACTGAAATTTTAATTTAAAAATGTTTTTATGATAGTACTTACAAACTGAAATTTATATTTATTTTTAATTGAAGTATTTTTATTTGGGTGAATGTGGGAATTTAATGTTTTAATGCTTAATAAAAGTAAGTATTGAGTAATGTCTGAAAATGAAAGAAGCCATGTATTTAAAAAAATTATAGGGGTACAATTTATAATCCTATGTATTTGCCATTGTGAATATAATTGTCTTCTTTTAAGATTGTGCCAAACTATTAACAACAAAAACATGGAATCTTACACTATGAAAACATTATCTCAGAGAAATTCAAAATTTGTATTTTTAAAAGCTCTTACAATGTTACAAAATTCCAACCCTGTTTCAGAGAAGGGTGGCAAAACTTGTAGGGCTTGTGCTCATTTGGGGTATGGGTTTTTATTTTGTAAGTATACATGAAGCATATTGTGTTAGTGTCTGCTTGAGGGCATGCATTTAATATGAATCTTAAATATTAGTATGTACAACCTAGATTATAGATTAGAGGTAAATAATTGCTGGAACTGACAACTGAGCTAACATTATAATTTTATGTTAACATTTTATTCAGAGAACAATAACGACGGATACTAGCAGACCCGGATTAAGCTCACCGAATGGAAGCTAAGATAATGTGGGGGCCCCCCTTGTAATTTTTACTTATTATAAAACCAAATAAATAAGAGTACTAACTACGACGTTTTATTTTAAATAAAGATAAACAGATAATATTCCATACATCGATCGATAGAAAAAATATTTTTCATCCAAATCATTGTTTCAATTGTGTTGGTATAAGTTGAATAGTTTCATTTATCTGTTGAATTTGAAAAATCAACTATTCAATATTGTTAAATGGCTTGAACGGGTACATTGAAAAAATATCCTGTTTTTGTAATGAGGGTTTCTCATGGACCTTTTTTGATAGTTTAATAAAAATAATTTCCTTTAAAGTTTGTACGTTGGGGACCTCGAAAATAATGTTTATTTTTTAGATTTTTGGGGGCCGCTTAGACTTGGCAGCCCTAACGCAGTTGCAGCTCTCAAGATACCCTTAGCACAGGCCTGGATATTATGCATTGAAATTAAACAAAGTTAACAAACATATAAACATTGACCGTTATCATCAGGATGTATTCAATCTTCCGTTCCTTCAATCTGGTCTAGAGTAAATATGGCACAATAAACATGATTCACAAGTTTTTGTTTATTCAAAAAAAGTGTGACTCAATGGGAAATTCCAATTTAATTACAGCTAATTTAAGTGAATAAAAGCAAAAATTATCTCATTTAGAACATGACATTAAGTTTTTTCAATCAGCAAAATAGAAATATTTGTTTTTAATTTTTTAAGTATTGGTACAAATAATGAAAAAAAAAACTCTATGTTTTTTTTTTAATAACATTACCAGAAATCATTTTAAATAGAAGTTTCACATAAAATGCTAATACTTGATTTTTAAAAACCAAATTCTGATCTCATCAATGATTTGTTATTTTAGTCTAATCAATTTTTAAGTCTAATAACTAATAACTAGTCTAATAACAATCTAAGTTGGAAAATACGTTAATATGTAAGTTTCATATCCTAAGAATACATGCCCACAAACAGACACGTGAAAGATCACCCCTACACAATATGATGCGTGTGTAGGTTCTTACAAAATATAAGCCCAACATGAAAGAAACATAAATAGTGCAACTCTAACCGCCTTTCCCTGAAACAGGTGTGTAATAGGCAAAATTATTATCAATTTTGACAATTGGGTAGTCAATTTCATACCAACAGGTATTTAAATATGTTTGTTTGACGATTATTTTTTAAATTATTGTTATACTAACTAATGTTGTATGATGATACTAATAGAGAAAATTAAAAGTTAGAAATTTTATTGTTGTATTGTCTCATATTTTGATAACATTTCACCTAAATGTTTTTTTATGTCAGATAAATAGATAGATCGCAAATTTTATACAGTTTAATGCCTTGAAAATAATATAAAATAATATTTCAAAGAACAAAAGGATGTTGATTTTAAAATATACCTTTAATAAAAATTTTTTTTTTCTTAAACCTGTGATTTTAGTGACTTTGTAATAGTTAACTGCATATAAATATTTTGAATCGTAATGTGAAAACTTCTTCCGAAACCGTCTAAGAAGAATCGTCAGAATGTCATCATACAGAAAATATGTAAGTGCTCATTCATCTATTTCTGTAATTTTAGGGAATCAAGTAATATCTCTCTCTTTACTTGGCTGGAAATAGCATGAAGACGTCTGCTTGGAGCTGTATGTGAATGCGAGTACAACGACAGATGCTTTGTAATAATGTGAAGCAATTTGAAGATTGACAATGTAATATTGTTTTCCAACGTTGAAACCATTTTTAGCGCACAGTTCTCAAGAAGCTACAGTATATTACGAGTATAAAATTAAAATAATTGCGATATGAAGTTTTCCAATGGTGGTGTTTTTCCTTCATTTCTTTTTGTTTTTGTAGATATAATAGTATTTATTCTGGACTGCTAAGAAGTCCATTAAAGAGGTAGTTTAAAGTTTTTGAAAGGGTGACTAATGTAATCTGGATCCATCAAATAGACCTGTTATTATTTGCTTAGGATCCCTTAGGTACATAAAAGAAGTTGTTAAATTTGTGTTTTTTTTTTTACATCTTTGGAGTTTATTCTACATATCATGCGAAAGAATAAATACTTTTACTTCTTACGAATTATACTTTTAAATAAAAACTAAATAAAATAAGGATAGACTGGGTTGTTAAGGGCCTGATGTTGCACCAACCTACAATCAATATTTGTTCGACAGGTCAATGGACGAATTTGACACAATATGATGGAATTTGAACAGGAAAGATGATGTACATCAGCGGATTTACGTATATGCAACCAAATTTTTTATTTGTTGGGATAAATCACACTTTACTTTGTCTTTGTCTGATTGTGGTTTGGTGCAAATATTATTAAATATTATTGCAAATATTATTAAATATTAGTGCAAATATTTGGCCCTAAATATTATTGATAAGATTTCCTTGTTTGTTAGTTACCTCTTCAACCATTCAACAGAAGTAAAGGCATTGGAGATAATATCGTTACAGGATGTGTACGAGTATGTTCCAAATCAGATTAATTTATCCTTGGTATTCGTAACCATGGGGGGTAAATGTGTATTAATTCGCACCTATTATACAATGTAATTGTTTATAGAGCTACAGACAGAATTAGAAAAATAAACTCGTTTCCATCAGCAGATGTTGGCGGAAACTTCCACGTTTGTTTATGATCAGACTCTGATTAAATCGTTTCGCACAAAATGAAATGAAGAAAAAAAAATATTTCGCATTTTTTTTAAAATGTGTCTTTGAAGACAGTTCCAAAAAAGTGGATTCACATGCACTATCGAACTTAATAAAAATAAATTACTGAAATTATTAATTTTATAAAAACGTATTCATTACAAGTACTTAGTTACATTATGATTGATATTATTGTCGGGGTTATAGCCGCGGGGGCCAAGAGGGCTGATCTTTCTAGCGTGTTTCGAATGGAACAACGTTGGTTCGATCCCCGCTTGGGTCACTTGACTTTAACTTTGACCCTGGTTCAACAGATGTTATTGGGTAATTATTATTTAATAATTCATTAATAATTAACAAGAATGAATTATTAAATTATGATATTAATACCTGTTTCTGGCCAGGCAGAATAGGTTGGTGAATTGCATTCCTCTTCACAAATCTATTTTTTTAAAAAAAAAATAAAAAAAAAAAAAAAAAAAATTATGTATTTTGCTGACCGACCGGTTCGTAGTCTAGTGGTTAGCGCTCCAGACTTTTCAATAGAAGGTCGTGGGTGCGAATTCCCGCGGAGTATACATAATATACTATTTATATATTCAATATGCTCTTCGCTGGGTTGAAGGATTCATATACCATTTCCAAACACCGGTCACCAAAGGTCCATCCAGACTTAAAAACTTTTGATCGTCATCAAAAAATGATTGATGCATAGGACTTTACCAACCATTATTTTTGTTGGATTTTTGTGTTAGAATGAAATCTAAAAATGGAATTTATTTCTGATGGAAGTTAACATTGTTCTATGCCCTCATCAGCGCTTTTGAAAAAATGAAATTCACCTTTCCAAATGAAATATTTTTGTATGAATCATGATCTTCATATTATTGAAAACAATTCTTCAGTGAGTTGATTAATAATATTTATAGATGACATGCAGAGGAAGTCAGCTTTTCCTTTTTGTTTTAAAATAGCATCGCGATGCGTTCGACTTCTAAATTTTAGTATCGCTCTCATACGAAACATGCAAGCGTTGCATAATATTATTTGAATTCAAGTGAGACCATTTTTATGATTATATATTTATAAAAAATATTCAGTAGGTACTGTACGTAAGTGTTGCAAGTAAAGTAAACTTATTAAATAATAAAGTATATTAGCCCATTCATCATCAAAACCAAATTCACTAGCAGATCACGTCTCACATTCCTTATTATTAATCCTAGATTCAGTAAATGAGAAAAAACTTTAAGAAATAACTATATTTTTTTTGTTCTTGATATTGCTATAATTTTAGTTTAAATTATAATTTAAAATTATGTCAGTTTTTTCCAAAACAATTTTTCAACTTCATTGAAAAAAAAACGTTTTCAAAATGGAAGTCAAAATATTTTCTTGGAATTAATTTATTTCTGATCATGGGAAATAAAATGTAACAGGGAATGTCTGATCAAAAATTATTTTTCAGCAATTAAAAATCTAAATATTTACATCAATATGACCGGTCCGTAGCTCAGTGGTAACACTGCGGACTCTGAATGGGAAGGTTGTGGGTTCGATTCCCGGCGGAGCACAAAAAATATACCATTTATATTTTCAAATTTGCTCTTCGCTGGGTTGAAAAATTCATAAAACCTTTACCAATGACCGGTCACGAAAGGTCCATCCAGCCTTACAGCAACTGGGTCTTGCTTGAGAATTGGCGCTTTGTAGCGACGACGATCAAGCTCGTAAAAAGGTCGATAGCTCAATTGGTAGAATGCTTGCATTCCATGCCGAGAGCAAGGGTTCGATCTCAAAGGTTTACTCAGCCTTCACAAGAAATGAGAACCAGCCCCCCCGGGAGCTGGGAAACCTCCACTTCAACTGAAAGTGGTTGGTGTGAGGCCGGCCCCCTTACCTGTAAAAATAAATAGGTCCCGAAGCGCCACATACGACCCCTTCGGGGATAACGCAGGCAAGAAGTTACACTATATGTGTAGCTTAGTTGCGTTTTTTAATATGAATATGTAAATGTTCAAAAGTCCGGTCGATAGCTCAGTTGGTAAAGTGCTTGCATTCCACGCCGTGATTTCGGGTTCGAATCCCACCGAGCAAGTCAGAAATGATTTCCCGTTTCGGTGTTTATTTCAAACCCCAAAACAAAATACCGGCAAGTTTTACTCAGCCTTCACCAGAAATGAGTACCTACCAGCCCTCTTGGGAGCTGGGAAACCCCCACTTCAACTGAAGTGGTTGGCGTAAGGCCAGCCCCTATGCCTGTAAAAATAAATAGGTTCAATTCGCCACATGCGACCTCTTCGCGGCAAGAAGTTGCACTATATGTGTAGCTTAGTTGCGTTTTTTTTTCATTTTCTATTTTAGTGACTAAATTTTTGTTCAGCTAGTACATATTAAAACAATCTTATATCATGGACTGTTTTTTCACATTTTTTTCATGAAAAGCATCCCAACGTCATACCAGTCAAATTCATCTTGCTCAACAAGCCAAATAATCGCTCTAAAGGCTGGTTCGGACAAGGCTAGTAATTTAGTCAAGTAACGAGTAATTTAGTGGCTAAACGTGTGCGAACCCCAACAATTTAGTCCAGTAGTTAAGTCAATGGTTTAGTCAAGCCGATCCATTTCATTCTATTTTTTCGGGCAAGTAGCGGCCCCGCCCACCGTCCGTGGGCGAGTGTTGCCGAGAAGCCACGGAATAGTCCGAGTCCGAAGAGCCACGGAAAAGCCCGAGTCCGAGTCGAGTTTATTGGCGGCCGCGCCATTGGCCGCTCACTCTTGGCGGGGAAACGGAAATGCAAGAATGGCGGCAATTTAAATTGGCTGCAGTTTGAAAAGATAATGCCCGTTTTCAGCAAGAATATTTAAAGATAAAGTGCTGTTTAAAAATATTTAAGTACTTAAGAACTTCTTACATTTGCGAGCCCGATGTTCCGCTCCCTAAACTTAGCGACCTGTCAGTGAGGTTATGTCATGTTTAAACTGTAAATAAGTGGATATGCACACCGATATCCTTGGTTTTTTAGAAACTCTTGAGAATATAGAAGTTGCTAGGACTTATCTACGTCCAAAAAGTTTTGAGAAAGGTAATTTTTTTTCGATAAGAATAGTATGACATCGATTTTTGGTGCGGATATCAGCTGTCAAAAATACAATCATGTAGCTCCTTGCTGGATGAAATTGTAGTAATTTTTAAGTTTTCGGACAATAGAGCTGTACAAATATAGTTTTGGTAAAGATGTTGTGGAAATAACTATTATCGTCCATGAATTTATTACGTATTTAAAAACATCGATCTTTTACATTGATCGATGTTTATAGGTACCTACCATAAATTTGTCATATCACAGGCCTTATGATATCCTTCAGATGGATTGTTACTTATTGTTTTGTACAGAAACAATTCAGTGACACACGGGGATAACTGATTAGAGGCATTACAATTTTATGCCACTGTAAGCCATCAGCTGGTATCTGTGACAGACGTGAGAGGCGTATGTAGCAGGATTGAACAAGTTTCTCGCGGTCAGCCTCTGAAAAGTTGAACCATGTTTCTTCTTTAACTTGATAATTGATTGGTGACCGCCGTGTATTTCAAAATGCCGATTTTACATGTCGAATATTGATGTTAATTGTCAACAACGAAAAACGCAACAGAGAAATGCATCTGAATGCAGCTGCAGACTACGAGCCGTATTATAGTGTGTGCATACAAAATATACTTTGTACACATCATTGAAAAGATAAAAATTCAATTAAAAAATAATGTTTGCAGCGTAAATGGTAGATATTATTATAAACATCAAATAGTCATGTGTTGTTTTTATTTAAAATGTGTATATTATTTTATAAACCATAAAATACATTTCGAATTTACAAAAGTCGAGTTTCGAAGTTGTTTGCTAAACTGGCTCCTAGCTAGGTGGCCGGGCATAAATCAGTTAATATTACCAAACTATAGCCAATTTAAAGGGCTTTATAATAACATGATTTTAATACTCAATTAATATTTTCAAACTGCAGCCAATTCAAATTTTCCGCCATTATAGAAAGGGCTTTCTGCAGCCAACTTCGCACTTGTGTACTGTACTGGACCGTAATGCGAACGCTTCACGGGCGAGTAGCGCCCCGCCCACTACTAAATTACTCGGTACTTGACTAAATCAGTGGCCTCGTGCGAACTAGCCTTAATACGCGGTGGGTGTATGACGCGAGAAAAAGACGGAGAGTCGAGACGACCTAGTTTTTTTATCTTTGCCATTTTCATTATTCTTTAAAACACGTATTTAGTAAACTTTTTACATTTTAGTTTTAGTTATCAAATTGTCTGATTGATATTAATTGAATAGGAAGAGAATAGCTTTTTCTATAAAAAGTATCACTTAAATCTGATACGCAAAACGCTTAGAAAAACAAAAGCTAAGCTGCATTTTTTTTTAAATTGCACCTTCTTACCGCGTTGTCTTCAAAGGCGTTGCACATCTCTTGTGCCACTTAAATAGGTTGGTATGACGCTGACCACCCATGCTGTAAAAAATGGTTCACTTTGCCAATGTCACCCCTGTTTCAGGGAAGGTCGACAAAAATTTCAGGGTTTACGTTCATTTGAGGTTTGGTTTTAATTTGTAAGTACACGTTCAGCATTTATAAACGCGAACTTACACAGGTCTGTTTGTGGGCATGCATGTGATATGAGTTTTGAATGTAAATATGTCTTTGCAACTTAGATTAAAGATTTTGCTAAAGATTTTGATCACATAGACCTGTGACAAAATCTAAAATTGCGAAAAAATCTTATTTAAAAATTGTGTTCAGTCCATTTTAATAAATCTGTCCATTTTTTGTCATTTACATTATAGGCACCCATAGTTGAGTAACCTTAAAGGCCTAAAGAAACTCAACAAGGGGGCTACAATTTATTTTTTAAGATTCTCAATTTCGTTCCCATTTCAGAAAAAAAACAAATTTTCTGCGTGCGTCTATTTGTTACATACTCGTATGTCTACGACGCGTTATCATTTTTTCACAGTCACCCACTCCAGTAATAATAACTTATTTATGTAGCGCCTTTTCGTGAGTAGTCACTTCAAAGGAGCTTTGTTTATGTCGTGGCTCATCCATCGCCCAAATTGAGCCCTCCATACACAAACACAAACAACGACCATTTATGGATCAAATGTTCTGCGAAAAGCTCTGCTTGAATAAATATGTCTTTAATCAAGTACCACCTGCTCCCCGGCAGTGGCGAAGGGTGCCATACAACTCGATTCCCATCGGTTTCCCTTTTAAAATGAGTCCTGTCCTTTTGCACGTTCAGTAAAAGCCGTTTATTTAATTCTTTAAAATGTCCAACGACCGTAATCATAATTTAAAATCTTTATTATTACATTGTATAAGTTTTCTCTTCTGAGAAAGATACAATGCAGATAGGTATCGGGATTAAAGTTCGACGACTTATTCACCGCTAATGTATTTTCGATCAAACGCTCGTCTTTTAGAGATCACCGAATCCTTGGCATTAGCCGCTCTTAGTTAGGGCCTGCCAACATCCCGAGCGGTGGGCTTTCTGTCCATGAAAATAGACTCGGAAGTTGGCTTGCGGTCCCTAATGCCCGCACACTAATAAACTTTATTGTTATTTCGCTGCTGGGGTGCAGAGATGCAAGTAGGTGGGCGGATCTATTGCAGCTTTATCGCGTTCTAAAAGGAGCAAAGTGTTAGCTACAACAACTGCAAGAAATCTTTCTTTTTAGAAATCCTGTGCGGAAGACTCCCTAGATTTTAGAGACTCTAGGGTACTATGATACTTCTTGTAGTGCCGCAGAGGTGTTTACGAGCTTGATCTACGCTACAAAGCGCCGATACTCAAGCAAGACTCAGTTGCGTAAGGCTGGTGGGACCTTTAGTGACCGGTCTTTGGTAAAGGTTTTATGAATTTATCAACCCAGCGAAGAGCATATTTGAAAATATAAATGGTATGTTTTTGTGCGCTCCGCCGGGATTCGAACCCACAACCTTTCATTTACGAGTCCGAAGTGTTGCCATTGGACTACGGACCGGTCAATTTCACTTCACTCACGTCAATTTTACTTCAAATATTAAAACTGGTTTTTGGAATAAATAGTGGAAGAAGCTTTTCGCCATCGATTACTTAAGCCAGCGGTCCGCAACCCTGGGGTCGCGACCCCGTAAGGGGGTCGCGAAAGATATTTAAGGGGTCGCCAAAAAAGTCAACAAGGTCCTGTACTTATCGAATTTTATTAAGGTGTATGCATAAAATATAACCTCTCTTTACATACACAATTACACAATGTCCTTAAAACGGAGAGAATCGAAAATAATAACGACTGAACGACCTATCCAGTCCCGCCCGTCACAACCTCACCGCTCCCGCGCCCGCGATTTTTTTTCTGGGGTCGCTCATAACTCTTTTTTTTAATTTTGGGGTCGCAATATCAAAAAGGTTGCGGACCGCTGACTTAAGCTATCATATTTCCTGCAATAACTATTTCCTTAACTTATAGGTTGGTATGAGTCTGACTACTCATACTGTAAAAATGGCTCATTTTTCCAATGTCACCCCTGTTTCAGGGAATGTCAGCAAAAGTTGCAGGGCTTATGTTCATTTAAGTTTAGTTTTAATTTGTAAGTACACATTCAACATTTGTAAGCGCGAACTTACACGTGTCTGTTTGTGGGCATGCATTTTATATGAGTTTTGAATGTTAACATATCTTTGCAACTTACATTATTAAAGACTGCCTGCAAAGCTTTAAAAAATCAAATCCTTCATTCCAGGGAGAGCTTTTTTCTTCTGAATGAAAACAAAATCGGAAATGAGAAATTGAAGAGTTCTTAATTAAAATCCAGACCTTTCAAGAGTAGTCGTATTGCCCAATATTTGAGTACATAAGGGCTCATTTTTTTATTAATTACTGATAGATTTTTTGACATTTTTTACTTAACTGTCAGTGCGAAATTTATTCTGGAATATTTTATTTTTTTGAACATTTCACTTCAATAATAGGTAAACTTTGCCGAGGGTATAACCATGTATTTTTTATGAATAGTACGATGTAAAAACCATAAGAATGGCATTTTTTTTTTAATAAATTATGGCCATTTTTGTGAACCATTTTTTTTTTGTAAAACAGAGCAATTACTCACATATTCTAGAAATAAAAGAAAACAAAAGAAGTGTTTCTTAAAACTGTTCCTTTCTTAGCTTGGGAAACTTAAATGATCTTCATTATATAACTTAGTAATAAATGATCAAAATATGGGCATTTTTCATAGAGTTATTAGTATGTCAATGGCATTTGTAATAAAATGGAGTGAACACAATATTTAATTATTTTTGTTTCGCTATTTTAGATTTTGCCACAGGTTTATGTGACTTTGGTCGCTTTGACCTTTCACACCTTAGCAAACAATACCAAAATGTAAGTTTGCTTTGTTTCTAGTAGCTCGGCTGTGTGACATTTAGTGTGAAATTTAGTTGAAATTTAAAAGAAGGTCTATATAATTTGTGCCGAGTTAAAGATTACTTTAAAGATTAATATTAAATGCATTCCCATAAGCAGACACGTATAAGTACGCGCTTGCACGTGCCGATGTGGACCTACAATATAAAAACCAATATATCAAACGAACATAAGCACTGAAACTCTTTTCGACCTTCCTTGAAACAGGGGTGACATTGGCAAAATGTACTTTTTTTTAAAGTATGGGTGGTCAGCCTATCTAAATGTATTGTTACGTTTTTCCTGGGTTCTTTTAATTAAAACACAAGTTTAACACAAGTTAGCCATACAGTTTATTTACACAGACTTTCTTACAATAGATTTATTTTAACAGACTTATTCTAACAGATTTATTTTAGCACACTTCTTTATTTCGTACAGATTACATTTATTTTACACCTTATTGGTCGCCCTGGCAACTAGATACTCCTCTGTGTGAGTGCTTCGAAGACTGACTCGCTTCAGCCCATTGTCGCCCTTCTTATAGCGGAACCTAGGGGCCATTCCAGCCTGCCCTAGAAACTTCCACTACCACAGTTGTATAGACGATTCTGGACATATTTATTTCATGAAGAGTCCATTTCCTACCTACATACACACCTTACAATTACAATCGTCTGGGCCAGAACATTCTCTCAAAACACACGTACACCAATAAACATCTACCAGTGTATTTCGTTACATTATCCCCCCCTTAGACTGTTCCGCCCCGGAACAGTCTTTTCTTTAAGAAGGTACGGGCAGTTTGACCCACAGTTGCATCCAGTGGTCAGGAAAAATGACGTTCCACGGAATTTTCCCCTTAGGGTTTTGCCCGTCATTGCTGGCTGGTGTGGGGGGGGGTGCTTTCCTCTTGGCGGCCGGCATGGGCGCCTTTCCTTGGTTGGGGGCGCCGCCTTGCGTCCCCGGTCAGCCACCGCTCCTCGGCTCCGCTTGCTCGCCGGCTCCTGCGTCAAAGGATCAGAATCCTTGGTTGTCGGAGCCGCTCTCCTGCTCGGAAGCGGAGTTTTCACTCTTGCTCTCGTCCTCTGACTCGCTGAGTGGCTTCCTGCCGCGCCATGCTTGGGTCGTCCCTTCTGCTTGCTCTGCTTGGCTGAGCCCCTGCGGGCGGGGGCGCGGCGCCTGCGGGAGAGAGCGCCCCCCTCCCCCACTGACGGGTCAAAGTCAGAGTCCGCCTCCTGTCCGGAGCCACTCGGGTTGTACGAGCCATCTGAATCCCCTAATTCATCCCTGCTGACTTTGGGTCCCCGCACTTTGGTTTCCGGATCTGTTTCATACTCCTCGTTAGAGTAACCTCTCTTGACAATAGCAGCAGCGGACCTTCTGGGCCTGCCTCCCGTGGCCTCGCCGCGGTCAGTCACCGGCCTCTCCTTCATCAGCCCCCTGGCGTGCGAGGAGACCTGCTTTGGCAGCAGCAGGAAGCCCACCACCCTGCTGGCCA
Source organism: Agapetus fuscipes (assembly GCA_951799405.1). NCBI lineage: Eukaryota > Metazoa > Arthropoda > Insecta > Trichoptera > Glossosomatidae > Agapetus > Agapetus fuscipes. The sequence continues at coordinate 16,564,633 of OX637332.1, read as the reverse complement.
GCTCCGTGGGCGCGCCCCTCTTGTCCAAGCCCAGCTTCTCGCACAGCGTCCGCAGCTGCTTGGGCTCCAGCTTCTGCACCTCCTCCAGCTTGGCCTTGTGCTCAGGCGTGTCCTTCTCAAACTCGTAGCCCTTGAACTTCTTTTTGTTGCGCTTGATGAGGTTCGTGCGGCACAATTGATTGTACCGGAACTTGAGGTCCTCCATCTTGAACCTGGAGATGGCCACCTCCACGTCGGGGATGTGGTCGATGGGGATGCCCCGGCCCGCGGGCACGGGCACCGGCGGCTCCACGGCCTTCTTCTTCTTGGGAGCCTCCTCCACGGCCTCCTCCGCCTTCTTCTTGGGCGCGGGCTTCTTCTTCACACTGTTGGCCTTCTTGGCCTTGCCCTTCTTGTCCTTGGCGTCCTCATCCTCCTCCTTGGCGTCCGTCTCCTCCTTCGCATCCTTGTCAGCCTTCACCTCGGCCGAGTCACTCTTGCCGTTTTCAGCCGACTTGACATCGTCTTTGACATCTTTGCTGTCAGCTGCGTCCTCAACCTTGAGCTGGCCGTTGTTTTTGGCCTGCAGGTCTCCCTTCCCCAACTCCTGAGACGACTCATCCTCAGTTGACATATCGGCCTTTTTGTCATCCTGATTATCACTTAATTTTACACTATCAGTGTCCACCGACATTTTTAAGGCTAGGTTTTTAGCCCTCTCCTCCTTCCAACCACCTAGGTCTTCCCACAAGCTCTTGAAGTTGGCAGCCATCTTTGTTTTAAACTCTTCCACGGCTCGCTCGCGGTCCCCTCCAGACGCCATGACAAAATATGCCGGGTCTTCGCCTGACTGTTCCAAGGCCTCCATGAGGCGTGCTTGTAAGGCCGCCTTCCCTCCTGAGGTCTCCAGGTCCCTCTCCAGAAGCTCATTCTTAAGCTCATAGACTTTGAGGTCCTTGATGTTCACCTTAGCCATTTTTTATTTTAACAAAAATTTAAATTTACTTCAAAATAATTTACTTCAAAACAAATTATTTTACAAAAAAAATATTTTTAAATTTCAAATAATGATATTAGATAATTATTATTTACTTTGCTTCGTTAGATCGGCTAATGAGTATTTACTAACATTATTCTAACACAATATTATTAACACGTTATCTATGTACACTTCAATCAAATTTTTAGCGGGTAACCACACGATCGTTTTTAATTCAAGTTTAATCAGTTTTATTTAAAACTTTTTTTTTTTATTCATTAGTTTTTATTATGTTGTCCAGAAATATTTTTCAATAGTCTTAAGCACAGATTTTTTTTGGTACTTGGTTTTAAATCTCACACCGACACCATTGTTACGTTTTTCCTGGGTTCTTTTAATTAAAACACAAGTTTAACACAAGTTAGCCATACAGTTTATTTACACAGACTTTCTTACAATAGATTTATTTTAACAGACTTATTCTAACAGATTTATTTTAGCACACTTCTTTATTTCGTACAGATTACATTTATTTTACACCTTATTGGTCGCCCTGGCAACTAGATACTCCTCTGTGTGAGTGCTTCGAAGACTGACTCGCTTCAGCCCATTGTCGCCCTTCTTATAGCGGAACCTAGGGGCCATTCCAGCCTGCCCTAGAAACTTCCACTACCACAGTTGTATAGACGATTCTGGACATATTTATTTCATGAAGAGTCCATTTCCTACCTACATACACACCTTACAATTACAATCGTCTGGGCCAGAACATTCTCTCAAAACACACGTACACCAATAAACATCTACCAGTGTATTTCGTTACAGTATCAAAAATCTGTCTGAAATTGTTAGCTGTGCGCTTAGTAATGTTTTTAATACCGTCCTCATATTAATCACCTAAGTCCTAAACGACAGCTCGTCGAAATGGTTTCAATTTAAAGTAGAATGAGTTCTTTCCCACATTATGAGGAGTTTGTCCCAAAATATTGTGTTTGGTGTAAGTGACTGGACTAGTTTTATGTGTTTGAATTTTCGTATGCAAAGTCTGTTGAAAACTTGGCAAGCAGCCATGAAAAGCCTGGGTATGATACACAATGTTGATATAATATAAAAGAAATAACAATAATATCATACACAATTTCATGGATAAGATTCTTTCTTTTATGAACCAACTAAATGTGAAATAAATGTTTCTGAAGAAACAGTACTTTACATAGTTTTCAAGCTGGCACAAAAAACAAATTTATGAAGAATGCAAGTGACTGAAATCTGCACAGTAAAAAACTTCAATGAAAGCACAGAGTGTCAAAGAAATGAAGAGAAATCGCAAGGAGGGGTGTTTTTATCAGCATCTCGAAATTCAGATCTTTGTTTAAATGTCACGTGTAATAAGAATGGTCCAAGAAAATAAATCTTGCCCGATATATATTTTTTTAATTTATCGAAACTAATAAAAAAAAAATTTTTTTTCAGGGTTTGGTGGTTTACACGGTGAAAGTCCATTGTATAATTAATATTAATATTTGTCCTTAGGATGCCTTTTTAGGCGAAAACTGTTTGACATATTTAAAATAAAATAATAAAAAAGTGAATTAAAACAGTATATTTATTTGATTAATTATAAATAAATAAAAGTTTCTGAAAAATAAAGCTATTTTTTGTTTAACGTAGTTTATTTTCACAATAATATTTAATATCTCGAGTACTTTCGACCTTCAATATTCAATATTCGAGATATTAAATATTATTGTGAAAATAAACTACGTTAAACAAAAAATAGCTTTATTTTAAAAAAATGAATTTTCACTGTGTGAATACACAAACCCTACAAAATCTAAAAGTTTCTGATATTTTTTTGAAATCATTGTTTTATTTTTTTTACTTTTCATTTTCTGTCGAATTAAGATGAAGCTCTAATAATTTAATGCATTGTTTAAAAAAGTGAAACAGCTAAGATTGATCTTTAAAAATCTGTAAGCTTATTTTTCATTGGTATAAAAAACGACTTACAAATTCAAGCCTTTTAACGAAAAATGGGGTTAAATATTACATAATCTGCATAAATGCGTACATTTCTTTAAGTGTGTTAATGAACTGAAAAAAACAAGACACGTTGCGTTAGCTCTTCCATGCATAACGTGCGTAGGAAAAAATACAATGACAGGAGAGAAAAGTTCGCGGTATATATTTATATTTCAAATCATCACGGATTAAGTAGGCCACAGCTGCTATGTCGCGAATGATAATTAGGCCTTTGAACTGGATTCGCTCACAAAATATAATCTCAAGGAGTGGCGCTTTTTCTTACATGAGAAAAAAAAACGCTACAGACTAGACATTTAAATTTTGTGTGTGTAACTTTTTTAGAAATACGACAGGTGAAACTAACAAAATAAGTAGTTATTTAAAACAAAAAATATAGAAAATAAGTGAGGGATGTCAAGAAATGATTGTTCAAAACAAAACTGTAACACAAGTGTAAGAGGATATGAAAGTTATGGTGGAAATATTTAAAGTACCTTCGTGGTTCAGACTTGTAGAAAGAATGATGAATGACATAATGTATGTACCTATGTTTAGAAGAAATATGATCAGTTAGAGAGGATTTGTCTAGGTAAATTTTCAGGATCTAAATTATGCAAAAAAAAAACAAAAAAATCTCATAAAAGTGACAATGAAGGTGGTTTTTCAAAAATATACAATACAAATAATCGTATTTAACACATTTTCTGACGTTCCGCTCACGATCACTTTGAAAAAAAAAAATCTCACTGTATATTAGGTATTTGAAGATATTTTGAAATAAATAATTTCCGTTTTTAAGACTTAAAGGAAAACTGTCATTGCTTTTAATAATGAGTTTTTTCTTTTTATTTCAGACCCCGTGGACCAAAACGGACATAAAAAGCTATTCATCTTCCAGTCTTAAGTCAACAGATTCTTTACCGACTACAAAAAAGGTACTAAAACTACGTAATATGACGGACTTTGAGCACAATGTGATATGTCTTTTTTGCATTCAATAGACGGTTTTTTGTAGATCTAAAAAAACCTCGTCGTTTATTCATTCATTTACATGATTGAAAGAAGCCAACTTATAACTTTTCATACCATAGAACATGAAAAGTTAAGCTTTTGAGTAAGATAAAATATCCTGTCATCATAAACATGCGAATTTTTCTTTTTAATTTCAGTATGAGAGCAGTTATTCAAGAACTAAGATTGAGCCGCAGGCTACCAAAGATTCTGGAAAAAGTACCCCTGCCACAGATAAATCCACAGTCTCAAGCAGATATGCAACGGGATCTAGTTATAGAAGCACTTATTCTCCATCAACCACTTCGTATTCCAGGGATAAGTCAAATGTGAGAGATAAAGACGTATTAAGTTATTCAACTGAAGACAAAAGTGAGAAACAATCGGTTTTGAATAAATACATGAGCACAAAGATAGATAAGAAGCTAGATACACTTTCACCAACCTCATATTCGAGACTTGGCGTCAATGGAACAACAAGACCAAAAAGTAGGGAACCTAGTCCCGTTGATAAAAGTTATAGCTATTCGAAGCCGAATTCAATATCTAGAGATAAAAGTCCAGCGGGGAACAAATCATCTAATGCAAAAGATAGCGCATATGAAACAGAAAAAAACATTCCTAATAAAACAACAAAAACTCCGGGATTTAGCACATCATCTTATCCGTCTTACAAACTCTACCCGAGATCAACAACCTACAGCAGAAGTACAATAAGAGAAGAGCCTAAAGCTAGCTGTGCGACTAATTCAAGATACAACCCTAATACAAATAAATTTGAAAACACTTACTCAAGAACACCATCTAATGACAAAATATCAACACTTCAACCTTCACCGTCTTTGAGCGCAGCAAGCAGCACTAGTTCCCTTCACTTAAAATCTGCAATGCAAAGCAGTGAAACAGCTAAGGAAAACGGAAATGATTTTGAAAGATCGGAACTTAAAGAAGATGAAAACGAGTCTGATTCAGAAGAAGAGTCATCAGAAAGTGAAGCTCAGTCTATGATATTTGTAACAGTTGTTACTCGGGGGACATCTCCAACAGCACCTTGTTCATCAGTTTATTTACGTACAAGAAGAGCAGATATGGCTAAAACGATAGAAAAAACAATTTCTCGTCCAAAAAAGCCCTTAGAAATGGTAGACAAAGAAATGCAATCTGACAGGTTAGATGATACAACCAGGAGTTCTAGATATGCTGGAAGTACAAGAGGCTGGTCATCGTATTTGGACACTAGATATACTAGTCCTGTCTCAACAAGAAGTTATTCCTCTGGAATAAGCAGATACAACAATTATTCCAGTACGACAAGCAGCACAAGTGAAAACAGTTCGTCAGTAAGTGAATCAAATAAAAAACCTGAATCTAAGGTAACAACGAACATCACTTCTTCAGTGCATATTTCACCAGTAATTTCTCCACCAGTTACTTCAGTGGCGGTTATTTCTTCAGCAGTTAACACAGCATCAGTTGTTTCTCCTTCGTGTAACATATCAGCGATGGTTTCTCTGCCGACTGCATCTTCCCCGAATGTTTCATCAGCAGTCATTTTCAAACCGATTTCATCTTCACCCACTGTTTCTTCACCCGCATCATTCTCACCTGCCGTCACATCACGAGTAATTTCTCCCCCAGCTACCACTTCGCCAGGCTTAAGACTACCTTCGCCCTCATATATTAGCACACCTGCTGTATCTAAAAATCCGGATAAAAATACTTCTGAAGCTTTATTAGATTCCTCTGGAAGCATTTCGAAACCAATTATTACTAACGGCACAGCATATTCACCTAAATCTATGTCACCTAAATCACCACCACCAACATATGGACTTGAAGATAAACATAGAACATCACCTATTCAGTCAAATCGCTCCATACCAGTGAAGGATAAATCGAAATCAAAAAGTCCACCATTATCACAAACCAAATCCAAAAATCAGAGCCCCATTGAAAATTGTAACAGTCAATTACCACCACAGGTTCCAAAAGCAGATTCATCATCCCCCGTAAAAACAACTTCAGCAACAGGAAAAAAAAATAAAACTGGAACTAAGAAAATAGTGAAAAAAATTCGTAGTAAAGATGGAGAACCTAAAAAACGATTAGTCAGGAGAAGTGTGTCTTCGAGTTCAGCAGACTCTGAATCTTCGTCACAAAGTGGTGGATCTGAATCGACGCAGGAAAATTCAGAAAAGGTTAAAAAGACAAAGGCTGAATCTGGTACAAAAAGTGAATCTTCAAATAACTCAAATAGTGATAACTCAAATCGTAATTCAAAAAGTAGATCGGTGCTTTCATCTCGTGCTAGTAGCATAGAATCTAATTCGATACTATCTAGTAGTTCATCGACTGAGGACGAGTTGGACCAATCAAAAATTAATGGGGGCTCCTTGACTTTACATAACATTTCTAAAAAAGATGTATCTTCAAGAACATCAGTACTAGCGTCTTCAGCAGATGAAATTTCATTTTCAATAGATAAACCAGTTCGATCTTCACCTAGTCCAAAGTCTCAAAAAAATGACTCACAGCCAAAAACAGAAGAAGCGAAATCTTTCCTAATGAGAGCTTTAGCTCCTGTTACATGTTTATTTAAGATGCGGAGCCAAGAAAGTGATAAAGGGCATTGGTTGGATAGCGCTAGTGAATCTGATAAACAGAATACTCTCAATGGCTTGTCTCTTGCAACTGATACTGAAAGTAAAAGCAGTAATAAAAAACCACACGTCATACGACATATTCAGTCAGGAGAAAAAGCTTGGTGGATGGAGTCTGATAAAAGTAACTGTGAAAATCAAAGCAATAAGAATAGTTCCCCACCAAAAGCATCAGATTCTACAGCAAGCAAAAGTGTAGAAGACAATAATACAAAGGAAAATGGGGGTTTCAAATTTAGAATCATCAAACAAGATTCCGGGGAAAAACCATGGTGGTTAGAAAGTAACGCAAATATTCCAGAAGGTATTGAAGTAAAAACACCAAGTAGAAAAGGATCAAGCGATGATAGCGAACACTCAGAAAAATTCAACGTATATAAATTACGGCACTTCGATTCTGGCGAAAAGGATTGGTGGCTAAAAAGCAGTGACAAATCAACAGATAACGATAAATCTCACAAAAGTTCAGATAAACAAGTGAATGGAAACGAAAATTTCACACTAAATGTTGTTAAAATTAGACACATTGAATCTGGAGAAAAGGCGTGGTGGATGTCAGGCAATGCTAACAAACCTGAAGGTAAACATGACACTACTTCCACATCAGACTCTGAAAGCTCTGATGTTGGGCATAAGCCTGTCGAAAATAATGGCATGCATAGCAATGTCACTAACGGCTACACAGAAAGCGTCCCAAGATTCCCAGTCACAATACCTGATGAAGAAGATGAAGAGCCACTTGGAGACAGGAGATCGCCAGAAGGATTAGAAGCTCCTAGTACAGTAAATGAATTTTTCGGAAGAAGATCTCCTTATGATAACGTGAGATGTAATCACACATGCCAAAACCACAATATTGGAAGACGAGTGCCATGCTCCTATTACATTTCAAGGCATATGGACATTGATGATATCTTGGGAACTTCTGGGCAGTTGTTGGGGTCCATGGAAGATGAGATTTTGTCCACGAAGACTAGCAGGGAGATTGTTGAAGGTGACAACTCAGAATGCAAAGAAGTCAATCCGGCTCAAGTTCGTATCCATGACAGTACAGCGCAGCGGCCCGTCATACAAAAATTGTTAAGCAGGTAAAAAATTATCTTATATTATTTATCCATTAGAATAACCACATCAATATCACACATATGTGCGATTGTGTCCAAGAGCGATGACAGTTTTTTTAAATTATCATTCATGAATACCCATCCTGTAAAAAATGGTTCACTTTGCCAATGTCACCCCTGTTTCAGGGAATGTCGGCAAGAGTTGCAGGGCTTAAGTTCATTTGAGGTTTGGATTTTATTTGTAAGTACACAATCAGCATTTGTAAGCGCGAACTACACGTGTTTGTTTGTGGGCATACATCTGAGAGCTTTGAATGAATATATCCTTGCAACTTCAATTATAGATTATAGATATAGAATACAATCAACATGAAAAAATAATTGAATTGAAATTCTATAAAAATATGCTTTGACTCAAGTTATACAAAAAAATACACAAAAGAAAAAATAAATTATTATTTCCGCAACAGGAAAAATCTGCAGTTTTTGTAAAGCTTTTAGTCACGTAAGCTATAGACCTGTTCAGTTACAAAAGCTTTTGCTGCATTTGATTTCAAGTATATATCCAGGAATTGATTTCAGTGTACTTTTAGGCCATTTACAAGTTTGTTTTTGTTTTTTAGGAGTGATATCATCGATTGCAGAAACGAAAACAACAGTCTTGAGGTGAGTTTTCAAATATTTTAAATACTTAACTGGTTCTAACGTACAACAATATTGCTTGCTTTGTGTTTAAAAAAACGAAAAAACCGGTAATATAATACGAATGTGATAATGCGATTATTTATAATTTTCAGGAATAAGAAATAGGTGCGTACCTCTAAATATAACTTGATCTAAATATTCACAACACAGCTGGTGCTGCCATCAGTTCTGAATTCATATTCCGATGATAGCAGAATAATAAAGTTCTTCGTAAGTTTGCTTGTCATCAGGCGAATGTATTGCACATAAACTAAATTCCATAGAAAAATATAACTTTACCTTTTGTTAAGTGTAAAATAATGCTACTAGAACGAATAACTATCTGTGTTATCAACTTTACCTATTAACATTCAACGTTAATGTAATTATTTGTGATTTTCTATATTTTTGCCTCTTTGGAAAAGTTCATTTGATTGTCATACAAAGTTTTCAAATAGGTACCTATCCTTTACAAAAAAAATGTAATAACAAAAAATACGATTCGTTATTCACAAAATTACTTATTCTCTTGTTCTTGAAATTTTATTCACAGCTTAGCTTAAAAATGATTCACCCGTTACAATTAAAAACAAGATACTGGTTTTTACGTGACATAATATAAGAGTTTTAATATATTTTATCTCCTTCATCAAATACAAGTATACGGGTAGCTAAAGTTCTTTGGGATATTCACATAAGGATACACGATTTTTAAGATTTTATCCTTCATTTTAATTTTAAAGTTGCATTTACATATTATACAAGATCTGCGATCATCAAAGCTTTTTTTACCAAACATACTGTAGTTATAAAAAAGTTATAAAAATAAAACATAAAATGCAGCCATAATGGCAATTCAATATATTTTTTTAAATTCAATCGCATATTGTGCTTCAATAAAATGCTCAAAGTTTTTACAAGCGTTTGCAGTTGGCCGTTTTCTTTTCTTACTGAAACCGGTATGCTTGAAAATCCGCCGCGTTTCGCATTTTCTAGTGGTGGCAGCACTCTGCGATACACGCGACTTGATTCAGTACAAAATTATGCAGTGTTCGCAACGGTTGGTGTTCTGTTTTTAAACAATTCATTTGACAGTTAATAAAAAACATAATTTGATTAAATTTGAGTGTGAACTGAAGTGAAGGTGAAGAAATATTATTTTATGAAAATATACGATAGAGATTAAGTCATACATATAATTAATTAAGAGTACAAATATTTACGAGCTATTGGAATTCGTGTTATTGAAATTTATAATATTAGTTCAACCCTTTAAACTTTTTTTTAACACACATTTGATTCATATCGAATCAAAGACGGCAATCTAGGGTATTTTAAATGAAAAAAATAAATGGAAATAATGAGAATGACATTTTTTGTGTTAATTGTTTTTACCTTTCGTAACAAAATCCTAGATTTCCATTTTTCATTATATTTGACTCATTTTATTTCCTTAAATTTTTAACCAAATAACTCTTGAATTTAAAGTAATATTTTTAATAAATCACATATTCTACAGAATTTCACTATTAAATATTATTCTTATTTTGAGTTTTCCCTTATGAAATTAACGACTTGATTTTATTAACTTAACTGATTAAATTAACGAACTATTTAATTGGAATATTTTATCTTTCATAACAAAAGTAAGAATAATTTGTACTTTCATCAAATTGGTTTAAAATAACTAAAATGACTCGTTGACTTCAGCTTTTTAATCATTTAATATCAACTTTTATCAGACAAATTAGTGTTTTTTAACACCTCCTTTGATATTTACTAAAATTTTAAGGCTTCATTATATCTTAATTATCTATTTACAGTATTTTTTTTTAATTTAATGGATTTAAAAAAATAATAATATAGCTCGTAACAAAACAGAAGTATTTAAATGTTGTTTTGAAACTATTTATTGTTGAAATGTTATAATTCTGAAAATGGATTAATTTTTATAACAAGAGAGTGTAAAATTTCCAAGAAATAATGGAAAATATAAACGGTAAACCGAAAAGTAGGAAGCCCCTTAGGCGTTTTGTAAGCATAATATTACATGTTTTTACACACGAAACGAAAAATGGAAATGGAAACGAGAATGAAACATCTGAGATGTTGTAATTATTATAACATTTTCTTCAAATAATGAATTAATTTCTTATCAATTTCAACATGTATAAAACAAAAATAGATTTTGTCCAAAAACTTAACTTTTCATTTATTTGAACAAACCCAAATATATACCTACCTACGTAATTTTTTGTTCAGGTTATAATATATTTTTTCACAAAAACGATTCCTTTCAATGTGTAAATCACGCCAGTGTATTACTTTATTTTGTAATAACTAAAAAAAAATCAAGTCTCAAAATATGTACTTTGAAGTTAATATATGATCTAAATCTAAATCTAAATCTAAGCTGCAAAGATATGTATCATTTGAGATTCATATTAAATGCATTCCCACAAGCAGACATGCATAATTTCGCGCTTACACATGCTGCATGTGGACCTACAATATAAAAACCCCAATCTCAAATGAACATAAGCCCTGTAACTCTTGCCGACCTTCCCTGAAGCAGGGGTGACATTGGCAAAGTGAACCATGATAGGTATTGTTTATCCCTTGGTATACTTATGTGCTTTCTCAGATATCTTTTTTATGTATTTAACATCCTTTATTATTAAAATAATTGTCCCATTTCAAAAAAGAAGGATAATTTTGGCTGTGACATAAAATCCTCAATTTCAAAATTTTATTCCGACCTAGTAATTATCAGGCAATTTTTAAATCTGGGTTAACCGAATGGCCTCTTTTTGGACGAAGCCGTTTTTTTTGGCCCTTTGCAAAAATGGAGTAAGTAGTTAAAATTTGAGGTCTCATTTCTCCGAGGCCGAGAAAGCGGCTCGATGTAACGGGATAAAAGCGAAGCCTCACAAGAGGAATACTGGTTTGGGACCTACCAAGGTCGGCGCTCCGCAGGTCCAAACAAAAAGAGGACATTGCCGAACGCTCGCGAATATTATGCCCTGCAAAATTATGCAGCTTTTTTGGCAGTAACAATTTTGATTCTGATCGTTGATCATTTTGGAAAACAGAACATAAAAATTATTTACAAATAATATTCGCATGAAAAATAAACATGCTAGCTTTTTTTAATAAAGTTTCAAAAGAAATTATATGAAAAACAATGAAAATATTTTTTCAAACTTATTCTTAAATGAATATAGAAAATCAATCTTATTAATTAATATAATCTAATGTGGATTCATATGGCTGATTTTATCATGTGTATTTTTAAAAAGGTATATTTCATTCACCTTCATCACAGTTTCGATTGTTTTTGCGTAAATAAGTGATAAGTTATTACGCTTCACAATGAGTTGTGAGTGGTTAAAGACGAGAATTGAGTATTTGTGTGACGGAGACCCATTCACCAGTATCGGCACCTCTCCTAGACCTCCTTGGCCGATATATTACTACGTGGACAAAAACTCACCCCTGGCTTACCAAATTTCTGATATTCACAGGCTGCTCTACGTCACACACAAGGTATTTATTGTCGCATACCTACTTGTTATCATATCTTAATAGCAAATATTTACATACTTCGAGCTTATTTAATTGTAAAAAATGGACAGTATTTTTGAGAACCCTATAATATAATATTAGAGTTTGAATAAAGTTCTTATTTTTAATTGATCATTTATAATTTGTCATCTAATTGGTCTATTTAGTCATCAATAGGGTAATCATTCAATATGGGTTTCTTTACACAGGCTTGTTATGCTATATTAAGTCTGTATTTACTTGTTTCACAAGCTTAAGCTTTTCTTGTATGCTTATTATTATTACAAACTTGCTTAAGGAAGTACATAATATTATGTTTGTAAATTATTTTCATTTCTAAAAAAATCAATAAAAATCTTTCAACAAAATACCCAATTTACATCAATTATACTAAAGAGGCCAATATAAGTACTTAACAGTGTGCAAAAAATTAATTCTCTTCTTATTCTTCTGTTTCAACTCCAGAATTGGCTTGTAACAATGTTCATGGATCTTTTTCACCATTTCTCTTTTACAAACTTTTGAACTTGTTGTAGAAGGAACAGCACATATTTGCCAATACGAGTATACCTCGAAAAAAGCTCTATACCTATAACATGAGTTTCGGCGTTTGTACCCTCGAGCATCCCCTAAATAATGGTGTGCAGGAGATCTTCCTGGTACAAAGAAAAAACAAAACGGTCCAAAATCGCATGTAATATTTGAAGTTGAACCATTTCTCAACGCACATCAATTTGGAATATTTTTTCCAAGAAAGAATTTATTCTTTAGCCTTGCATTTGTTTCAATGCTATGCACGCGCATAATATCATTATTTGAATAGATTAAACCCAAAATCAAAGTCAAATTTAGTTTTCATATTTAATTTTAATTAGTTTCCGAAGAGTCTTATAATATTTTTTCTTGTTTCAAATCTTCTTCCATTCCATTTGTTTCTATTAGTTACGAGCTTCACTCCTGCGAAGTTGACTTTAATTCTATTTAATTTTTTTATGTGGTAACAACTGATTTTTTAATCAATCCGTTTTGCAAACGATCCCTGATTCCCAGAATCGTTCCTAAAACTTTTATTTTCTTTTTTTTACTGATACGACGACTAAAACGTTAATAAGGATAAAACCTTCGGTAATCATAAAATAAATATCTATTCTTTTTTAATTAATTCAAATGGAAAAACAATGTTTTAATTATATTTTATTATTATTATTATTTATTTATTTTAAATAAATAAAAGTGAATTAAAACTTAGTTTGTACTTTTAAATTATATAAAAAACGTACAATGGACTTTCACTGTGTGAATAGAGATACCCTTAAAAAGATTTAAAAATCTATTCATTTTATTTGACAAGCTGTTTGTTATGTCAAAAAAAGTTCGATCTTGGGCCTTGAGTGTCTTCTTAATACAAACGAAGTATTATATCAGTTTTCCAGCAACCATAAAAAACTATCAAAAAAATATTGTTATTTTATATCTCTTTTTGACGTATTTTCTTCGTTTTATACCTATCATCATGTTTCATGTCACGTTTGTTCCTATGGAAAGAAAGGGCGTTAGTCATATATGTTTTTATATTGACCGATAGATGAAACATTAATGAAACCCACACATGAATTGGCATAGACATGATTATGTTGTGACACGGTCAAATTGTAGGGAAAAGACTATAATTTTTTTCACTGATGGTTGCTAAAGGCCGAAGTCCCATACAAGTGTGACGTTTGTTCGCCGAGAAAAAGGTTCTTAATTCAAAGTTGTGCTGATTCAATAACCCTTTAATTTTGAATTATTGAATGCTTTTTTTGCAAGCTTTAAATTTTAAATGCCAAAAAGAAACAGCTTTATTTTTTCACCTGCTTCAATTTGTCGCCGCAAGTCACATCACATTATTAAATTCAGATTTATTTCAGTCCAGTTGACTTGCTTTAATGAAATAATATAATTTGAATTGTAACTGGTGAATCATTTTCTTTGGCCTCTCAGCCAAAGTTTTACACATTATTCTCAAAGAGATTTTCACACACTACCACGCCTTCTTCTACTACCGACTTACATGTTCAATGTTTTTCTGACTCATTTGTTATCAACATCAAATGTACATTGACTAGTATTAGCTGATTTCCTGCCGATTAGAAAGAAATAACTTGATTTTTGCAGGAACACGGATTTTTTTTGTTGATCACAAGCCCGGTCTATAGCATAGTTGGTAGAATGCTTGCATTCTATGGTGAGAGCTCGGGTTCGAATCCCATTGAGTAGGCAGAAATGATTTTCCGTTTCAGTGCTTATTTCAAATTCAAAATAAAAAAAATGGGCAAGGTTTACTCCGACACAAAAAATTACTACCATTTCAAGTGAAGTGGTTGGCGTAAGGCAGGCCCCTTTACCTGTTAATATATATAGGTTCCCCTCGCCACATGGTGTAAGATAGTACACCATATGTGTAGCTTAGTTGCGTTACATGTATTCAAGATCTTCAAGCTTGATCTTTTTTTATCAATACCAACTCAATCTATAATCTAAATTGCAAAGATCATTTAAAAATTATATTTTTCACTTTGATAATGTCACCCCTGTGTCAGGAGAGGTCGGCAAAAGTTGTAGGGTTTATATTCATTTGAGGTTTGGATTTTATTTGCAAGTACACATTCAGTATTTGTAAGTGCGAACTACGCGTGTTTGTTTGTGGGCATGCATTTGAAATGAGCTTTAAATGTTAATATATATCTTTGCAACTTAGATGATAGATTGTAGATATCAAATGCATGCCCACAAACAGACACGTTTAAGTTCGCGCTTATAAATGCAGAATGTGTACATACAAATTAAAACCAAACGTCAAATAAACATAAGCCCTGCAACTTTGGCCGACCTTCCCTGTAACATGGGTGACATTGGTAAAGTGAACCATTTATACAGTATGAGTGGTCAGCCTCATACCAACCTAAAGGTCGAGGAATTGAAAAAAGTAAATAGTTTAATGAGCTTTGCGAGGATTTTCATCTTGTACTTTTTTACATGCAGGTAATCGGAGCGGATAGGCACTGAACTACAACCACTCTAGATGAAGTAAATGTCTCTCGCAATTAAACAATATAGATTCCTTAGTATGAAAACTACTAACTGCTTGACTAAAAGAAATGTCCATTGTTCGAAACACGAGTGAATTGTTGCGTTGACTCCTATGGTTAACCTAACCAACTTTAGTTTAAACAGTATTACCACCAGTCTTCGTCTTGTAGTTACTGCCGATGACTCGTAATATAAAGATAGTATACAAACAAATTATCATCGAAATTTCAAATATTAACTTTGGTGGGTTGAATACTTCATACCACAGACCTGTCACTTCCTGCCTTATAGGAACTGGACCTTATTTGCACGGGCGTGCATCCCATACAGGCACATGCGCCTAATAGGTAGGCAACATTGGTAAACAATGCATTTAAGCTTGATATTGAGATTTACAACTCAAAATTTAAAGATTTATGTTAAAAAAGAATATATATATTTTTTTTTTAATTGCAAATAAACAACTTTTTTATTACCACTTTAGTACATATTTAATTCAATAACGTTTTCGGTATCAGCTCTACCATCTTCGGTTGAACTTATACTTATATTTATATCATAATTAAGTTCAATTGGAGCCATCGTTAGCCCGTCAGTCAATTGAAAATGAGTTATTTTAAAGGAATGGGAGAAAATATTTATATATGAAATGTATATGGTCTGCTTGTTGGAGAATCATCGCTTTTTATAGCGGTGGCCAAGCTTGTAGATGAGTCTTAAAGTGTGATTCCACAACAGCGCTTACCACATAAAAATATATCATCTAAATATCATTGTTGTCATTATTTTACTTTGCCAGTGTCACCCCTGTGTCAAAGAAAGGGAGCAAGAGTTGCAGGGCTTATGTTCGTTTGAGATTAGTTTTTTTTGGAAGTACACAAGCGTTATGTGTAAGTGCGAACTAACACGTGACTGCTTGTAAGTATGCATTGAATATGAATTCATGAATGTCAATATACATTTGAAACTAAGATTATAGATACTGAAGCTAGAAAACTGCGATTCATTATGTCAATAAGAGCTCTTTAAAGAAAATGGTTCGTAATTCCATGCGATATCGTGCCTGGGTACTGTATTGAAGTTTTTACGGCCTTCCTACGATTATATGAGATAATTTCTCTGGGTCAGTTACATAAAGTTCAGTAGCGGTAAAGACGAGCTCGCTTATATAACTTGAGGGACTTAAAAACCGTTAAAATCAACATAATTATTATCCACAATCAACTCTATCAACTATCCTGCCTGTAATCGATAATCTAAAATCCGTGAGAGTTGCATGAAAATTTTATCTTCACCTTCCATGCACAAACTCAATCATGTATTAAATGCTTGATGCGTGTATGTACTCCCTGCAACTGTTGCATTTTTTTAAAACCCAGGTGGCATTAACAAAGTTCCCGTATTGTTAGGCTGTATCAGCTTCATTCCATCAAATATTCAATTTGTTTGTAAATAGGCAAACAAACTTCTAGCACATTTATTAGACGAGCGCTGTTTTCATGTGCATAATACCTCGAAAGCCCTATACATACGTGATCACCAATATTCAGCGCCAATTTTGCAAGCAAAACCCAGCTTCTGTAAACCTGGGAGAGCCTTTGTGATCGGTTATTAATAAAGGTAGATAATTTTTTCAACCCAGCCAAGAGCATTTTTAGTTTTTATTTTGCTGTACTAGAAATCTAGCCCAAATACCTAGTTCGATTACGAAACCGTAGTATTTGTCATTTGACTACAACCGATCAAAAAAATCTAGCATTTTAAGATATATTTCCAATCAAGCTTCAATCTCCTTCAGCACACAGGCACGTGTAAGTTAGCAAACACACATGCTGCAGTAAGAATGCATTTTTTCTAAGGTTTGAATCCTGTGCGGTAGACTCCTTAGATTTCCGAAAATGTACAGGTCTATGACACTTATTGTTCTAGTGCCGCTGAGGTGTTGGTGATGTGGTGGTTGATGTCATGATCCTTTGTTACAGGTATGTAAGCTGCGTAAATAACATTATAGTTTAGGTTTAATAGTATACACATGTTTATCTGGCCTTCACTCCCGTTGAATGAAATACAGCCACTAAAATCTAAATAAGATAATGCGTCAGATACTTCGTTGCAAAATTTCAGCTAGCCACCTTCCACCTGAGCTGTCAGTGTTCATATTTAGGAACGAGCTTGATACAACACACACGCGTCCTATGTAGCAGACAAACTGCACTCGTGTGAGTAACATAATGTAGTGGGAATAATTATTGGTGTCAGCACTGCAGGGCGATCGTCAATATTCGACTTATGTTTATTATGAAAAGAGACGAATAATATAGAGCGACACAAATTTTTGACTAAAGATTATACTTACTGTTACGAACCAAGAGTTTTTGCGTACATGTACCCAGGCACGTAGTTTGCTGGTGTGTAGGTAACTGGAATAGTGTCGAAAAGCTTGTATTATCATGAAATAGATGATGGTTGACTGCTCTGGTACAATCCACTATAAAATAATCTCGAACCCGCAAGAATTGTCTCTTTCGTACCTATATATCTACTAGCAGGGATTCTGTGGAGAGTCAGAGACGCTTGAAACCTTTATTCTTTGATCTGTGCTGGAAACATTATGACGCAAAGTCGATATAAGCAGAGTCAATAAAGTAATCAGTAGTACACTGTAAGCCGTTATTGTGCAAAATAAATCTTGTTAAATAAATAAATCGCAGTTTTTTTTTTTTTTAAACCCAGTAAAATCAGAACAATACATTACTTTTATATTATGCCAAATATACTCAACAGTACTACGGTCTTTTATACCCACTAATTGAATCAGCTTAGTAATTCATTTCTTTTATATAATGCCAATTATACTCAACAGTGCTACAGTCTTTTATACCTACTAATTGAATCAGCATAAGAATTAATTTCTTATCCTTGATAATATCGAATCCTAGCCCCCTGAATTTGAACGCAATCGTTTTACTAACTAAGCTATCGCTCAAACATTTTTGATTCGAAATTTTGTGGTCAATAATTCAATGGATCTAATAGATGGATCCCAGTTCTTTAGAAATTATCAATGCATAATATATTCGCGAGGTTTTTGGTGCTCGGCGCATAGTGTGATTACAGAAAAGAAAATAAACCAGATGAAATGGAAAAAAAAACTATTACAAGTCTTCGACATAGGATGTTCACAACCTTTTTTGGTCGCGCAATTAATATTTCTGGCTATTTTTGTGATGATAACCACCATTTGATAATATAAGATAGAAGGATTTTCGGAAGTTATTTCCGACAAACTCACGACTTTCAATATGTTGTTTCTCTGAAGTAATGTTATTTAAGTGAGATGCGCACTGTGAAACTTGTCTGCATGCTACCTATGTAAGAATAAATTAGTAGGTGTAAATACATAATATTATATTGGTATGTGTTTGGACTGTTGGATGTGGGCTATTTTAGAAAATTGACCCAACTCTCCAGGTTGCAGCAAATCTATTTCCATTGAAATAATTTTGTATTTTTCAGCATTTCCCATAGAAAACTAACAAACTTTTTGTAACACAGAGTACAAGTATGTAGATTGTAACTCAGTTAAAACGACCATTTTATAAAGCTCTTGAATTAAAAAAAAAATTCTCACATTTTTCTGATTCATATCTTCCTTTTTGTGTTTTTATACCATTGAATATGATTTTATTAGGGAATAAACTTTTTTTTTAAATGACGATAAATTCTTGTCTTGTTTAAAAAATATGGTAATGATAGTAATATTTTAAATTTACTCAACCATTTTATCTTCATGAGTTGTTATTTTTATTAAATGTTATTATATTATTTTGCATTGTCATAGGTTTTACTTGAAAAACCCTAATTTGATCAAACAATGGTTGCGCCAGTCACTGGGATTCCTATGGCGTGATAGAACTGCTAAATTACATGAATATGCTAATGCAAATATGCATGTTATCAAGAACTAAAAATATAATCATTAACCACTTCTAAAAAAGTATTTAAATAATTCCGTTTGATGCAGATACTGGAAACATTTTTCTCATGATTTTCCGTCACATTATTTTAACCGGAATGCAAGGAAGGTTGCATTCCAGTTCCATCTAGAATGCGGCTGTATTTTAATAAGTTTAATCTTAAATATCATGAGAAAGACAATTTTCAATTTGTTTCTTACGGTTATACGTAGTTTTTCAATAGCCGTCATCAAAAATAATGTACTCCAACTGAATGAAAGTTGTAGAAGCGAAATCTCTTTTCATATAATTTTTTTTAGTACTTTCATAAAAGCTTGCAAATATTTGTTTTTCGGATATTGGAGCATCTAACCTTAGACAAAGAGTAAACAAAATTAAAAAAAAAACTCACATACTTCGATTGAATATTAAATTCTTGAAAAAGGTGAATGAATAGAAAAGTATTTATTTTATAGTAAATAAAATGATAATTTGTTTTACTAAATCTAAATCTAAGCTGCAAAGATAATATGTATCATTTGAGATTCATATTAAATGCATTCCCACAAGCAGACGCGCATAATTTCGCGCTCACACATGCCGCATGTGGACCTATAGTATAAAAAAACCCAAGAAGAACTAATGAAGGTAAAGTAAGCTACCATCTTATTACAATCATATTGATGAAGGTGAGTTTCTCTGTTTCAAGATCCATTCTTATTTTCACTTTTCCAATAGTTACTCACGCGCCCGGAGCATTTATTCAACGTGAATATTAAACAGCAGTCTAGCAAGCAATAACTATTTCCAATATATTTGAAAGGCTTCATCTGGCTGCACTACAAACCAAGTTCAAAAGAGTCAACGGATTATCGCATTAACATATTTTCTTGTAACATTTGTTATTTTTCAGTCGATAGCATTCAAGTAGAGACAATGTACGAAAATTTAAATAAAGTTACAAAATATATTTATTTCATATATAAAATAATCGAGGGGCATCGTTTGCAAGTGAATAAAACGATTGCAAAGAAATTAGTACGAGTACATGCAAAGAACTTGCTACCAAAAATATATTAATCTTACACTGTATGAACCACATCATTATAAAGCCAAGCCAAAAATATAAATAAAACTACAAAATGAACTAAATTAAAAAATAAATGATGGATTAGCCCAAAGTCTTGAACATTCATTATTGATCTTAAATAATTACTAATTTATAAGCAACTACGTTCCAATTATTTTTTCGTTAAATAATATATTAACATTAACCTTATAATTACACTGTGTTATTTTACAATGCAATAAACTATCAAAAAACTTAAACTAAAAACAAAAAAAAAAATCATGGCATTGGTTTTTAAAAACTGAGATTACTTTTTTTAAATCTACATCCAACAAATATAAATAATTATAGTGTAATATGGTAAAAGCATTTTGGTGTGGTCTCGTGGTTAGAATTTTGAGAAAAGAGCTTTTCGGATCCATTGGCCACTCCATCGAATGTAACCACCTGTCATTTTTGATAGAAAAACCAGTAGGTAAACTTGTAAAAAAACGTGAAGCACTAAAAAAACTGTCTTACACTCGATTAAACATGATTCTTGAGAAGATATGCAGTCAAAAACTTATGGTTAAAGGTGTTAGAAATAAGATTGTACTTCTCGGATACCTACATACTTAATCAATTATTCTAGACAGCTGCGGTAGGTATGTTTATTTAGAGATGAACAAGAGAAAATATATTGAAATATTCTTTTTTATACAGTTCCTATAAAACCTGAAGACTTTCTTTTTGTAAAAAAATACGTTTCTCTTCTTATAGATGTGATACACGTAAGTAATTGTAAACATAATCTAAGCTGTTCACAATCTTCTTCAAGTTTATTTCTGAAGCTACCTGAGGAATATGGAATTTTCTCAATAGTCAGTACCAGTTGAAGCATAAATTGATTGTTGACATTTCTTTTAAACTTATTTTTACATGTATAAGCTTAACATTACCAGCTTTTTTTTCATTGATAGTAATAATCACATTACGGTAAGTTTGAACTGTAATTGTAAGTACAAAAATACATAAACCAAATAAATAGGTTCTGAATATCCATTCTTCTAATTGTTTGATAGAGGATTGCGTACTTGATGTACAGCTTAGATTCTTTTATTATTTGTTATTTTGTTTGATCTTCAACGATTGCATTTTGTCAAATGCTTACAAAATAATGTTCATAGAATTTAAAAATTAGTAAAATGAGCCTTACTTTGTAAATAAACAAAATTGAATCCTTGATGTACGTGTTTGCATTGAGACTTAAATTAATTATCATGTGATAGTTCATACAAATTGTTAACTCAATGTAGTCTTTAAGCTAAAAGGTTTTGTTCGCCCATGTTTTACATCTTACATTGTGAACTTTACCGAGCATGTTACTTTACTTTGTGAAAGTATGAAACAGTTAGAAACATGTAACAGATGCTTCGAGATAATATGGAAATTATATTAAATACAAATTGTTAATGTTATTCACTACAACTTTCCTTGAAGAAACATAATGTAAAGTTATAATCTAACGACAGAAAAAATATTAATCTATACTACCTTTGTATATAAATTAAGATAACTTGTTACTCTTCATTTAATATTTTATGATAATAATTAATTTTCACTTATTAGCAGTTTTTTATATTTCATAACTTAAGCAATTTCTTGAATTATAGTTTTAATTCACACAAAATATATATTTTAACTTGAACGTTTTCGCCTAAGAAGGCATCTTTAGGAGTGATTACAAATGTAAGAATACTCTATAATTTCATACTAATTATAGATTTCTTTATTTGCTGTACTTATGTTAGCACGAATGTCTTATTTCACTTTTATAATAAAAGCAAAGGAAGGAAATAATTAGACTTCTGATGGATGTGAATGGCTTCAAATACATAAGTAAATCCTGATTAAATTAAAATTGAATTGACTTAAATTAGAACTAAAACCTTGACTGATTCTTTTATGAAAAAAACCGATGAACTTTCAAAAATCTAGTTTTTCTTTGAATTGTATTATAATGTAAACAGATTACCAAATCGGAAGGAAAGAATTTTCAGTTCTTATTTTAATTTTGAATATAATCCTTTTGAATTTATCGCTTATTTCAGCTCGAGGATTGTGCTCTTCAAATGAAAAAAGATGATCAGTTTGGCAGTTATTTGGATCTCGATCTGTCGCTTAGTGAACAACAAGATGATATCGAAGGATTCAACAGAACGTAAGTTACCTACTAATATTCAATTAAGCTTTACTAGAGTTTTTTATGCAGCTTTAATTGTCCAATAAGCATCGACAAAATCAATAGGAAATTTTACTTTTTGAGCGAAAAGGACTTGAAGATTAATTTCAGTTTTCGTGTTTTTATTAAGTTGGCATCTTAATAAACAGGCAAGGTTTGTTTAGCTTTTGTAAGAATTAAGACAATAGTCTGTTATGAGAAAATGAAAATTGTTCACATCCAATATTATAGTTGATGCTAGGTTCTCCGCCTTATATGCGAAAAAATAAGTTACATGGGCTTACACTATCGTATAAAAATATAATTTGTAAAGTAAATGGTGCAACTTGCACAATTGCACATGTTTATAAGAACATGGATGTAAAACAACTTATGCCATCATTATCACGACCACAAATATTTCTAATGCCGTTCGCAACTTAGTATCTCGAGTATAAGCTTGTAAGAATTTTTACAAAGTAAGGAAATTATCGATTTTGTAAGAAAATAGCGTCTAAATAAATAATGAACGCTCGATTTATTTACTTAGTGAAAGCTCTTACAAGCTTAAACTCAGGGTAAAGTTTTCTATATCATGTAATAATTTGTGATTTTTCCTTTATTAATTATTTTCTGTAAGATTTAATATATTACGATTGAACGTCAGCGCTATTGTAATATTTATAATACAGAATAAATAAGCGTAAGATAAATTTATGTCTTGAATTTATTCTCTTAATAATGAGACATCGCCATGAACTCAAGAAGAGATGATGGGACATAGAATGCGAATAGACCAATAAAAACAATCAATGCGAGTACCTACTTACAGCTCCTAGGTGTAAAAAACTGCATCTCGCTTCAAACAATAAACAATGCTACCTTCTACTTATAAAAATGTCTGATTGTTTGAATAAAGGCAATGTCGATGCGTGAGAATATATTCAAAGAAAAGTATATTGTTGTGTTTTCTATTATTCTGTAAGTGTCAGTTTAAATTTATTCTTAAGATGAAATAGTTATTACAATGTAAGCAATTGACCTCTTATTTAAATAAAGGTATGTCAAGATCACTGATGCAGAAGAGCTAGTATTAGGTTACTAAAACTTATTTCAGTCCCTCTTCTCTATGCAATTTATTCCTTTAAAAATATAAAAGTGTTATATGAAAGATAAGGTAGGCTTGAATATACTTCAACCGTTTTATTGAAAGAAGTGGCTAAACTATATTTCCGAACAGCAGGCACTCGTTTCGTAAGTAAACTGAGTAAACCTTACCGAAAGCAATACCTTTGTTTGCGTTAACATCATACGTCAATGTTAGTTAAATTACTAATACGGACTTCAAGATCGTCATAAAACAATACTTTTTTTGCCCATCGGCCAACAAGAAAGTAAAAAGCTACGTCTGACAGCTTCGCAATCAAATCCAGGCATCCCACTTCAGAAGTAAAAACTGCAACAATTGATATTTGTAATCATTCAATAGGAGATTTAGATTCTAGTGCAGGATACCAGAAACCCGCAATATAATAAAAGTGTATCAATGGAGTAATGACTGTTTTTTTTTCAGGGAAAACAATTCAATTGTTCTTCGAACTCAACTAACAGTACGAGTTAAGGTTATTATTGGTAAGTTGAATAAATAGTTACTTAATGCACGAAACCTGTACAAAATAAGTTATGAAATTTTCTTTAAATTTCAGACTGCGATACTTAAAATTATGAAACATTATAACTTTTTTCTATTTGTTTTCACAGTTTTTTTTATCATTATAGGTTATAAATCCTCTATTAACGAGTCTAAGGGCCTGTTGCACCAAACTCCAATCAGACGAAAATCAAAATTAAGTGTGATTTCTCCCTTTCAAATCAAACAATTGATTGCATATACGTAAGTCAGCTGATGTGAATCATATTTCCTGTTCAAATTCCATCACATTTTTACCAACTTTCGAGAAATATTTAACCGAGGTCCTTACCAGAAGTAAGCAATCAAATTTGATGTTTCAATCAAATATTGATTGGAGGTTGGTGCAACAGGCCCTTTAACGTTTAGATGACAGATGAATTATTATTTTCCGTTACATTGTGGTTATGAAATTGTTTAAAGTGTATAATTAATTCTAAACATATTTTTTATTTTAGAAAAGCTTCTCACTTCAAAAGGACAAGAGCTGAGAAGCGCTCTATTTTCATTGAAGCAAATTTTCCAAGGCGACAAAGATCTGGTGCATGAATTTGTACAGAGTGGTGGTCTGGACTGTTTCATTAAAGTCAGTGAAAACGTCGACCAGAACTATTTGAACTACATCTTGCGGGCTCTTGGGCAAGTTATTCTGTACGTGGATGGGATGACTGGGCTTATGAACCATCCTCCTTGTCTCCAGTGGTTGTACTCCTTGGTGGGGACGAAATTTACACTTGTCGTCAAGACTGCGCTGAAGCTACTCTTGGTTTTTGTGGAGTTTACTGAATTCAACTCGGTGATTCTGGTAAAAGCCATACAGGCTTATGATAACAAAGAAGTAAGAGATTATTTTACGTACGCACTGTATTGATAGTAGTTGGATAGAAGGTTTAACTGAATATTCAAAAACTGAATTCCTACCTAAATTTTGTTATTGTTTTAACTTGGGAGACAATGAGAAGACATGCACCATCATTAGCGCTATAATTCAGTGTAGGCTATGACCTCATCAAGAAGTTGCCTCCATCATCTCGGTCCCCAATTGGTCATAAATTCACAAAAATCATTCTATGTGTTCCTTTTTTCCTTAAAAGCAATTTCATTAAAAAATAAAGTAAGTACATATGCAGAAAGTTGCGTCTTAAACTTTTTCAATTTAAAGTTAAGTAAGTAAATGAAAAAAAGATCAATCGTTATTTTTTATTGTATCCATTTAAAAATAAGTTTTCAGAGATGTACTCTTTCCAACCGTTTTGCTATTATCTTTGTCTATCCCTGGTAAAAGTGAAAATTATATAATCTGTACCTACCTTCAAATATTTCAGATTTTTTTCTTACTTTTCACCTAACCATCTTCTACGGAAGTATTATAATATGTGATAATAATAGTAATTTAATCAGCGTTTATGGGATAGACAGTTTCTACCTAGCAACCATTTACGTCATAATTGAACGTACATAGACATTTATTTTTATGACGTCCAACCATTTACTATACGTACTTACATATTACTTTTCTAAGCGTAATCTGGTTGAAAGATAGAAAAAAATAGATTTTTATTTATTGTGGACATTTCAATTATACCTGTTATTTCTCAACAAGAAGCAAAAAGTGGGCTCGCAACTCGTGAACAGCAAATACCTACTTGTAACCATGAAATGATTAAGTTGGATGCGCTTTGCTAAGAAAATATATTTTATACACATAATGTTTTCTCCATAATAGGCCATCTAAGTATCACACTAAGCGTTAGCCCTTAAAACCATATTCATAGTTTCAAAATATACCGACAAACACAAAGCCAAAACATAATTCAGGAAGTCCATTTCCACTAAATAAAATGAAAGTAAATTGGATCCATTTTAACTACCTTTCAGTGGCAAAGCGTGCCATACAAGCCGGTTCCCATCGGCTTCCCTTTTAAAATGATGTAACAAAGAAGTTAAAAATATATAGGCACAAAGTAAAAAAATACATTTAAAACCAAAGAAACAATACGTATTTTTTCCCCATTGAAACCATGCAGTCTACTTTATTATAATTTTTGCCTCATTTTAAACGGGAAACCGATGGAAATCGGCTTGTATTGCACCCTTTGCCACTGCTACCTTTAAATAACTATGTAATTGCATAGGCCCCATTTTGCAAAGTACCATTTCATTACGTATTTTATTAATCAATAATGTATGTAATTTTAGAATCTTCCTCCTTGGTCCAATATTCTAAGCCTTCTCAAAGACCAAGATTCCGTGGACAGCAAGGTGACAGTCCATGCGATGAATCTCATCAACAAATGCCTGAATGGAATACCAGACCAGCCAACTTACTTCAACATAACAGACGTCCTCCACAAACAAGGACTTTACTCCATAATCCAGAAGTCCATGAAGAGCGATATCAATCCAGATCTCTTGAGACAATTCCAGATCTACGAAGCCATGCTGAGTCATGAAAAGGGAGAGTGCAGAGAAAATGCCCTGAGGTATGTTTTTCTCTCTGACATAGTTTTATTTTTATTTTCACAGCTAATTTTCATTAACACAGCATACTCCTGCGATAGTTGCTTACCCGACTATTTTTTAGATCCATATTATTTTTGAAATTTGAAAAATAAAAATGGTATATTTGTTGTGCTCCGCCGGGATTCGAACCCACAATCTTCCATTTACGAGTCCGAAGTGTTACCACTGGACTACGGACCGGTAAATATTTCAAAGAACATTTCTCCATTAAAATTTATATATTTTTATCGGTTTCTGTCACTGCTGTTCATCACATTTGACGTTTTATTTGTATTTATTAGACAATTGGATGACACCATCCGGAGAACCCTTCGCAGTGCCATTCCTGAAGACTCCAAGCCATCTCCGTGTTTATATGAAGTACCTGAAGGTGGAACGTGCTGCCAAGGAAGGCATCATGATGATGAGGATGAAGCAAACAGTAACAATCTCAGGGACAGCCAAGGTAGGTCATTTTTTACCCTGGTATATTGTGAGAATGTAAAGATCCTTTTATTTGATTTTATGGAATGAAATTTATTAACCTTTAATATTGTGTGGATATTCCTAGATAATTAATATAAATACATAATATCAAAACTTTCACCACCGCAATTGATATGGAAACAAAATAAAAATAAAGTTGCAAGATGACCTCTATCCTTAATATTTTATATCCACCTTGCTCAATATATGTACCTGAATATCAGTAATGGCGAACACAGCGGGCATTATGTTCCATAGAAAAAAATCACTTATTGTTGTATAATCAAACATGTAAATATTGCACTTTCTTACAACCTTTTTTTTCACAGCATGAGATTAAAAAGCATACGTCAAAGCAATAGATTAAATACAGTCTCCATTTTCTTAGCTTCACAGGCCACCACCTTAGTTTTCCTCTTAAAACATACCCAACCAACCAACGGCAGTGCTTGACCCCACTCTTGGATGTACCTTATCCTTGGCTCTCACGTAATACCTAAAGAAATAGCATTGCATTCAACACAATATTATTTTAAACGAATATTGAAAATGCAATACTGCCGAATAAATTGATTCAAGATGAACCAAACCCTTTTTACTTCATATTAATTATCAAGCTATTTAATCCATCCACGAATGAAACTTCATCTTGAATACTTCCTCCGACAAACATATCCATTTCAGTCGTTTTTTGTGATTTTTTTTAGTGATATTAGACCAAAATTAAATGTAAATGAAAAGTCCCACTACAATTTAAAAAACCATTTTAGTATGAAGCTTACTCACTCATTCGTAGCAAAAAACTATTGTTATGTATGGGTTTTTGACACATTTTTTAATTTTCATTAACCCTAGTCTCTCTATTCGATTGTTGGGTTTTGAGTGCAACTAATCAAAATAACTAATTTCACCGCAAGCAGACGTTTCTAAACCGCCTCAAGCGAGAGGTGAAACGAGATCTGCTCTCCAACAAAGGCGAGACTTCAGAAGACAACGGCAGAGGAAGCTGATAGAAGAGCAACTGTCCTGGAGCTCTAGCATCAAAGTAGTGCAAGAAGAAGAAAAAGAGAATGAAGGTAAAAGAGAGCATTTCTTGAAAACAAAATTGATTTGCAAATGTATTGAATTCTTCAATCTAGATGACAGCATTTTAATTTAGATTTTGTTGGGTTTGTGTAATAGTTTAATTTACTTACGTATAGTGTAATATTTTTAACCACTAGGTAAATACTAAAAAAATGTGAATTTTTATGTACAATAAAATAAACTGAACAAAATTCTTTAAATTAAAAAAGTCAAGGAAGCTTTTTTTACCATTATTTTTTCTTGAGTTCAAAGTCCATAACTATTGTAGATTTTCTCAAGTGGGTCATCTATGTACGAGTACCTATGCTTAAAATTAATACTGCATTATGAGATTGTTCTTTATTGATTTTAAAAAAAAAATATGTAAACTTCAAAGACTGACTAATTTTTTTAATCATAAAAAAATATTGATCAACTTTTTCGTGCCACATAAAACCTTGTGATATGTTTTTATTTAAAAAAAAAACACAGTTTCAATTCACTTCATTATTTTG
Organism: Agapetus fuscipes; assembly: GCA_951799405.1. Lineage (NCBI taxonomy): Eukaryota > Metazoa > Arthropoda > Insecta > Trichoptera > Glossosomatidae > Agapetus > Agapetus fuscipes. The sequence goes on along the minus strand of OX637332.1, from coordinate 16,536,112 downwards.
CTCGAACGTTTTTGCCTTAAAAAATGCATCAATCATCAGGAGCTCCTGAACGTTCTAGCAAAATAATAAATTAAGTGAATTGAAACTGTGTGTTTTTTTTTTAAATAAATACAATAGACTTTCACAGTGTGAGCCACCAAACCCTACAAATGCTTGTGATAGGTTTTTGAATTTATTAATTCCGTTGTTGGTTAATTATTTATTTATTGCAGGCAACCAGATGTACACATCAAGCCTTCAAAATAGAATACTCAGCGGATCTTTTGCAAACGCTACTGCAAAAGATGTCGCCAATGAGTTGTTGAATGGAAAAACATTGGACGAGACTGATAACGCAAAATGTAAGTTAAAATATTGGAATGACCTTTTAACTTATTGAAAAAGTCCAAGCAATAATTTTATAGTTATGTAAGTAGATATGTTTTTCACTTTCAAGAATAGAACCAAATCAATTCCATTTATTTTTTTTCAATCAAAAAATATCAATATTTCTTAGGTGATGGTGCATTGAAAAAACCAATGGTTACAATAAACAAGGAAAGCACAGTCAAGGATTTAACACAAAAGCTATGTTCGCCGCCGATTCTCAAGCCTCAGATGGAGGAAATCAAACTAAATCTGGTCGGAGAAATGACTGGAATTATATCAAAGGCCATGGAAGGACTGGAAAAATCTAAGAAAAAACGTAAGTGTTCAAAGAAATTTTGTACGTGCAGAGAATTCCACACTTGATGCTAAAAATAATGATTATAAAATAATGAAAGAAAAAAGAATACATTTCTCTTCCGAAATAAAGGAATGAATCAAGTCTAACACCTACTTATTTATGAAATAAAGCATTTTTACGTTAATTTATTTTTAAAGAAATTTAACATTTTAAATATGTAAATAAATTTCTGATGAAACTACTAGCGAGTCAATGTATTCAAGGATGTATTGTATTCTCTTTGATATTTCACAAAACATGTATTTTTCTAGCTATTTTCCGGAGTCCCGCTTTGGAGCTCACACCAAAAGAAGATGTTGCAAAGCGTGGGGACGACTTCTGCTGGGAAGACATTGTCGCATCTCTCGACCGTCCTCTGGTTATCAATGACCTGGATTTCCAAGACTTGACAGACGACGAAGATCGAGAAGCGAATCCCACAAGTGGTAATGGACACGCCCCTCCCCCACCACCTCTTCTCCCAGGAAGACTTCTACCACCCCCTCCCCCATCTTTCCCAGTGCCACAAATCAGTACAGATTCTACAGAAGAAAACACAAAAATGAAGAAGACTATCAAGCTGTTCTGGAGGGAAATTGTGGAGATACCCAGGAGGAAATGCGAGACATCTCTTTGGGACGAAATCACCCCAGTGGAATTGGATACGAAATCACTCGAACATTTGTTTGAATACAAGAGTAGCAAAGAAACGTTAAAGGTAAAAAATAGTATTTCTCCCAAAAAAAAAAAAATATTGGGGGTTGAAAAAATGTTTATATAAGTTTTATTTCGAATTAATTAAAAAAAACATTGTGGGATAAAATTTAAAATAGAAAAACTACGAAGATATAAGTTAAATATTTTTGTATTTGTTCTCGCTTTATGTAAGCAAATTATCTATTTTCACATTAAGTACTTTAATTGTTTTTCGATTCAAAATGGCTCAAGTATACTAGATACTTATGTTAGAGGACTTTATACATCTAATTTAAAGAAAGGATAAGAACGGGGTATATAATTGAAACAACAACAGTTGTTTATTATAAGGGTGACTGGTTATTCGACCTATTCCTTGAAAGGGGTTATATATACTAGGGTCTATTTGCAACATTTTTGACCCGGTTAACTAGGGGTCGAAAATCACTCATTTTCGAGTTATTCAATTTTAGGTTTTTTTGAAAATTGACCATTTTTCGACCTACAACTTATGATTGTGAAAAAAATTCTTAATTTTTTGCAACAAATAAGTGTTTTTCTTATAGCTGATAAATGAACGACTACCGTAAACTAAAATTCATGAGAAAAAATCCCAAAACCTCCAAAATAAAAGGTTTGTAACCTCAATTTTTTTTTTGTTTTGTTTATAATTTTTTCAATCCAAAGAGGATAACTTAAAAAAATGATAACACACTTGGCGTACACACTGCTGAAATAACTTCCTCAACTCATAAGCTTTCAAAAATAGTGCAAGCGTTGGAACTTTTACAACAATTTTGCAAAAAAAACCTTCCTAGTCCTAGAATAGGTCGAATTACCAGTATGTAACTATTATTATTTTATTTTTCCATGAAACTAATGCAATATATTTATTTTTTCATGTCAACCACTCCGTGCTGTCAAAATTTAGGATGTAAGTTATATTTATTGTCATTCACTTAAAATATCATGTTTTTAAATATCTTATTTTTAATCATGCTATTCATTTACCATTATTTGTTTCAAATTTATTTATACCATTATTATCTTCTTCCTTGTAAAATAACAAATATTCTTTTTTTAATACATATTTTTAATCTTTTGAAATACGTAAGGTAATACTTGGAACTTATTGTTTTTTTTATTATTATTCAAGATAAAAAGGTACATTATTTAAATAAAATATGTCATTTTACAGCAATTTGAATCGAAGACAAAAGAGCTTATTGTATTGGATGCCAAAAGGTCGAATGCAATAAATATACTACTGAAAAAACTCCCAGCGCACGATGCCATTAAAAACGCCATACTGAAGATGGATTCTTTAGTATTGACCAGAGAAGCTCTAGATAAACTACAAGGCATGCTGCCTACCAATGAAGAGACTGAAAAAATTAGAGAGGCTCAGGTTTGTTCCTTGTGTGAATGCTTCCATACAATACTTTAAATTGATTAAAAGATGATATTCAATAAACAGATTTAAGTACAATTGTAATTGAATTTTGGGGGTAAACATAGATTTATTTGTCGGTGTTATAGCCGCGGGGATCAAGACAGGTTATTTGGAACCGGATAACGCTGGTTCGAATCCCGCGACGATAACTTCGACCCTGGTTCAACAGATGCCGTTGCATGCACACAAGCTTCTGCTTTCGCATGAAGACAACTGGCCAGGTAAAATAGGTTGGTGGATTGCATTCCTTTCCACAAATCTATTTAAAAAAATATATATATATATATATATATATATATATATATTTGGAAATGATTTCTTTGAAATGCAGGCAGATGAATATTTTTATTAACAGCATTCTAGATAAACTAAAATTTGATTACCAATTCGATTCAAGATTCAAAATAAGTTAACTCAATGTGATCCTTTGATTTTAAAAGATTCCTATATAAATCAACTGTATGAAAAAATAATATGTGTTATTCAACTTTCATGTATTTTTTTAGATGGCTAATCCTTCAGTACCTCTTGGTAATGCTGAACAATTTCTTTTGACTCTTTCATCAATGACTGATGTACACGCGAGAATAAAGCTCTGGACTTTCAAGCTAGACTTTGAAACATTAGAAGTAAGTCCATATTATGGTTTTATTTTTGGTGGCTTAACAGTATTGGTGTATTTTTATAATTATAGCTGAAATAATATTTTTACTATACACAAATATGTGCTTTTTATTACAGAAAGAAATTGCGGATCCTTTGATGGATTTAAAAATAGCCATCAACATTATTAAAAGCAACAAAACATTCAAGAATATAATCTCAACAGTTCTGACCATAGGAGTATTTTTGAATGGCATCGAAACAAAGGGCTTTCATATTGAATATTTATCTAAGTTGCACGAAGTGAAAGACACAGTCTACAAGCACTCTCTCTTACATCATACTGTCAGTATTATGTTAGACAAATTTCCGGATATATCTGATTTGTACAGTGAGGTAAGCCTTTTGCAGTCATTTAAAATTTTGTGTAATGAGCCCTAAAGTTTTTAATGATCGGTGAAACTTTAAAGTATACAAAATCAGTCCCTAGTTTTCTTTCGTTTATTTGACTTCAGTAGAGAATTTTTAACTGTATTGGCAAAATTAAAATTATTTCAAAAAATAAATATACGTAAAATTATATGTTAATGACTAAATAAACATTTTCAGATCGGTCCTGTTACCAGAGCTTCGAAGGTCGACTACGAGGAGTTGTCAGTTACTCTTGGGCGCATGGAGGTGGACTGCAAGGCTGCTAATCATTACATGAAGCAGATAATAGTCAATGATCCCAACTTTGCAAAGGCCAAGATAGGAGACTTCCTGCAGGATTGTGCGGAGAGAATCATTCTTCTAGGAATCATTAGGAAACGACTTTTCCAAAGGTTTGCTGTTTCACTTAAGTCTTTTACTTCTATTAGTGCCGTTATGAGTCCCTCCGATGTTGGCGATCACTATGGAAAGATTTCTCTGTCCTGCACATGCCAGAAAAGCTCCTCCACTCTTACAGTATTATTTACAACAGCAGCTGATCCATAGCTAATCCATGGATCAGCTTTTTCTTTCTATGGAATTTTCAATTTAAGCAGCGGATAAGCTTGAATAACACAACAGCTTGAAGATTGAAAAGGCCTTTTTTTCTAGTGTACTCAACAATACATCATAATTTTTCAATAAAGTACAAAAATTGATAAGTGAGGTTTTAAGTATTATTTTCGTTCTAGAATCTAGACTGAAATATTTGCATAGAAAATCTTTTTCCTAGGAAAATACAACTAGCAGGTGAAGAAGAAAACTGGGCTTTCTTTTTTATTGCAAAAAAATCTAATACAAATAATATCCAGTTCTGAATACGCCTTACATTATTTATCATAAGATTAAGCTCAAACTTGAAAGGAATCCGCAGTTAAAACTTTTCTTTTGTTTTTAATTTAAGGTTTATGAAGTTCAAAATGTGGCTCGGAGTCAGTTCAGACATGAAGATCTCACAGACTTTCAAGATAATCAGCGAATTCGCCCTTGAATTTAGAACTACCCGTGAAAAAGTGCTGGAACAGAATCTGAGGAAATTGAATCACAGGGAACGAAGCAAAACAAGAGGGAAATTAATATGTGATGTATGGAAAACCAGCTGTAATTACATTGAAATTCATTGAATCGTGTAAACTTTTCTATATTACAACTTCTTGAAATATTTCAGATGTCAGCTAGCACAGAATCTCCTGATCACCAACTAAAGAAGCTTCTTTCTTCAAAAGACGTAGATTCTCCAAGTTCTCAAGCCGGAAGGAAGCGCAAAGATCGAATGGATAAGTAAGATAGTTGCTCATATTTTTCGCTGCATTTTTGTAATTTTTTTCTTACGCACAGAAAAATGCAGATTGAATACACTTACTGTAAAACATGGGAACTTATGTCACTGCGTAGTATCTTCCAGAGAAAACTGGTAAGAATTTAAGTGTTTATGATCGCGCGGCTGGGTTCCTAATGAGTGAACTTCCTCATAACACACTTAAAAAACCATTGTAGCTACCAAATTTTTGATATTATCATCCCTTGACTTATGTGTTGGTATGAGGCTGACCAACCATGCTGTAAAATTGGTTCACTTTGCCAATGTCACCCCTGTTGCAGGGAAGGACGGCAAGACTTGCAGGGTGTACCTATGTCCATTTGAAATTTGGGTTTTTATGTTGTAGGTTTATGCGGCATGTGCAAGCGCGAACTTGTACGTGTCTGCTTGTGAGAATGTATATAATGTGAATCTCCAATGTAACATATCTTTGCAACTTAGATTAGATTAGAGGTTTGGTTTTTGAATTGTAAATACCTACACATTCAGCATTTGTAAGCGAGACCTTACACGTGTCTGTTTGGGGGCATGCATTGAATATGAACTTTAAATGTTAATTTGCCTTTGCAACTTAGATTAGATAACATAGATCAGAATTTATAACTGTGCCAGCCCAAGTTTGATTTGTAAATTTTCCAAATATTTATCCAGAGGGCTTTATCCATCGTTTCAAATTATTTTAAAGGCACACAGATGTAGGAAATTCACTTTTTTTTTAAAAGTATTTTCTGCATAGTAAATGTTTTAACTTTTTTTCGTAGGTCGCATGTTGTAGATGAAGAAGACAGCATTGAAGACGCATTCACAACTCTTCTGACTTCCAAGAAACCTCACGAAAGAAAGCACGACAGTGCCAGCAAGAGGCATTCACATGTGCAGAAAAGTTCAAGTAAGTATTCAACATATTTTTCAAGTTTATTCTTTATTTTTAGATTTTTGAAATTATAAAAGAAGGCTTTAAAGCATTTCTTTATAATGTTACGAACTATGAAATCAAAGTACCTACGCTACGCGCACCTATACATGTACGATAGTGTGGGTAGAACAATCTGGGGGTAGTCCCTGGAATGAGAGAGAAATCGAATAATGATCTGGAATATGCGAGAAATATGATAAAGATCTTTAATGTACCTATTTATAGGGACTGCAATGGTGCGGAGAGCGATTTGGCGCTCCAAGCATTTTGTCGCGAAGACCAATAAGCAGAGGTTATCAGTAGTTGTAAATTGTTAACCAAACCGTGTGAAATAAATTCTGTCGAAATAAATAATTGCAGTTTAATTAAAAGAGAACCCCATTAAAATCTTAACAATACATACAAAATACTCATCATTAAAAATAAACATATTAATTGATTGTTTTTTTGAAGAAGTGTATATATCTTTCTTCCCACTAATTAGTTTTACTTTTTGCAGTCAAACGTTCAAGGACCAGAGAAGCTGTTTACAAAGAAGCTTAGGATTTGAACTGGACTTATGTTCATAACGTTCCTTCTTGGAATATTTTTTTCAGGTTATTATAATTATTATTAAACTTACAAATTAATGATAATAATTCATGTCTTTTATGATGTAGCTAATTTTACCCCTAAACTTTTTAAAAACTATTGTTAACTTTAAGTTATAACTAAAGAAATACTGTAGGATTGCAATGTTTATAAATTATTTTTTTGCATTTCTTTGCTTTTGTTCATAAATAGTGATCATTCATTATTGTCCTTGAAACCAAAAACTGTAATACACACGTAATATACATTGGTGCGTGTTCCTATTGAGTTTGTTATTGCAAGCGAATTATGTCTCTATTTCGAACTATTGTTTTGTAATTTTAGATAAAATAGGTTTTTGTAACAAAACTGATATTATTAAAATAATCACTAATAATATGTACGTACATAGGAATATATTCTTTAAAGATTGTCGGAATAATTTAAAAATATCTATAAAAATAAAAACAGCTTTACACAGAACAAATAATTAAATTTCATGATACATTATAAAATATTTTTTCAAAATGATTTGTTCATCATCTGTCCCATCATTCAATTATTGAAACCTTTATTTTAGATAACTTACTAATGACTTAACTAAAAAATTTGTTATAAATATTTATTTTGTTACTTACTGAAATTGCGCGATTATTATTTCAATTGCTTTTGCGAATAATTTACATTTGTGCTTTTACATTCATAAAAGTGAAGTAAACCAAAACAGCATTTTTTCAACGATTCAAAATTATAAAGGAAAATAATGTTAAGTTTTATTTTTGCAGAAATATTACCTATGCTTTTAACTACTTCGAAGAAGCAACACAAGATACTGAAGACTTCAATTACAATGTTTTTTTTCTCCTCTTTTCATAATTTCATTTAAAGAAAAAAATATTTATTTTAATTACTTGTAAGATTCAACTGTACATTGCAATTCAAGCTTTTATTTCTTTTATACTCAATTTATATAACATAGAAGTTTTTTTAGAGACGTGAATGGATAACCGAGAAAATAAATTTTTGAACAGTTTTTTATGAACGTGGGCTTTACTAGGTACATATATTGATTTCAATAATTATTTACCGTAGGTGCCTTGTTAGGGTCCCAAAATAAACTTACCTTTTTTTTTTTATTTTGAATGAAGTTCTACAATCTTATAATATAATAGAGCAGGTTCAATAAAAAAAAAAATTGAGTATTTGCTTTACCTAATTTTATTTTTATTTTTATTTTTTATTTCTACCTAAAATAAATAATGGTTATTAAAAAACGATTGTCAAAACATATTGGTGTAAGAGTATTTTGTTACGTCGTCGTTGGATGTGTAGATTAAAACTGCATAAGTAAAAAAAAAAAAAATCTGAATCTGGGTAATAAATGTAGTACGCAAAGAAATATTTTGAATAACGTTAAAAACATGGTGAGTATAGAAAGCAAAACTACTATGAAAATACGCTCCAGAGTATCAAATGAAGTTTTACTTTATTTTATATATATGTAATAAATTTACTTAAAATTGACAATTTTGGCTTGTTTTTCTGATTTGATATAATAAGAAAAATATGTTTAAATTAATAGTAGTAACTTTATAAAAAATATGTTACTGAATGTATTCTAAAATGTAAAAAAAAACATCAAAAAAGGAGACTGTATTGAAGGTGATTTTTTCGTACTTTTAATGCTTTTATTACTGTTTTTAATACTATAATTAAGCTAATTATTGTAAACAAAAAATCATTATAATATTTTGATCTTCTGTGTGACCAAAGATACATAAATACTATGGTACCTACATAACATGTAAAATTATGTCTATGCTTCTAAATTGTAAGCACCTTGCTATGAAGTATGAATTACCTAAGCTGTAGAAATTATTGTCTAGGTAAGTACTCACTAGAAAGCTTGATAATCTTATTCATGAACTATTAATGTATTTTTTTTATACTTTAAGAAGTTACTTTAATATCCTTACTTTACTTATAAACTTTTTTCAGACATTAATAAAAATTAAGCTCTTTACCGCTCGTTTTATTTTACATTATAAGAATTATACGCATAATGAATAATTAAATGTGTGAATAAATATATTCCAACATGGTGATGTTACATTATAAAATAAAACAATATAGCAATTTCTGCAATCTACAGAAGGCGCGTGAACTGAATAGAATGTAGATACTGGGTAAAGAGAGAAAATATATTTCAGGACTATTAATACTTTTTCCTTTTCCTTCAAAATAACACATTAGAAATCGATTTTAGTGGTAAAATAATATGAAATTGTAGATGAAAATATTTAGAAAAAATGTTTGAGTACCTACAAATAAAAATATTGAACGACATTGAGAATACGATATATCAGGAAAAGTGCAAACGCAACTACGACAGGAAGGATTGTTAGAAACAAGCGACTGACGATGGATTTGGTGATGACGGTATGTAATGGCATAGTTACCGACATTGGCGTATGGAAGTGAAGCATCGACTGCGAGTGATACTGAAATTAGTAAGGTACAGGCCCGGATTAACCCCTCTGGGGGCCCTGGTGCGAGGTAAAGCTCGGGGCCCCCTATATGCCCCCTCTCCATGAAAATCCCCCCCCCCTTCACACCTATTTTTTCATAACCTCAGAGATAATATAATAATATTAGGATGATTTATTTGGTGAGCGCTGTTTTTGTGTGTATCACACCTCAAGAGCCCTCTGCGAGCTTGGTCATCGCTGTAGAAAGCGCCAATTCTCAAGCAAGACCCAGTTGTTGTAAGGTTGGATGGACCTTTCAGTGACCGGTCTTTGGTAAAGGTTTATGAATTTTTCAACTCAGCGAAGAGCACATTCGAAATATAAATGGTATATTTTTGTGCTCCGCTGGGATCCGAATCCACAACCTTCCATTTACGAGTCCGAAGTGTTGCCACTACGGACTACGGACCGGTCCAAGATGCATATCTTTTCCGAAAAAAAGTACGTTGAAGTTTATTCTATACAATATTTTTTAGCTTTTGGGGAGCCCCTTGGTAGCGTATATATATATATATATATATATTATTTTATTTAGCTATTGCTAATTACAACTTAAGCTATGTTAATAAAAAACAACAAAAGATAAACAAACAAAAATAAAAAAAAACAAACAAAAATGAACAAATCAAAACTTATTAATAATTATGCTAAGGCCGGTTTGCACATATATATTTTTTTAATTTTACTTTAAATTCATTAATATCCCTACTTTCTTTTATTTCTACAGGTAAATCATTATACAAATCCAATCCTCTGTGCAAAACGCCCTTATCATACTTTACACATTTGAATTTTGGCTTCCTTAAATTATCCTTTTTCCTGGTTTTCCTTTTTCCGCAAATAAATGTAACTGACATCCACTGTTACTAATTACGCTTAAAATGTCATTAATATACAATATAAATAAGATTGGTCCTAGCTTGGATCCTTGCGGGACTCCCGTGTTAATTTCCCTTTGGTTAGAACATTGGCTTGAGATTTTCACTTTTTGCTTACGCATCAATAAGTAATTTTTTATCCATTGTATTACTGTTCCTTCAATTCCCATATTTTTCATTTTTTTTACTAATAAATTTCTATCAACTGTTTCAAATGCTCTTTTGAAGTCCAAGAATGCTGCAGCTACAATTTTATTATTATTTATGTCTTCGATCCAATTATTTATTACTAGTTGGATTGCTGTTTCCGTTGAGTGTTTTTCTCTAAATCCTGATTGTTCTTCAATTAATATCCCCTGATTAGCAACAAATCTTTTCAATTGATTACTTATTATCTCTTCTATTATTTTTTCCAGAAATGGTAACATATTAATAGGTCTATAGTCACTGGCTTCGATTGGATTTTTAATTTTGGCAATTGGGATAATTGTGGCTATTTTTAGTATATTGGGCATTACTCCTTTAATTAATATTACATTAATGAGCTCTACAAGAGTATCTCCAATTTGTTGCCAAATATTGAGAATGTATTTCTTATCTATATTATCAGTACTAGATCCTTTTTTTGTTTTACTAATTATTTCAAATAATTTTGCGGATAATTTATGCCTCATAAGACTTACACCCCTTTGCAAATAATTTATGCCTCATAAGACTTACACCTCGAAGATATTTTGTTGTAATGCTTGTAAACTAATTTCTATTAAGTCTGTCATCGGGGACCCCTTTGGTCACAAATGCCCGGAAAGACCTGGGCACTGATAAAAATATAAAAGTTGTGTTGGCCCTGTGGGGGGCCCCGGTTTGGTTGTACCGCTCGAACCGCCCTTAATCCGGGCCTGGTAAGGTATCTAATCTAATCTAATCTAAGCTGCAAAGATATATATCATTTAAGATTTATACTAAATGCATTCCCACAAGCAGATATGTATAATTTCGCGCTAACACATGCCGCATGTGGACCTACAATATAAAAACCCAATCTCAAATGAACATAAGCCTTGCAACTCTTGCCGTCCTTCCCTGAAACAGGGGTGACATTGGCAAAGTGAACCAATTTTTATATTATGGGTGGTCAGCCGCATAACAACCTATAAGTCAAGGAACATACATGACAAATTACATTTTTTAAAATCAAAGAATAAAAATAACAATATATACATGGACATAAAAAACTAAATCATAAAACCAAATTCACTTTAACAAACCCTAGCCGCCAACATCACAGATCAACCGCCATTTCTTTCTATCCTTGCATACTTCTTTCATTTCCTCCAGAGTCATAACCTTCTTCATACAAGCTCTTCTTTTATTATGACTCTGGATATTCCATTCATTCGCAATTTCGGATATTTGGTCCATCCATACCTTTCTCGGTCTTCCTCTACCACGACATCCATCTATTCTACCAACATATACTTTCTTCGTCAGTCTTTCCTCATTCATTCTCTCCATATGCCCAAACCATCTTAACAAACTTCTTTTAATCTTCACTTTCACACTTTCTTTTGCACCACATTCTTTTCTTACAAAATCATTCCTCACCCTGTCACTCCGTTTTTTCCCAATCATACTTCTTAGAAAGTCCATTTCAACAGTATGGACTTTACTAATTTCACTTTCATTCACCGTCCAGGCCTCGCTTCCATACATCAAGGTGGGTAAAAGTATGCCACTGCGTACCGCCAATCGATGTACAGTGGAAATGAAACACTTCAGAGGTATGACAGGAAAAACTCTAAAAGATAGTCAGGGTTAAAAATAAATGGGTAAAAGATAAATTTACGGAAAAGAGGATGTGAAAGTAAAGGTACGAAATAAAATTATGAGATGGCTTGGATTAGAAAGAGGAAATTAGTTATAAGGCAATGTTAATGACAACAGCGGAAAAGAAAGACTGAGAAAATAATGGTGTTATCAAATTTTATGAGATATAGGTAGGTACCTACCGAATGCTGTTAAAAATATAATATATTTCATTCACAGGTGATGAATATAAATAAATTAAAAAAAGTAGGTATGCAAGTAGAAATAAGAAGAAATGGAGGTAACGCTGCTGAAGCTCTGGCCATCCCTATAAAAATTATGACAGAGAATAGTTACAGACTACGGTACACTGAAGGGACTACAGTTATGTATACATGCAATAATGCAATCTTAGCTTCGAGGTGAAATGCATGTTTTACTTTAATATTTTGCCTACCTCATAAGACTATGTGCTTCTACGTGATGTTCGTATCTGATCTATGCTAGTTAAGTACATAAGTTGTACTTTTTAAGCGCATGATGCAGTTTTTATGCTAAATTCTGTATTCGTCTTTATTTAAAATTAAGTTCCTATAGGTACCTACAATCAATGGATAAATTTCAAAGACAAAAAAATGAAGTTATACGGCTGGGTCGCTAGGGAAATTGCAAACAAATACTATGCTACTCGTTTCTAAGGAAAATTGTTGAATAAAAGGTGACGTTTGCCCGCCGAAAAAAAGTAATCAATTCAAATTTGTGCTTAGTCCATTTTTCTGTAACTTATTTGCATTAAGTATGTAAAGTACAATAAACATAACATATATCCAGAAATAATAAAGCAACATGGCCGTGTGACGTCACAATTTTGTATTTATGAATAATTCGCGTTTGAGTCCATTAAACTTTAAAAATAACATGTTGGTATTTGATGGTAGTTATATCTAATAACTACTTACTTGTACAAGTACTTAAGTATTTCAAATTAATGCAAAAAAAAACTAAATACGCAGAGCTACATACTTACTTGGTGCGAAATATTTATTGTATTATTAAAGGACCTAATATTCATTACTTTATATTTTAGACAACGTTTGTAACAATCAAAAATGTATTATTGTACAAAGTATATTTTTATTAGACATGGTAGGTTGTTTATATTATGGGGTATAACAAATCGCCGCTTCACAGCACCGCGTCTTGGGGACTCACATGGTGACGTTCACAGCACCATAATAATACGCCCGTGCATAGTTCCTATACTACGTATATGCGCCCGTGTGCGTTCGTTCGACGGGTGTGTGGGTAATCGAAAATTGGTTTAGTATTTCAAATCGTATGAAGTGTGTTGTATAATGACGGAATCAAGGGGTTCAGCATCATTTAAAAGGGCTGAACAGTTGAAGCGCTGGGAGGATTCCGAGACCAACCGCCAGCCTTCTTCACCGAAGGCCCCTAGCCGCATAACTTTTTCCCTGGACTGCGTCTTCCTTGCGGCATGCTCCGCAGGAGACAAAGCCGAGGTCCTCCGCCTCGTCCAGTCAGGAGCCGATGTAAACACCTCCAGCGTGGATGGGCTCACGGCCTTGCACCAGGTAACCTCCCCAACCAGCTCTTGTCAAGACTCAAGAGACGAGATGTGACTGACATTAGCTCACAAAATGGCCGATTTTAAAAATTACTACTTAATCGCTTCTCTTAGTTACTCTCCGATACAAATTCCTATGTTTCATTACCTTTTCAAGCGATTTAGTGCCCGAATACCATTTCCCTCCGTTTACGGATCACACACCTTGCATCTTGACTAATAATATGGACATTCTGGGATGTACAACTTCACCAAAAATACCTATCATGAAAAGTCATCAAGGTACTTTATCGAGGATCTCATTTGCTAAGATAGCTTAATCATCCATTCTTTTTTTCTTAGGTAATTTGTAATAATCATACTCATTCTTTAAAGAAACTTGTTGCTTTCGGTTTGTATTACTTGATTTATTCTTACTGTCAACAAGTGTGGAATCAATGATAGGTATGTTTGTTCCTTAATTACATTTTGTTGCTTCTGCCATAGCGAACTCATCACATATTCCAGTTATACCTATCATATATAATGTAATAATGGTAATATAAGGGTGAAACCCTATTTTAAGAGGCCCAATATGATTTCAATTTATTTTGATGGATGATTCAACAAGTATGATACACAACATCATAACCTAACTATACATTTTTTCACTAATAATTGTAATTTTCACTAGATCATTGTCGGCTATGTAATAAGTTAACCATGATGATATGGGTCAAAACTAACCTTACTCTAAATAAGATTTAAGAAAATAAGGCATCAATAAAATCAGTTATTCGGAAAAGCTTATGTACTTAATATGTGATAAAAGGCTAAATATTTAAATTTTTCCCTTTACCAGTAAAGTAGTCTACACTTATTATGTAGGCAAAAAATTTGTGACATCACACACATGGGTTGTTAGGGACTCAGTCAACAAATGCGTTGTGTTTGTTTCCTGAGGACCCAAGTTACTCAGACCTGCGATGTTTGCCTGCCGAAATATGGAACATAAGTTAATCTTATGAAAATTTATCGCATATTTGTGTCTTCTTTCCCATAATAAACATTGCCCTCTTTCTTTATTTGAGGCTATAAGTTTTGTACTTTGCTCTTTCACAAAATTTAGCATATTCATCATCTTTGTTGACGAATAATTTAGACAGAAGAACATCTAGGTACTTATACTTAATATATTTCTAATACTTCATCGCAATTTTCTTTAGGAACACATAAGCATCACCAGATGATTAAAGTTGGGGGCATTTTCAAATAGGTGCACTCAATTCTTTCATTGTTGAATGTGTTAATCGACTACCGTCCTTTGTTACTCCTTACCATTTTTTGATTTTGCATTTTTGTTAGCTTTCCTTGACAGCTTTCGTTTTCAAAGCTGAAAGCTAGGATGATTCTTCATCTCTCTAATAATTATCAATATTTCTTGAAGTTTTCACTCGTCCACTCACAATTTTTACATTCTTCCGTATCTCCCAAAACCTATCTTCTCGCAATACAACTATTGAAATAAAATTATTTTTTTCTTAAACGTAGTTTACCTAAACTTTAGTAGTACACCTATTGAATTGTGTTTTAGTCATTGTCAAAAAAATCATTGCTTACATTGAACTGCAACCTTTTTCAGGTTTTAAGCTTTTGATCTGAAGCATTCCATTACAATGTTTTTCAATTTGCATATAAGCTTTACACAAGACATTCACTTTTTGGGCACAGTGCGGCAAGCAATTGCTTATATATGAAGAGTAGTTGAGTTGCGTATTCCGTTTAATTAAAAAACTCCTACTCGAAATAAACCTGTATTTATTTTAATATGCCTTCCTCTAATAGAAGTATAATGCCACCTTCATCAAATATATTTCTGCTAAATAATGGTATTTGCAGGCACTGATTGTATTCATATGAAAATCTTTATTGAACCACCCTTCAATACTCGTCTCTGAAAGGTGTTTTATTCAAATAATGGTACCTGGTGTCCTATGAGTTGAACCAATTTATATGAAAGAGTCCCTGTAATTTTAATCTCAATCAAAACAAAACTCTTAAAATTGTTTTTCAGTAATTGAATATGACAGAGACAGTTTTTTATTGTGTCTCGAATATATACAGAACATAGCGCACTAGATTTGAGGTTGTAAGTCAAAGAACATATTCCAACTATTTTGTTATAAAAAACCTTTGAGGAAACTATCATCATAACTACTAATTTTTTAGTTTTAGAATTTACCTTCTGTTAATTTACCTTCTTCGTACACAGTCATCTCAAAACTAAATGACAAGTAATTATTAAGGCATCCCTGATAGTGGAATATTTTTTTTAGGTTAACTCAATAGTACTTACTTTTATTTATAATGTATTAAAGTAAGTAGAAGTAAATCAATAATTATTATATTTATTTCTTAATGCTGATCTCCATATTAAGAAATCATACCTTTACAAATGATTAATTAGTAAATTTGAATAACATTTAGTGTTATTTTGGTTTCCAGATTTTTTTTCAACAATAAAATATTTTAACAGATATTTTCTGATTTTTGACAGTAGGGTATTGCACTTGTTGAAATTGGGCAAATTATATTTGTACAAAGGTTAGATTTTTTGTTTACATGATTGTTTCAGACTTTAATTTACTTTATGACAAATATTCCCTAAATTAAAGTCATATTCGAGGAATTGTAGTTCAAATTAGGCTGTAAAATGATGATTTGATTCCACATAGCCTTCCTACATTCATCTACCTTTATGGGTCAATTCAAGGATATCTATACGAGATGGAATAAAGGTTTTGTCAAAATACAGTCAGCATTTATTGGATCTTCTATTTTTCTGTCATAATGACCTCAGACCTCTTGTTGGTTGAATAGGTTGAAAAAGTACTATGAGAACAATCATACTAATCGTTTATTTTTTGCATAAAGTTTTTGCTTGAATTTTATTTAACCAATTACGACTAGATTAATTTAGTCTCAAAGTAATGTCACTGAAAACAGTTGTTAAAAAAATCTATAGGGGCAGTATTCAAAACCAGATTTAGGAATCACCTGTTAACTTATCGGAACTAATTAAAATGATCTTAGCACAAAAAAACTTCAAATATACTTATTTTTTAATGTCAATCTACTGTTTTCCTGTGCACTATCGTATTGTACCACATGGAGAAGTTTTCCAGATAAACTATTGTTTCAGTTTGATATATTATTGTTGTTGGAATGTCTTCCTTATAAGGATGATTTGCTTGAATATTTTCGCCTCAAAAAGGCATCCTCAGGAGCAGTGAAAAACATCTGTATTAATTTTTTTGGGTGGCATCCCTGTTCTGCAACTGATGGTAACTACCAAATTTTAATAGTCAGAAGTATATATAAGAAATATTTTTGCTACGACCGCACGTTTGGCATTGATCTACAAATCTAATAGGTACATCCGATAAACCTGGCCAATTTCTAGTACAGAACATCTAAAGTATAAACGACGATTGTCTCATTTATCATGAGAAAAGGTTGTCATGAAATATGAAATTTGTTTTAATTTGCCTATACAATATCATCGTGTTTATCTTTGATTTTAACCTCATATAAAATATTACAATTAATACAAATGAATTGTAACATGTAATAAAAATAATCAAATATGCATGCCTCATTAAAATTCTAACTACAGTTTATTACATACCGTTGCAAGCGATCATATTTTACCTTAAACACGAATTTTCTAATAGACTTCAATGGAACGTGAATAATATTTTGTTAAAATATATGATAATTTAATTTGTTTTTTGTTCTCGGCGGCCAAATGCTACACATCTTTGAAACTAGGGTTCTCAGCAACCTATAAAAAAATATTAGTTAGCCTTCGCCCTAACTACACTCGATCTTGCGACATGACGACTTTTTTGTCTACGTCGAATGTGCGGACCTCATTTAAGGGAGGTGTCCTTGAACAAATAATGGCAAGATGCTCCTGTAAAAAAGTTCAAAGACTTATTATATACAAAATAATACGCTAAAAAGCACTATGTGTTGAATTGATACAGTTCTGTGCGCAAATAACGGCATTAAATTCTACCCAATTTTATTAAAAAGTGATGCTTCATGGAAGGGCGGAAAGAGTTCCAAGATTTATGTCAATAATACAAATGAAGCGTGTGTACGCGCGAATTGCACTTGTCAGATTGTGTACATCATTAAATATTATGCATCTTTAATTAATAAATCTGTGCTACTTAGGTTATCGATATAATGAACATTTTATTAAGTTGTAAGTAGTACCTACATGCGTCCTGGAATTCGTTTGTCACTACTACAGAAAAATCGCAATTATTCAGAGGAAACTGATCCTATATCAGCAAAGTTAGTAGTTTTTTTTATATTTTTACCGGCTTGAGACTGTCAACTTCATCAGTAAAAAGTTTTACACTCTGTGGATTCTACAGTATTTTTAAATATAAAAACGCGGCAGTTGTTGCATTAGTTATTTGCAGAAGCATTAATTTCTTTTGGTGGGAAATAAATTACAGTAACCTAAACGCAACAAAAAAAAAAGAAAAATAATTAGTTCGCTAATTATATGCTTTGAATAAAAAACTGACTAGAGTGATAGTTGCTCGATTGGTTCTTAAATATCTGTAGTGTTCAAGTATAGAATACAGTTTTGAAAGACAATTAAGTACATGGTAATTGTCGTTTTGAACCCACAACACTACGGTTACATTGGATTAACAGTTGCAAATTGCGACGAAGATGTTCGATTCTTAATCCTATTTTATTGAAATTTCGGCACTCGATGATTTCCCTCGATACGAGTTAATTTTGACTCTAACAATAATATTAGCCAACATTGTATATAGGTAGTCACTAGTTATGTAGAAATTCTTTGATGTTTATGACGGAAGTCGTACCAAAAACACTTAAGAACTAATTCTATATTTATTGGCGGGTTCTGTGGCTGTTACTCAATAATATTATTATTTCGTGTTGAAAGTGAAACTTATATTTTTGTTTTTGCATAATGCCCTTCATATATCGACAGCCACATTCATAAGTGTATCAAATACCTAAAGCGCTTCCATTTCATTATTTATTATTATTATCTTATATTTATTTCAGTCACATGCATAGGGGTAATGCGCAAGAAAATGACCTGGGTTTAAGTACCACCTGTTATGTATAATTTTTGTTTGATTTTAAAATCCTCTTTTACAGGACTACAAAATGAATTAATCTATAATCTATAATCTAAGTTGCAAGGATATATTCATTTAAAGCTCTCAGATGTATGCCCACAAACCAACAAGTGTAGTTCGCGCTTACAAATGCTGAATGTGTACTTACAAATAAAATCCAAACCTCAAATGAACATAAGCCCCACAACTTTTGCCGACCTTCCCTGAAATAGGGGTGACATTGGCAAAGTGAACCATTTTTTACAGTATGGGTGGTCAGCCTCATACCAACCTATAAGTCAAGGAATATGAATAACTAGCAGTACCCGGCGTGTTTCACTACGCCATTTGGGCATGTGGTATCAATTTTTTTCTACAGATAAAAGAGGAAACAACAGGATCAAAAAAAAAAAGTGTGCTAATCGGAATCAAGCTTCACACAATTTATCTCTAGGTTAATCTTCACGTTTTCTAAAAAAAAAGGTCTAGGTACAACTGTTAAGCAGCAGAGCCAAGCATAGGGAAAATCGATTGCGGTGCTCCATTTATATTTAAGATAAAAAAATCGGCTATGTAACGTCACTCATCTAATCTATTCTAAGTTGCATGGATATAATTGTTACATTTGGAATTCACATAAAGTGCATGCCCACAAGCAGACACGTATAAGTTCACACTTGCACATTCTGCGTGTGAACCTACAACATAAAAACCCAAATCTCAAATGAACATACACCCTGCAACTCTTTGCTGACCTTCCCTGAAACAGGGGTGACATTGGCAGAGTGAACCATTTTCTATTTATAGTTGGTCAGATGCATATTGACCTATACAAGAAAAGAATATAAACAATAAATTAAATTTTATAATCATACAATTAAAGAACTAATCTATAAAATTCACTATACTCTTTGAGCAAAGTGAAGAAATAAATGTATTCCAAACAATCAGGAATATTTTTCAATGTAACCGCACTGTGAAACGTATGCAGTTGGGGAAAATGCTTCATACAATATGATGCACTTAAGTGTTTTTTCAACTATCTCCATAAAAGTGTTTAATTTATGTTGAATTTTTGACTCCCTGTCCTGTCTTTATCCCGGCCAAGTGAATTCACATTTTTTCCCCACATTTAAAATGTGCTCTATCCATTATTTCAATAAGTGAAAGTTTTAGGTAGTGCACACGGAACATTTTCTATTGACAACAAAATTGTAAGTCGTACGGCCGGGTTAGGTAAAAGGCAAACATTTTGTTTATCTTGGTTGCTTTGGACCATTGTCACATAGAAGAAAGACGTTTAACCGCCAAGAAAAAAATGATCTTTAAATTTGTGGTGAGTATATAATTTTACAGAAATGCGTTTTTTGAAAAAACAACTATATTGTGTATATTTTAATTAAAAGTATGTTTCAATAAAAGGTTTTAATAATGATAATATATTTCAATATGGTCTTCTAGTTGTGACCTACGAACTTTCGTTTATCGTATTTTTTATAAGTGCGGGATATAAAAACTTTCTTACATTTCTAAAATTCAACTTGGAATACTTGAATAACATTTTTTAATTTGGAACTTTTGTCTAGGCCAGGGGTCGGCAACCTTTTGAGTCGGAAGAGCCAAAAATTACAATTTACAAATTTCAAAGTTTTTCCTTGACTTATAGGTTGGTATGAGGCTGACCACCCATACTGTAAAAAATGGTTCACTTTGCCAATGTCGCCCCTGTTTCAGGGAAGGTCGGCAAGAGTTGCAGGGCTTATGTTCATTTAAGATTGGGTTTTTATATTGTAGTTCCACATGCGGTATGTGTGAGCGCGAAATTATGCGTGTCTGCTTATGGGAATGCATTTGATGTGAATCTCAAATGATACATATCTTATTTTGGATTTGGATTTGTAAAGAGCCACAAATGTTTTTTTGCCAACAATAAATAGCGTCGATGGGGCGGGGGGAGGGTGGGGGGTGAAAAGCGAGTACAAGTAGCGGAGAGATCGTTAATCGATTCAGAACGATTTAGTTTTTTTCGATCAGAAGTATAATTCTGTGTTTTTTTTATATTTGCGTATGAAGCTAAAGAGCCGTAACTTCACACCCAAAGAGCCG
The DNA here is from genome assembly GCA_951799405.1 of Agapetus fuscipes. Lineage (NCBI taxonomy): Eukaryota > Metazoa > Arthropoda > Insecta > Trichoptera > Glossosomatidae > Agapetus > Agapetus fuscipes. The sequence goes on along the minus strand of OX637332.1, from coordinate 16,515,314 downwards.
CATGTGGCTGGTGAGCCGCAGGTTGCTTACCCCTAACCAAACCGATATTGATCCACCATATTTGTAAAAAGTCCGGTCTATAGCTTAGTTGGTAGAGTAACTGCATTCCATGCCGAGATCTCGAGTTAGAATCCCACTGAAGTTGTCAGAAATTATTTCTCGTTTCAGTGTTTATTTCTAACCAAAAATAAAATACCGGCAAGGCTTACTCAGCCTTCATAAGAAATGAGTGTCAAGCCACTCAGGAGCTGAATAACATCCATTTCAAGTTGGCGTAAAGTAAAAGTTACTGGGTTGTTCATTTTAGATTTGGATTTAAAATTATGAGTAGGTACACATGCAGCATTTGTAAGCGTGAACATACATGTGTCTACTTGTGAGCATGCATTTTATATGAATCTTTAATGTAAATGTATATTTGCAAGTAAGATTATGTATTGTAGTTGAATATAATGGTCTTCTTCTATTGGGTGGTTCCAAAATTTACCGACCTCGTTGCTGAAATATTGAGAATTGAGAACCATTGTTTTTTGATCACCATCAAACTTCACAGGATTCATTCTAAAAATATGTAACATGTTTCCTGAAAATTTCGTCAAAATCGGATGAGCGGTTTATGAGTAGGTATAGGGAACACACATACATACATACATACATACATACATACATACATACATACATACATACATACATACATACATACATACATACATACATACATACATACATACATACATACATACACACATCCTTCTTCATAGATATAGATAGATAGATTGCATTCCATGCCGAGATCTCGAGTTAGAATCCCACCGAAGTTGTCAGAAATTATTTCCCGTTTCAGTGTTTATTTTAAACCTAAAATAAAACACCGGCAAGGCTTACTCAGCCTTCATAAGAAATGAGTGTCAAGCCACTCAGGAGCTGAATAACATCCATTTCAAGTTGGCGTAAAGTAAAAGTTACTGGGTTGTTCATTTTAGATTTGGATTTTAAATTATGAGTGGGTACACATGCAGCATTTGTAAGCGTGAACTTACATGTGTCTACTTGTGTGCATGCATTTTATATGAATCTTTAATGTAAATGTATATTTGCAACTAAGATTATGTATTGTAGTTGAATATAATGGTCTTCTTCTATTGGTTGGTTTCAAAATTTACCGACCTCGTTGCTGAAATATCGAGAATTGAGAACCACTGTTTATTTGATCACCATCAAACTTCACAGGATTCGTTCTAAGAATATGTTACATGTTTCCTGAAAATTTCGTCAAAATCGGATGAGCGGTTTATGAGTCTATAGGGGACATACATACATACATACATACATACATACATACATACATACATACATACATACATACATACATACATACATACATACATACATACATACATACATACATACATACATACATACATACATACATACACACATCCTTCTTCATAGATATAGATAGATAGATTGCATTCCATGCCGAGATCTCGAGTTAGAATCCCACCGAAGTTGTCAGAAATTATTTCCCGTTTCAGTGTTTATTTTAAACCTAAAATAAAACACCGGCAAGGCTTACTCAGCCTTCATAAGAAATGAGTGTCAAGCCACTCAGGAGCTGAATAACATCCATTTCAAGTTGGCGTAAAGTAAAAGTTACTGGGTTGTTCATTTTAGATTTGGATTTTAAATTATGAGTGGGTACACATGCAGCATTTGTAAGCGTGAACTTACATGTGTCTACTTGTGTGCATGCATTTTATATGAATCTTTAATGTAAATGTATATTTGCAACTAAGATTATGTATTGTAGTTGAATATAATGGTCTTCTTCTATTGGTTGGTTTCAAAATTTACCGACCTCGTTGCTGAAATATCGAGAATTGAGAACCACTGTTTATTTGATCACCATCAAACTTCACAGGATTCGTTCTAAGAATATGTTACATGTTTCCTGAAAATTTCGTCAAAATCGGATGAGCGGTTTATGAGTCTATAGGGGACATACATACATACATACATACATACATACATACATACATACATACATACATACACACATCCTTCTTTATAGATATAGATAAATTACATTTAAATATAAAAAAAAACAAAACCTTACAAAGAAATCTATACAAAAAAGTCAAAAATTTCCTATGCAAAAAAATGTAGCAAATGAATACACCAACATTAGAAATCAACATTGCAGATTAGCCGCCACTTCTTCCTGTCCTTGGATACTTCTTTAATTTCATCCAGAGTCATAACCTTTTTCATACAAGTCCTCCTTTTATTATGACTCTGGATATCCCATTCATTCGCTATTTCAGAGATTTGATCCTTCCATACTTTTCTCGGTCTTCCTCTACCACGACATCCATCTATTCTAGCAACATATACTTTCTTCGTCAATCTTTCATCACTCATTCTCTCCAAATGCCCGAACCATCTTAACATACATCTGATTCCAAGAAAATTACATATCTACCTGTGGAACACCTTCAAGTGTAAATTTAATGTTTCGTGAGCCAATTAGTTATTAGAGGGTAAAAATGTGAGAGAAATTTATAGCTGTGTTGCACAAAAGCATATATAAATCGGTAGATGACCCATGAACTACATGTACAAAGTTCTGTATCTGCAAATAAAGCTGTCAAAAAACCTAATCGATAATAAATCAGAAAATTTCGAAATAAATAGAAAAATGATTAAAATGGTGGATGAAAGCCACGACTTTCGGTATCTAAGATTAACTGATTAGGTACATTATAATTAAAGATAACAAAATCTTTAAAAGGGCCGGCTTTCCATAAAAATACTGAGCTAAACTATTTTATCCAAAGTTATTGGTTTTCGTCAAACCATGTATCATTTTCGTTTAGTGGTATTTGGAAGCTTTTGTTTCAATAATCTTACAGTAACATGCGACTAAGACTAAAAAATAAATTATTTGGACATGGTATTTCAATTTCTAGAACGCCTGCGTTATGGTTTTATTCAAAAAAAATATTTTGAGTATACGTCTAACCTAGGTGTTAGTACCGGCAAGTTTTACTCATCCTTAACAAAACATGATCATCTGCTCCTTGAGGATGAAAGAAAAGTCAAGGTAACAGATTGCATGGCACATTGTTATAAATACTTTTATTGGAGCTTTTGAGGTACTTTTCCCGTTGGTTGTTGATCTTTCGTCGCTGAAGAACTCAGATTTCTGATCCTCCACCTGCTGTGGATCCTTCTGATTCATTAACACCGGATGTAATGAGATGGATTTGAGGGTGTCATAATGTAAACTTGATCAGATCTCTAATCTTAGTTGAAAATATACATTGAAATTTAATGCACGTCCACAAGAAGACACGTGTAAGTTCGCACTTACTTATGCTGCATGCGCACTTACAATATAAACAAAGTGAAATGAACATTAACCTTGTAACACCTGCTGCCTTTCCCTGTTGGAAGTGGGATTGGAAAATGTGAACCAGGTTTTTACAGCATGGGGGGTCAGCCTATAAATATCCGTTACTTGTCAAAAAAAAAAATCCACGTCGTGTATAGTCCGGGGTATTGCCCCGCGAGCATCAGTCGATAATCTGATGATTTATGCTGGACAAGGGAGAAGCCGGCCGATACTTTCCGGGTCGGGGAAACATCTCGCGGGGAGTGAGTGTCGGCGCTACCGGGTCGGCCCATGCGGCGGTCGCTGGCTCTATAAAGATCTCGTTATAAATAACCGCGCCGGGCGGGCGTCACGGCCCCCGCCCCACGGCGCGCCTCTTGCTGCCCTGCCACAAGCGGCACCATCGCCCCAAACACCACGTGCTCATCTGCATCCGAGCACACACCACGCGCCGCACCCCGACAGCCGCGTGGGACAGAACCCCATACTTGATTGGTCAAATCACCGAAGTCGCGCGAAGCCAATGCTCATTCTTACCATGACCAAAATCGCGTGAATCCAATGCTCTTCTTTAAAAATAACCAAATCTGCATTAAGCCAAATGTACAAATGGCTAAATCTGCATGCAACCAATGCTCATGCTTACAAATGACCAAAGCTGCATGAATCCAATGCTCATGCTTGCATTTGTTTGATCAAAACTGAATGAAGCAAACGCTCGTGCTTACAAATGACTAAAGCTGCATGGATCCAATGCTCATGCTTGCATTTTTTTGATCACAACTGAATGGAGCCATTGCTCATGATTACAAATGACCGAATGTGAGTTAAGCTAATGCCCATGCTTACCAATGGCGAAATTTCCATGAAGCCAACGTTCATGCTTACATATGACCAAAGCTGCATGAATCCAACGCTCATGGTTACAAATCACTAAAGCTGCATGAAACCGATGCTCATATTTGCAAATGACCAAAGGTGATACAAAATACCATAAACAAGTGAAGCAAAGTGCTGATGCTTACAAATAACCAAAGCTGGGTATAATAAACAAATGTGATTAATTTTAAACAAATGACAAAAATAAGTAAAATGAATCCTCTATCTTAAAAATAATCAAAACCGCGTGAAACAAAGCTTAAAATTGATAGGTGAGCATTGTGAAATAAAAATGAATGCTTATAAATGACTAGATCTACACAGTACGAATTCTCTTGCTTTCAAAAAACCAAAGCAGGGAGATCAAATTCAAATAAGCTGCCTGAAACAAAGTCACGTGCTAACTAATGATCAGGCCCTCAAGTTTACAAATACCGAAAGCTGCATAGCCTCTTGTTTTTAAATTACAGATTGCGCGTGGACGACAGTCCATGCATTCCAAGCTTATTTACCTTGAAATCATTCATTTTCTTCTTTTATGTTAAATCCATCAAATACTTGTCTCTCATCATTTTACCTATTCTACACTTTCCTACCTCCATCTGCAAAGAAAGCTGTACATTCTGACATTAAAGCCATCGAGCTTTGAAGTCTTCAGAAGTCCATCTTGGTAATCTATGTCAAAAAGAACTGAGTTAACAGTCTTTGAAAAGCAACAGCGATAATTCCATCCATGCAAATGAGTTTATCGTTTTCCTTATTTACTTTACACTAAAAGGATAATTTTCATGACGGGTAATGCTTTCGTATTCCTTTTAGTTTCACTCGGTGTATTTGTACTAAGGTAATGATTATGAGTGTACTATATGTGCGTGCGCTCTTCAATACGTAGCGGGTTGTTTTATTTCCAACCACTGCTTCCATCATCATATGATTGATCGAATATCACATGTCAGCACAGTAATTATTTTAAAACTCTAAATATACCCTCACCCATAAATCTCCTTCAAGCGTCATCCTTGATTGCCATTTTGTACGTAAAATTTAATATCCTTTAATATTTATAAATGAATTTCGCACTTCTAAGTAATCACCAAGGAAAGTAAGCCGAAACAAATGTCACTTAGTGAAGGTTTTCGTGATCTTGATCTGGATATAGGTACATGTGGGGCAAATTTGTTATCTTGCGTCAACTAGGGGTGATGTATCGTCTCTGTTAAAACCAATCCCCTAGTTGTTAGATCACATTGTTCGCTAAGCCCTAGATATCTTTGAAAGACTAGTAGTAACCGGAAACTTAGTAGGTTAGAGATTAGTCTCAACTCTCTAACTTCATGAATCAGCCAGGTAAAAAAAATCACTTGCCTCTTTTTTGCGAGAGCTTCAAAAGCGGCTATATGCAGGGACGATTACTTCTTTTGAAATTATCGATTATCCTATGTTGTTTATATCAATAAATCTTTGTTTTATGCAGTATTTTTACGGGCCAAAAAGAATGTACCTGCACCATGAAATTACGTATATTCGAAATGCTACAGTTTTCATTGGCTTTTTGTGAACGAATGTTATATCCTCGAACCTGGCCGTGGTTATTTAATTCTCTTATTACAGACAGTAATAATATCATTTTGATGACCCTTTCGCAGTCAAACGCAATTGTTTCTGAGAAATTCGGCCAGCCGTAATTATCTTCCAGACCATTATAATATCATTCCTGCACTAACGCTACAAATTCAGTCTCCAAACTGAGCGAAGACATTTAAACATAATATTAATACCATCATATTCTTCATTATTTTATTTCTTTCAAAGACCGTGCCACGACAAATCGGTCAAAGATAACTCGTCCACAGATAACTCGTCCACAGACAGCTCGTTCATGGACAAATCAGTCACGACAGTTCGCCCAAACGACTTTTAGGCATAGACAACTCGATCACGGACAATTCGGTCACACGACAGTTCGTCCACACGACTTGTCGGTCAACGACATTTCGGTCACTTACAATATATCTTCAGTATTTGTTAGTACTCCTATTCTCTTCTTTCCTGTCCTTGGCCGCTATCAAATATTTTTGGATCTATTCATCAAACGTGTAAATATATACATACAACCGAGGATAATTTTCAATGATTAACACACATTTGTAAGATGGTATTGTTTGTTGTTTTATCTATTATTTTTTATGGTTAGTTGACTTTTATGTTACTTCTGTTTCAGCGAAAGTCGGCAAGATTTACTGGACTAAGCGCTCACTTACACATGTTTGCTTGTGGAAATGCGTTAATTATGAATCTAAAATCTTTGCAACTTTATTGATAAATACATATCATGGTACATTCATCAAACGGGTAATAGATACAACCGAGGGTACTTTTGATTGGTTTCATGCATGGCATCGTTTTCTATATTACGTGTACCTACTTTGATATTTTTCAATTTGTAAGAATGTACAATTTTAGTTTATATTTTTTCTGAGTCACTGACGGATCTTATTTTTATTGTGGTTTTCTTTCCTTGTAGTATTTTTTTTATTTTCCTTTTATGAGTAAAACTAGCAGTGGATCAAAAGAAAAATATTTGAATTAAACTAGTCTCAGACTTAATGACTGAACACGAAAAATAATTGGATGTATGTCGATATTTTGAACTTCTTTTTCCTTAGAAAGGTTGTGTTTTTTAAGTTTAATTTTCATAAAATAACCTGGTCATGACGTATTTTACTTTTCTAGCAAAATTGTACCGCACAATCGGAGATCATTATAAATTTAAAACTATTAATAAAAATTAACGTATCGAATCGAGACCTCATCACTTACATTGATGTAGAGCGCATGCGTATTAGATGCTTAAAGAGAACTAGCCATCTCTCTATTAGACTCACGTATCAAGAACTCACCTTGATAATAAATAGCTATGTAGTAATAATTATTATGGATTATACTCACCTGTCGGTATTAGCTATAAGTACTTATGTGTACAAGTACTTTTTGGCATCTCTCACTGTCTGACTATTTGATTCAATATTTTGTGTCAGTTTAGAATACTAATTTTCTGTACACCAATATCATAATGACTCTGTTAAAAAGGTATCTTATTTACATGTTAAAATCAATTGTTATAGTAAAATCAATTACACTTTTGGATATAAAACGAACCGTTATGGGAGAGCTTACATTATTCTTGACGTTTTGCTGGCGACATAACTAACGTCTTCAAAAGGCACTCTTTCTGCACGACGATTGAGGATGAACTGAATGAAATTGATTGAAAATTTATACAATTCATCCTCAATCATCGCGCATAAAGGATGCTTCCTAAAGACATTGGTTACGTTGCCAGAAAAAGGTCGAGAATAATGTAAGTTCTTCTACGGTCCGTCTAAAATCCGAAAAGTGTAATCGAAGTTATTTATAATATGTGAATGTTTATTTATAATATGTGTATGTTTCCTTGACTTATAGGTTGGTATGCGGCTGACCACCAATACTGTGAAAAAATGGTTCACTTTGCCAATGTCACCCCTGTCTCAGAGAAGGACGGCAAGAGTTGCAGGGCTTTTGTTCATTTGAGATGGGTTCTTATAATGTAGGTCCACATGCGGCATGTGTTAGCGCGAAATTATACGTGTCTGCTCGTGGGAATGCATTTAATATAAATCTTAAATGTAATATATATTTGCAACTTAGATTATAGATAGATAGATATCAGCTGGTTCGAGTTCACGAGAAAGACCACCAGAAAAATGAAAAATTGCTCTTCAGCGACTCTCATCTCTTTCATCTATCTGTATAGATGACAATGTTTTGCTCCTACTCTTTTAGGAACAAAGGTCCGAAATTATTTTAAAGGCATCTACTATTTAATTCTTCGATTGATAAAATTTGTGAAATTCATTCTAAATTAGATACGTATAAAAGTGCCTTTGGTATCAGTTAATAATTTTCTGCAATCGCCCTTATTATCCTTTTTATCTCTACACGAGTATAACAGTCGTCCTAAAATCGTCCAAATGCTTCGCTATAAAACGCAACTAAGCTACACATATAGTGCAACTTCTTGCCTGCGTTATCCCCGAAGGGGTCGCATGTAGCGCTTCGGAAACTATTTATTTTTACAGGTAAAGGGGCCGGCCTCACACCAACCACTTTCAGTTGAAGTGGGGGTTTTCCAGCTCCCGGAGAGGGTGGTTCTCATTTCTTGTGAAGGCTGAGTAAACCTTTGAGATCGAACCCTTGCTCTCGGCATGGAATGCAAGCATTCTACCAATTGAGCTATCGACCTTTTTACGAGCTTGATCGTCGTCGCTACAAAGCGCCAATTCTCAAGCAAAACCCAGTTGCTGTAAGGCTGGATGAACCTTTGGTGACCGTCATTGGTAAAGGTTTTATGAATTTTTCAACCCAGCGAATAGCAAATTTGAAAATATAAATGATATATTTTTTGTCCTCCGCCGGGAATCGAACCCACAACCTTCCCATTCAAAGTCCGAAGTGTTACCACTGAACTACGGACCGGTCTCCGGCTAAATTTCTCAAAAACTAATTCCCAATGATGTTAAATTTAAGACCGGCTAAATTTCTCAAAAACTAATTCCCAATGATGTGAAATTTTGTTGGTGAAAATAACAAACCATGATTTTATGACGAACGATCATTTATTTAAATTTCGGAATAAAATTTGAATACTTGAAGAATCGTTTTCTAGATCTTTTGGAATTTCTTAGCGAATTATAATAAGTAGGTGTGAATGTATGTAGAAATACTGTTGGAACGCATTACGTATGTTAGAGGCACCCTCGTGTGAATTATCGATTCGATTAATGTCAAGAAATGCATATATATAATATTTTTGCACGCGATAAGCATTCAGTATTTCACTTTTATGAAGGAATTCTCTTTGAAAAGAGCTATTTAAAGTCGAGTGTAGCCGTGCATTGGAGAAATTATCCCACATATTTGCATATTATGAACTGATAATGTGAAGCTTTAGTTCAAAACCAATCAAAAAATGTAGAAACAAATTCAGCCAATTCAAGAATTATTCAGTCGGAAGACGTGATAATATATTTTTTTCTGTAAACATTTTTTTTAACTCTGAAAAAAAACTTCAATCTTCTTTTTTCGCAGTAGTTTTGAATCTACTTCTTCACCTAGGCTTCACCAATCTTCTCCAAATTTTCCTGTCTTGACTCTCTAGCGACGTGCTACTCTAGATTTTTTTGCTGTCGGCTTTGGACCACATTCTTAGAAAAAATCTGATAACCTTCTATCCTCAGTTTTGTATTAATTTCTGCCCACTATCATTTAAGACTACTAATCTTCAGCAAACCTATAAAGTTTTCGTCTGTTTACTTTTTATAAGCAGAAAAAATGTATCTTAGGTTGAAATGTAGTTTTATGACAGTAAGGAATCGTTGATTTGCGAAAGATTAAATTTAAATTCAAAGCTTATTTTTACTTGTACACCAGGTTTTTTCTTTTAGTGTTTCAAAATTGTCACTTACTGGTTTTTATATTTTACTTTTAAATGCAACTCATAATAAGACTTATTCATTCATTGATGGGTTAATTAAAACCAACAGTGAAACATGATTTATTTTAAATTGGTTGTAAAATTAATCGCTTTAATGAATAGCAGCAATCAGTATACCTATTAATTATTTTTATTAAAACAAAGTAAAAGGTTATTGAATTGTCGAAATTTATGTTTTTTCACGAGTACCTACACATGTTAAAATAGTTTTAACTTGGCAGGCACCATTATTTCAGTAAATTTAAGCCTTATTTTTAATTTAGGTAACTATCTTTTTTATTTTATTTTTTTCTTATCTATTTTTTAAGGTTTTGTTGTTTTCTTATACTTAAATGTTATTTATCACTCGTATTCCTTGACTTATAGGTTGGTATGAGGTTGACCACCCATACTGTAAAAAATGGTTCACTTTGCCAATGTCACCCCTGTTTCAGGGAATGTCGGCAAGAGTTGCAGGGCTTATGTTCATTTGAGGTTTGGATTTTATTTGTAAGTACACAATCAGCATTTGTAAGCGCGAACTACACGTGTTTGTTTGTGGGCATACATCTGAGAGCTTTGAATGAATATATCCTCGCAACTTAGATTATAGATTATTATAGATCTAAATCTAAGCTGCAAAGATATGTATTATTTGAGATTCATATTAAATGCATTCCCACAAGCAGACACGCAGTAACTATAAATATTCATAATCATTTTAAATGATTTCAAGGTACATTTAGGATACCTCGCTTCCAAGTTTTTGAGAGTTGGGAAAAATATCTGCCAGAAGTATTTCCACTAAAAAATCTGACGTTATGTGTTGTTTTGCCGAGTTATCTTTGGTTGCGTTTAATGTAAATAAACAATTTCAAGCATACAAATAATGAAATGAAAATAAGAATTTTACAAAGATTTCTTGGGAACGTCCGCTAGAGGAGGTATAATACGCGTAACTTGTACCTACTTTAACGTTTTTATTTCCATGTGAATTAAATATTATATAAATATATAAAACTGTGATTTAATGGCGTACCACGTTAAAAGGATTACAAGTAAAGTAGAAAAATCTTCGTACCGTTTTTTGAAAAGTTTTTTTATTTATTGGATTAATATGAGATGATCATATTCGTCCAGTTTTCAACACACCTATACTTTCAATTTCTATAAAAATAAAAAGTTTTGAGATCAAAACTATCTCGTTTGGATAAATAAACTCTAATACATACATTCAATGGTGTATTAAATTGCCATCCAGGGATAATTTATATGATGTTTTTTAGAGACTTGGAAGAGTAGGTACTTGAAGTTCATCGTTGAAGTTCTGTATGCATTTTAATTTTGCAGCCATAGTCTTCGAGTAGCATCGTTAAACTGTGACCAAAACTTTCCGGAATTAAAAATACATACATCTCTTATGATCTGTAGTCTACTCGCGCGGCTTCCAACCGGTTGACACCCGTATGTAGGTCGCTCAATTATTATATAAGCGAATAATGTGAGTTTTTGCTTCTGTAATTATTGTAGCCAATGCACCGACTACCTATAAACTCATATTTTTAAGCCTTTGAGTGCTTCGAGCATCGCATCTGGTGCAGACAGACCGTTAATCATTATATTATATCTACAACTTGCAACATACTTAAAAAATAAATGCATCTGCGAATAAATCTCTATCTAATTAGCTTCGATTCTCAATAGATATGAAAAAAAAGTTACAAACCATATACACAGAGGCGCTTTAGCACAAATAGCATTGGTCATCATCATCATCATAATTTGCGCGACAATCTAGATTTTTTTGGCCAGAAAATTCGTCACTACTCCATTCTCTTCAACATTACTCTTTCTCCACAACTTTGTGTCTTCCCGTTCCGTTATCAATACGCATTTTCGACAGTCATCAGAATTTTTTGAATATTGATGTTTTTTTACCTTCAAACTAACATTGAAGGATCTGCTTCATTGAAAATAATTTCAAACCTGATTCCGGATTTTTTTTACGCAAGTAAATAAATTCCTTGTACGCAATTTTATTATCCACATTTTTGGACCATCAAAATGCTGTGAGTGTAGTCTTTTATGATTATACTTTTTGTATCGAAACGAATAAAGTGATCTAAGCTAAGGTAGATATGATATTTAATTCCCCGTTTTACGATACACGCCCATCCCATTAGATTCGCATAAACGATTTTACTCTTGATTTTAAAAGGAGGTTTTAATGGTTCAACTTTTGTGTTTTTTTTCAAGACACATTAAACATCTTTTGATTGTAATTTTATGGATGAAATTACTTACGCGCATTGCTTGAAATCGTGCTCCCGTCGAATATCTGTACCTAGTAATTGATTTTTTAACGTTTCATTTCAAGCAAGATAAACCGAAGTGCAAATAATTTTAAATACAGTTAAATATTACTTTGGAGTTTATCGTCATTTCACATAGAAAAACAATATAGTAAAGGGAAAAGACATTTCTTTGTTTTGTTCTCAAGTTCTGCGATTATTTATGAATAACAACGTGTTTTGTCAATTCTTTAAACTACTGTCATTTTTCTGTCAAAATTTTTATAATTTAAAAAATATTATTGTAAAGTTTTCTGTAAAATCATAATATTATAAGATCATACCGGAAGCGGTACCATGTTGTGATTAATTTACTTGCTACAAGTACTTATATGAAATAATATTATCACCCACGCACTTGGTAGTTAGTCCACAAATTTGTGTATTTTTTCCTTGTCTAATTTTTTCGCACATTGCATTCGTAATTTATACAGAAAATCGCGAGCTTTATGAATATTTTTTATAAACATAAACTTAAATATAAATATTTTTTTATAATGCCTTTTACATATCACCGTGTCAAATTATTATCAGTCGTGCAGTAAACCCCATCGAATCAAAACACCTAATCGAATTTACATACGTAGGATGCATATTCCAATGTGTCTATGTTTACCTAATGCACTTTTATTTTTTCTCAAAAATTCGACATGCTTTATTCGTATATGCAAAAGAAGGATAATATCCACTGCATAGAGGTATATTACAAACTGAATAATCTGCCCATGGAAAGCAATAAATAATCTTAGCTTTTGCCTTTAAGTCTTCTTGCCAATTATCAGCGTATTTTTGTGATACTTCTACCTTTGTTTTCATACATAATATATATAAACACACAAGTATATTACGCTTATTGCCCTAGTCTATTGCGCTTAATACTTAGATATAATCAAAATCCAGTATGAAGATAATTAGTTGGTTGGGATTAAGTATGAATAAGTTATCGGAAATGCAATGAATCATTGTTCTGATGGGTCTAAACATTATGTTGCTTTTGCGCGTTGTATGCGATATTGGAAACACAGACACTTGAACTTTAAGAGTGAGAATATCAGCCTCTGGGTAGTTACACTCAAATGTGTGAAAATATTTTACAACAACCTGCTTTCATTCAGTCAAACTAAATTATAGTCATTTTCGTTGCTCCAAAGATTTTTTTAGAAAAAAAGGAATAATAACTAAATATATTAAATGCTATTCTAATTAGTAATGAATTTATCCAATTTGCTGGAGTATGAATTGAAATTGTGTTTGAAAATAGCTTGTTGTATAAATAAATGTAAATGTAATAATAGCAATGAATCATAATAAAAGTAGTTATTATCTCTCATTATTATCACTGTTCATAGAACTCACTGTTATGCTTTGTAGAAAAGCATAGATACTCGAGTTTTAATATTTCATTTGAGTCCATCTCAGTATCTGTGTACTCCCACTCGCTTTCCCATTACTCACTTGGTTCCTATCTTAGTTGCAGAACACAAAAATTATCCATACATTATTCTGACATATGGATAGCTCAGTACCATATGGATACACAAATTTTACCCAATATGTTTTTGTTTTAACTGTAGCATTTTTGGTGAATAAGTTGAAGGTGGGTTAATAATAATAGGTAGCCTGGATTTTTGCATTTGCTGTGTTATTTTTTATTATGTCATTTAAAACTGATAGGATTAGTATCAGTTTCATCCTGCTAGCTCATATTTTTTAGTTTTGGTGAATTACATTTTAAGTTTTAAAATATTTGCGCTTTGTCTTGGAAGAAAGATTTATTTAAAAAGCAAAGGATTTTGTGTCAAAATTAAACCAGCCTTTTTTCTTCAATTTGACAAGAATTGATGTCCTTATTTAAGTATCTTATTTGATTGCTAATACATATGTTAAGCTTACCTTTAGCAATTTGTTTCTATTTTTTTTGTCTAATGTTACTGTTTGGAAAAATTCAGAAAGATCTGCAGGGTTTATGTTATTTAAAGTTTGGTTCTTACTTTGTAACTACACATGCAGCATGCTTAAGCGCAAATTTATACTTGTTTCCTTATTGGATTTGTATTGAATGTGAATGTATCATTGCAACTTAGATTATTGGTTATAATGTAGATAGTTTAAGGGATTCGTTTTATTTGCTCATTTCTAATATTGCTAAAATTTACTTTAAAGTTAACAAACAAGAAGAAAATATGTTTTAAATTCTGAAACCCGTCTAGGGATCATGGTTGTAGAATTGCAGCGAGAGTCAGATTCAAATTAGTTACAAATTTAAAATGTAATACTATAAGAATGGAAGGAAGTTTTCAGTCAAGATGAAAAATTATTGGAATTATAGAGTGCCTTAGAACAAACTAATAAGAGGCAAAAATGTAAAGATTAAAGTTGTGGGTAGATACTCCCTAATCGTAATAAAAAACGGCCATAATCAGATAGAGTGAGAGTTGCTTTACTTATATGAGTCTACATTTGGCACTTATAGAAATTCTGGTTGGCATCATTCTGAAGAACAAATAAATAAAATATGCAATAAATGCTTAGCTAATGTTGTCTACAAAGATGTTATTCTTATAGTCTAGTTTAAAAGTGTTTTGTGGTTTGATAATATTTAAAAAAAACAATGGTAGTTGCAAAAGTTTTCAATGTTCATATTGTCCAAGAAAAAGCTTTTGGCTCATTTTTTATTGTGAATTTATGCCTTTGTAAATAAGATTTGTTGTCAATAATAAAATCTATATGTCTTCTCTTTGGCTTTTTTGGCAGTGGGCTTGTAATAGTAAATAGTTTGTGATACACATAATTTTGTTCTATGGTTACTTATATTAAACAAATGATGCTGATGAATTAGTAAAATTTTGAATTACGACTTGGTTAGACAAAATTATATTGTTGGCTATATAGCCAAATAAATTTATATAATTTTAACGTGTTTCATTTCATTGACATTTCAGGCTTGCATCGATGCTCGTCTGGACATGGTTGAGTTCCTGATTCAGCTGGGGGCGAACGTCAATCACAGTGACAATGAGGGATGGACGCCCCTCCATGCCACAGCCTCCTGTGGCTTTGTCAGTATTGCTCGCTATTTATTGGACATGGGAGCGCGTATCGCTGCCGTCAACAATGAAGGAGAACTGCCAGTGGACATAGCTGAGAAAGGACCCATGAAAGATTTCTTGCAGGAAGAAATTGATAAAGCCGGTAAGACTTTCAATATGTATACTTAGATCAACAAAGACTTAATAACATATACTCCTGGCATGTATGCCTTGAAAAGCCATGAACGGCTTTTGAAAATGGGAAGATTTAAAGTCAAAGATCAAAAGGCAATACTCCACTAAGTGAAAAAGATCATGTTCCTCTTCATTGTGGGAGCTTTGAAAGCTGCTTAGTTCAGTAATTGATAGTAGGAGTGTTTTTAAATTCTAAGAGGAAGTGCCCCTTGAGTGGGGCCAAGGAATGTGGTAAATAACTGCAGGCATGTAAATTTCAACTATTGATTAAACTTCTGACATTTTTCATTTTATATTTGAACAAAAAGCCTGATTAAGTAATATTGGTATTTTTGGAATACCGTAAACTAGGTCTTCCTCCCTAGGTTATCATTCCATTTTTGATTACACTAAAATAGAATTTAACTATTTTGACTAAATACCAATGGTTTTATCCTGAAAATTCTATGCCTCTTAGTAGATAAGCAAAGCCATCATTACCATAATTTAAGGCTCATTTTTTTCCTGGATTGCAGGCATTGATTGTGATAAAGCACGCAATGAAGAAGAACAAATTCTACTAGAAGACGCTAAATGTTGGTGCTCCACCCAGTCTCCCGATGCTGAGCTGGGAGATGAGAGAACTGGTGCAACTCCTCTACACATAGCAGCTGCTAAAGGATATGTCAAGGTCTCTATGAATTATGCTCATACCCTCCTTACTTTGTTGATTCTTATTGTTTATAGTATTCCAAGTGTAAGCTTTACTTATGTAATGCAGTGTTATTTGCTATCACATATTGGATATGCTTTTTCTTCCGATGGCGCTAGTCTGGTCCGTAGTCCAGTGGTAACACTTCAGACTCGTGAATCGAAGGTTGTGGGTTTGAATCCCGGCGGAGCACAAAAAATATACCATTTATATTTTCAAATTTGCTCTTCGCTGGGTTGAAAAATTCATAAACCTTTACCAAAGACTGGTCATCAAAAGGTGCATCCAGCCTTACAACTGGGTCTTGCTTGAGAATTGGCGCTTTGTAGCGACGACGACCAAGCTCGTAAAAAGGTCGATAGCTCGATTTGTAGAATGCTTGCATTCCATGCCAAGAGCAAGGGTTCGATCCCAAGGTGTACTCAGCCTACACAAGAAATGAGAACTAGCCCCCCGGGAGCTGGGAAACCCCCACTTTAACTGAAAGTGGTTGATGTGAGGCCGGCCCCCTTACCCGTAAAAATAAATAGGTCCCAAATTGCCACATGCGAGCCCTTCGGGGATAACGCAGGCAAGAAATTACACTATACTCGTATGTGTAGCTTAGTTGCGTTTTTTGCGCTACAATCCATATGTCTCCTTTGCGTCCTGTAATATTTGTCTCCAGCTCCTTCTGCCCTCAGCGACTGACTTTCAACTTTTCATCATATCAAGAAACTGTGCTTCATCCCCTCTCACTATTAGATATACTATGGGTTGGATACAGTGGCGTGGCTATCTTACAAGCTAAAAAGCTAAGCATGCGTACCCTCAGAAATGAAAATAATGAATAATTTTGAGTAGATTAAAGATATATATCAATATTCGTGCTACTGCCATCTGTGAGGTAAAGTGGAATATTAATATTAGTCATTGCTGAATGAAACTCTGTTCTTCAAATGTGATTGAGAAATGTATGCCTGTCTTTGTTTAACATATGAAAAAGCTTGACCTCTGTAAGTTTGTATGAAGATAGTCGCTTAAGCTCTTTTAATTCTAAATGAATATACATTCTCTGATTGTGCTTGGAGCTGTGGCTTGGAGTACGCATGATAATAATATTCAGATACGCTAAGCTTTTCGTCGATTAAATTTTACGATTCCAGACTGAAACTGTTTACAGATTTATGAATGACTTATGTATTGTGTTTTGAAAACACTGTGGCGTCAGGTTCAACTATCAAAATAAATAACTTATTCCTTGTTTACGATCGATAATCCGTTTTTTATAGTATACAATGAATTCCTGTGAAAATATAGTTGTACCTTGTAAGGATCTTAAGTATGTAAAGATTTATTGATTAATCTAAAATCTAAGTCTGAAGAGATTATGAAACACTGAGGAAAGAAACAAAGGGGTAAGATTTATTATTTGTGATTTAGTGCAACTTTAATTATCCAGCATGCGCATGGCAGAAACCGTAGGCACGCCACTGGTTGGATATGCTATCAAGTTCAAAATTCCTCACAAATATGTTTTACAAATACTGCTTACATGCCGGTATCTACAAGGTCATTTTCTGTGAATATCCAGTACAGTATTAAAACTAACGTAGTTTACTTAGGATACAGGAGGTTGCTGTCACCTATTTTTTTACACTTTTTTCCCATGAAGATTTGCATTGTTTTCAAAAGTTTCTTCAAGAAAAAAGTCAGCTTATCTTTTCTTGTGGCTTACCAAGAACTTCCTGCAGTTGTGACTAGTATCATTTAATTTTTGGTAAACAGAATTGATGGCAAAATGGTTCCCAATCTTATCACCTTATCATGCATTGCAGGTGATGTGCCTTCTCTTGGGTAATTGCCTCGTAGATGTGGATCCTGTAGACTTTGACGGCTGGACTCCGCTGCACGCCTCAGCACACTGGGGACAGCCTGAAGCAGCCACCATCCTGGTGCAACACGGGGCAGACATGGACGTTAAGAATTATGTGGTGAGCTATTCTAGCTTTTTATGTATCCTTTCTAAGCCGTAGTGAATTTTTTTAAAGTTTTGCTTGCATTGTAAATATAGTTCATGATTATATTTTTTTCAATAATCTAAATTCCTTTTTTTTGTGTTTAGGGTCAAACCTGCTTTGACGTGGCAGTGTCAAGCATGATCAATCACTTGAAGCAGCTGAAGGACCAGAGTCAGAATCCTCTGGCCGCCCAGAAAAAGAGAAGGCCGAATATTCCCGATGACCTACCCAGTAAACTCAAGAAGATTGATGTGCAAATAGAATCCAAACCAAAAATTGATACTCTCAATAACAAGAAAACCATTGGTATGTCTGCACCTCATTATGTAATCTCAATTATTTTAGACAGATTCTATTTTGAAGGGCGAACATCTTGCACTAAATATTCTAGAAAAAAAATTGCTCTACCCTTGGTAAAGTTTAAAATGCTTACCTGATTTTCAGATATTTTTATGCATCTAAGAATCAATACAAAATAGTTCACCAAATGATAGTTCTCCCAGTATTAGGTGTATTTCAGTACAGTGCTGTCCATGAGTGACCTTGAAACGATGCTGTATAAGATAGTTGTTAATTTTAATTATTGTTTTTATCATTTTTTTTGTCTCAATACTTATTTAATGTACTGATTAAAACATTGTTAAGTTGATTTATGGGTACAACTTTGAATAAGAAATCAGTTTCCACTCCAGTAAGTGTTGAACGTCACTTTCCCCTAAATCTGTTTTCTAGGAATCTACTACAACATGTAAACTAAAAAAGTTGAAGAACTGTACACACATCAAAAGATGACTTGAAAGATGATCTTGTCATAAAAATGATCAATCCCTTTCCATTTTATTTTACTTGAAATTACATAGTCACTTTATTAAGTTGATGGTAAATGAATGAGTCATTAATTTTTGATAAACATGGATTTTCTTTAAAAACATCCTCCATAGTCCCCCCTTTTATGTGTGTCTTTATTATAATATTTACTTTTGAAGTTTACAAATGTGTTTTTAGAAGGTTTAGAATTCTAATTATTTAATTTGAGATTGAATACTTTACTTATAAGATTTATTGTTTTAATGCTGCTCTATAAGATTGGGATTCGTCAACCAGTAGTGATTTTTCAGATTCTGAAAGTGATATTTCTTCAGAAGATAATCACAAAGATTACAATATGAGTGATGAAGGTAAGATTCACCACAGGTCTCCTTCACAATCTATCATCTCTCTCAAACACTGGCATGCACACATTGACAATCCTAGCGATTGGACTATGTTGAATGCTGATCACGCAGTAACTTTTCCTTGTATATTTCATTTCATTTACTCGTCTTTGTAAATTTTCGCTAATTACTTCTGTAAGCCTTCCTGTGTATAGCACCCTTTTGGATTGCCTCTATACCATTGTATTGGCATGTGAACGAAGAAATAAATTCAATGACAACATATTCAGTTTCCTACTTGTCATTTGACACTGACATAATCTGCAAATGTATGCCATAAGAAAAAAAAATACTTGGGTAATGGTGGAGTCGATTTTGAAATATTTACGTATTCCGCAATTCAATTGGTTTCCTTTTTGTTGTACTTAACTGCAAAAAATACAATAAAATCAAAATTATGGGATTTTAAAGTTTAACACAAAAATTAAAAATGCTGAAATTTTTGCAGCTTAAATGTAAAAAGCCTACTTTTCAAAATTGTCTTTTAAGTTCTTTTATAATCATTCTTTGTCTTTTAATTTTCAATCATCTTTGAAATTGAATGATTATAGCTATATGGTCTTAACAGGGCTTTCAATGTTTTTTTATTCTTCTGTTTAAAAAAAATGCTTTTGACTTTCAGGACTCATTCATTGCAATCATAATTTATAATTTTTTCTTATTTTTACTGAAGTCTGAATAATGCAGGGTTGGGAACTTAATATTCAAATGTATGAAACAAAAAAGGAAAACTATTAACCCTTTCAATATAATTACTGAAGTCCTGTTTAAAGTAAGGTTCTCTACTTTCATTTTGGTTTCAGAACATTACAGTTTGAAATATATTTAATTTATAAAGCTATTTATTTGTATTACATTCTTCATATTACATCTATGGCATTCATATTTTGTTAAACTCTGACAATATATCCGGAAGAGAAATATGAATATTAAAACTCACACTTAAAGGCAGTTTCTGTCTTTCTCATCTATACATGAAGCATATATGAAGGGTTTTGGATACATGCTCTTCCACAAATGCCAGCTTTCCCTGAAAAAGGGAGAAAGCTGGTAAAAGTAAACCAAATTTGATGATATTAGTGATGATTACAATCATATATATAGATGTAAAGTCTAATTGAAAGAGTTAACAGTGAAAATAATGGGTTCAGGTTTACATGATTAACATTTAATTGTTCCATTTACTAATTGTAATCATTAACTCAAGAGAACCATTGCTCCACGTTTCCTCACAGAAAAGAAAAACGCCGTTAATGTGAATTCACATAGTCCTACATCTGAAGTGAGGAAGGGTGGGCAGACCACCCCCACCATTCTGCCGAGTCCTGTGGAGCCTCTGAACGAAGATGACCCTCCCTCCTGGAGACACAACTCTACTAGACAAAAATCCAACCTCCATAACGACACTCCAAGTAATCAACCAGACTAATCAATGTTTCAAATTTTAAAATGCTTTAAAGGTTTTGAATTTTGTTAGTGCTTTAACTTTTTCGCTTCTGAGTATTCTGGCTTTATATTTATACCGCCAGTACGGAATACTTTTTCAAGCACATTTATTGTTTTCTACCTTAATTGATTGACGACACTTGTGAACAAACTATGTGCACAGTCACACGTATTAGTTATTCAAGAACAAAAATCACAAAGGTTTTGCACATTTCACTTGCAGACTTTTGAATTCTTTAACACTTTACACACATACGTTCAAAGTTTGATGACGTCTATGATTGACAGCCGCACTGTATGCAAGTTTACACTTGACGCCTATGCGTGTTACCCGCAGTGAAAGGGTTAAATACTAGAATGTGTGTGTTTTTGCATACCTGTTAAAATACATTTACTTTGTCAAATGAGGTCCGCACGTGAATTGACATAGGTAAAATTGTATCGTCACTCCTCCAGGTTGCTAGAGAAAAAAAAAAAAAAAAAAATTGTCATTGGATGCTAAGGACGACAGTCCCATACAAGACTGACATTTGCCCGCCGAGAAAAAAATACATTGTGATTATAACCTTTGATAGGTAATTTTCATGATCTAGTAGAGAAAACCATGATTTATGTAAAAGAGTAAGGTGTCATCCTTATTTTTACAAAAACATGATGCTGAGGCGTTCAATGATTGAGCAATCAACTGCTTGAGAGTAAAACCTGGTGGTGAAGTTATTTTCTTGTGCAATTAAGGCCTTTTCTTCAAGGTTTCTTAATTTATTGATCAAAAATTTAAGCCTGTTTGTTATTTTGTTATCAAATCAGCATCATTTGTATTTCTGACTGATTTATTTTGTATCAATAATATGTGGCTTAATTTTTACCAATTGCCACCCAAGTGAAGTATGCATTACGTGTCATTAATCATACTTCAACACTTGAGTTTCCCTTGAAGAATCGCATGAGCTTATTTTTCCCCTCGCACCTCAAAAAGATGCATCCCTGTAGTTTTTATTCTTTTTGAATTTATGCTTGTTGAACTATGCACAAGTTTTAAAAAAAAATTGTGCAATACTAGCATTTTTGACCACATTATATGCAAAACGCACTTCAATACTGAATGTGTCATCAAATAATACAAAACAATTAAAGCATTATTTACTTAGTTAAAATAAAATGCCTTGAAACTTTAGTTCAATGTGTTAAATTTTATTTCACTATCACTTTTCATGGAATGACATTTTAACTTTCAGAGAATGTAAAAAAAAAGTATAAAACACTTCTTTCAAATTCATTTAAAAAAACAACCAAAATAATATAGTTAATTAATATTATGGAAGTGTGAATGTGTGTTGCTATAATTTGAAATAATAAATAATTGACCATTTAAGTGTGGTGAGATAAAATTCAAAGACATTTTTCTAATAATTTTGGATCACATTAATAACTACCCAATAATCAATTAAATACATTAAAATAATATCACCCTTTTTATTTACGGGAAATGTTAATACCCTCACTAACTTCATTTTTTTTTTCAAATAGAATCTAAATGGTCTAAAAATTCCTATATCAAAATGCAAGAGTTGTTGTTATTATTATTGTAAATTGTATCAATTCTTTTGAAAAGTGATTTATGAATGCTTCTTAACTGATAAAAAATTGATTATTTCACTCCTTACCGCATTATTTTGCTACTGATAGTAGTTTTAGAATCATCACAATTTATTTATTTATTATAACCTACAAAATGAGAGGTGTTTTTTCTATTTCTAAAATAAATTGTTTGATTGTAGTGTTTTTACAGTAATATTTTTTCATCCCTAATGTGACTCATGATAGTATACCCTAAAATCATTAACTCATTGTAAAGTGTATCATATTATAGTAAAGTGTAGCAAAAATAGATTAAAATCTATTGAAGCATTTGTTTTTTGAGGGCTTGATTGAGACTTTATTAGTTATTTCTCCAATTCGCCGTGCATAACATTAATGTTCTATGGGGTGTTTGCAGAAATTG
The DNA here is from genome assembly GCA_951799405.1 of Agapetus fuscipes. Lineage (NCBI taxonomy): Eukaryota > Metazoa > Arthropoda > Insecta > Trichoptera > Glossosomatidae > Agapetus > Agapetus fuscipes. Next base: position 16,492,598 of record OX637332.1, on the reverse strand, counting down.
GAGAAAAACAAAACAATGTGACCACTCAACCACAATCAGACGGTGATATTATACTTAGGAGAACTCACAGCTGTGAAACCGACAAGACGTAAGTTTACTATTGCACTTTTCTTTACGATTTGGTTTGATTCATACTGACGCATTATTAATTATCAGTCATTAGAAAATAGTGATCATAATATAATAAAGTGATCACGCCAGTTGTCTAGTTCATATTAACGGTGAGTACACTTCAATGAAATGTTGGCCAGACTGATGTTTTGGTTTTAAAACACCCATATTTGTCTAATATTAACTATGAAAAAGTAAAGCAATGAAAAATATAAACTATTAAAGTGAAATAAAATAAAATGTGGGAGCTCATTAGGTAGAGTGCTTGCATTCCATGCTGAGGGCTAGCGATTGATTCCTACTGAGGGTGTCAGAAATGATTTCGTATTTCAGAATTTATTTTAAACCCAAAATAAAATACCACAAGATTTACTCAGCCTTCACAAGAAAGGCAAAATACTGCAAAAAGGTACACTATGTAGCTTAGTTGCATTGTGTTTATCTCACAAAAATGTTTTGCGTACTTACATTTGAAATGGACTTAGACAGCAGGCTAGATAATCTATAATATAATCTATAATCTAAGTTGCAAGGATATATTCATTTGAAGCTCTCAGATGTATGCCCACAAACCAACAAGTGTAGTTCGCGCTTACAAATGCTGAATGTGTACTTACAAATAAAATCCAAACCTCAAATGAACATAAGCCCCACAACTTTTGCCGACCTTCCCTGAAACAGGGGTGACATTGGCAAAGTGAACCATTTTTTACAGTATGGGTGGTCAGCCTCATACCAACCTATAAGTCAAGGAAATAGATGATGCTTACAATAATTTTGTTCAATTCTGATAAGAAACCTAGAAATTATTGCTATTAAGGAACAACAATTAAGATGTAAATGGTAATTTAAAAGTAAAAATATGACTAACGGAAATATTTTTATAGCTATCCAGTTGTCAAAATGTATTTTACATACTTGACAACTTTGTACTTGAAATTAAAAAAAATATATTTCTATACAATCATATTTTATGGTTTTTTATCTCATTTGAAAATAATAGTCATAGATGTCTCTATCCCTATCATGTGAGATAGGCCCTTTATTGTGTTACTATCTTTATCAAGTTTTCTTTATTTTATGATTTCTAAAATTACTAAATTTTCATTCATCATTTAACCTGATACACATATATGATCCTGAAATATAAATGTGTATATTTTGCTAATGTAAGCTTTCCACATTCATTTTCTCATTGGATTGTAATTTAAGAGCTGATTTTCATCTATCATGCTTAATAGCTTAATGGTTAAGCATTGCTTACTTAGCAGGAGGCTTGGATCAGAAATGACACTCACTGCTGTCAGAAAACAATATTTTGATATTTCCTTCTTACCCAGTCTGTAATCTTGAGTTGTTATTTTTTTCAGAATTGAAAATCTACTCTTTAAAAAACATGAGAATTTCTCACTTCAAAAAAAGGGCTAGACATAAAGCTAGTCATTTTCAAAATAAGTAGATAATCAAGCATTGCTTTTTTATCTCAAAGATTTTAATGAAACATCTTATAAATTCCAAAATCATCATATTGATATCATACTTTTATTTCAATTCCATGATAGTTCACATAGTCTCCTAAAAGTTTTCCATATTGTTGTCGATTCCTTTGTGCACAATTGCATAATAAAGCGTACATTTTGACCAATCAAGTTAAAATGCATTATTTCTATTTTTTATTTAAATGCACAGTTTGATAGAAGAGTAATTTTTCGGAATGCTGGATTCAATATTATTGTAGTTTAACATAAAGGAGCGCTTTTCTTTTTGCTTAATACAAAGTTCCTTGATGGGAAAATTATTTCAAACAACTAATATTAAGATATCCTATTTAAAGTCTTGTATTTTCAATAATTCGTAATATCACTGCTGATGCTTAGTCTTGGAATTTTTTTAATCACAAAATGCTGATTTGTACCTTAGACTAGCTGAGCAATGAGTATACTTTGTTAATCTTGAGCTTTAATTTATTGGCCTCACCTGCTTTTAAATGGGCATAATTTTTTTTTGATTTGAAGAGGAATTTAGTATTTTATTGTTTTGACAAATAAAAAATTAGATAAGCAAAGATTACAGTCCCATCAAAACACTAATAATTCATACTTATAATTGTCAAAAACATTTCATTGTCGTAACAAAAACATAATGCTTTTTCACTTGCTTCTCAAAATGTACCCCACAGGGGCGTGCACTGAGCAGAGGCAAATCCATTCCAGAATAAATTTCCTATGCATTTAAAAAACATGTAAGAAAGTAATGATGAAATCGAAATGATATGTCGATTTGAAACACAACTTTAAATTTTAAATCTTAATCTGTATCTTGGAGAAGTCCTTCTCCATACTTCACCATACTCTCCATACTAGATCTATCTATCTTTAATCTTAGTTTCAAAGATTTATTCACATTTAAAATTCATATTAAATGTATGCCCACAAGCAGACATGTATAAGATTTTGCTTACACATGCGGCATGTGAATTTACAGAATAAAAACCCAAAACTCAAATGAACACACATCCTGCAACTCTTGCTCTTCTTCCCCGAAACCGGGGAACAACGTCAAAGTAAGCCATTTTTTACAGAAGAGGTGGTCAGCCGCATGCTCAAGTCAAGGAACAAGATATTTTTATTTGTGTATGTACGTACGTCTCATGCTTGGCTCACAAGTTAATTTCAAGGTTCAAGCCAAATCTGTTCAATCAAATTCCTATACCATAAAAAAATATTTGCCAATGTCACTTCTGTTACAGGGAAGGTTGGCAATAGTGGCTATTCATTTGAGATCAGAGTTTTTATGTTTTAAGTGCGCATGCAGCATTTGTAAGCGCAAACTTGATTATAGATTGTGGAATTCCTTGACTTATAGGTAGATGTGAGGCTGACCGCCCATACTGTAAAAATGGTTCACTTTGCCATTGTCACCCCTGTTTCAGGAAAGGTCCGCAAAAGTTGCTGGGTTTATGTTCGTTTGAGGTTTGGATTTTACATAAATTTGTAATTACACATGCAGCATTTGTAAGCGCGAACTTACATGTGTCTGTTTGTGGGCATTCACTTAATATAAATTATAAATGTTAACATATCTTTGCATCTTAGATTATAGATTATTGTACAGAATTTGTAAGCCCAAACTTGATTACAGATTGTGGAATGCATATTTCAGCACAATATGTTGCCTGTCTTTGCCTGTATGCAATGCCCGCCCCCTGTACCCCAATAACAATTCCGCCGATCATTTTTGTCATTGTTGTGTGTGTTGTGTTGTTAATGAATTCACCGCATGAGTGTTGTGTTTGGTGTGGCGAAGGTTTTACCAGCGCTATCAGGCCCTGACCGCCCGCATTAAAGCCTCCTCCCTGCCACTCATCCCGGCCCCAGAACCCGCCAACGACCCCGCTCTGCTGCGCTCGGCTAGCCTCAAGGACACCCCTCTCACCACCCACCACTACAGGTAACAGCAGTGATCAACATAAAAGGCATAGACAGAGAATCATAGCCATTTGGCATGCCAGAAGGAGTGCGCCCTCTTAATACAAATCAGGTCTTGTAATAATTAGTTTTCAGGCAAGCATCAAGGAAATTCGACTGGTCCGTAGTTCAGTGGTCTTCTAAAACAGGTCATATTAAATATTCAACATATCGTCGCTGCACGTAAAATTTGACTTATGTGAAAAATTTACGAAAATGAGTTTAATACATGAATCGACTCAGTTTTTTCCGCTCTATCATCTAAAATAAGATTTATGTAAAATAAATGAATTTTTCACTAAATAAAAAACGAAGTATGTTTTTGTATCCAAAATCATGCCCGCAAATATGACCTATGTGACGACTGCGCACATAAGTCATATTTTAGCGTGCGCCATTTTGAATCTGCGGCGACATTACTCGAATTTTATACCTGCGTATCCACCGGTGTGAAGACAGCCTGACAAAGCCGTTTCCCTACATGTATGGATTTTATTTTCATGGGAATTAAATTATATTTATTCATTCCTTAAGTTTTTTTCCATTAAACTAACTCGTATGTAAACAAATTGTCTTTTCGCTAGTGATGTGATACAAAAAAATCTTTCAAATTTTGATACTTTACAATTTTTCATACTTTGGGCTGGAAGATTGTGAGAGAACGAATTCATAAACACCCCTTTTTTTCTTCTAATATGATAGCTAAGTATATAATGAAGCATAATAAGCAATAAAAAAAATGTGTCTTTTCGCTAGTGATGTGAAAAAAAAACTTTAAAAATTTTCATACTTTACAATTTTTCATACTTTGGGCTGGAAGATTGTGAGAGAACGAATTCATAGACACCCCTTTTTTTCTTCTAATATAATAGCTAAGTATATAATGAAGCATAATTAGTAATAAAAAAATGTGTCTTTTCGCTAGTGATGTGAAAAAAAAAATCTTTCAAATTTTCATACTGTACAATTTTTCATACTTTGGGCTGGAAGATTGTGAGGGAACGAATTCATAGACACCCCTTTTTTTTCTTCTAATATGATAGCTAAGTATATATTGAAGCATAATAAGCAATAAAAAAATGTGTCTTTTCGCTAGTGATGTGAAAAAAAAAATCTTTCAAATTTTCATACTGTACAATTTTTCATACTTTGGGCTGGAAGATTGTGAGAGAACGAATTCATAGACACCCCTTTTTTTCTTCTAATATAATAGCTAAGTATATAATGAAGCATAATTAGTAATAAAAAAATGTGTCTTTTCGCTAGTGATGTGAAAAAAAAAATCTTTCAAATTTTCATACTATACAATTTTTCATACTTTGGGCTGGAAGATTGTGAGAGAACGAATTCATAGGCACCCCTTTTTTTCTTTCAATATGATAGCTAAGTACATAATCAAGCATAATAAGCAATAAAAAATATGTGTCTTTTCGCTAGTGATGTGAAAAAAAATCTTTAAAAATTTTCATACTTTACAATTTTTCATACTTTGGGCTGGAAGATTGTGAGAGAACGAATTCATAGACACCCCTTTTTTTTCTTCCAATATGATAGCTAAGTACATAATCAAGCATAATAAGCAATAAAAAAAATGTGTCTTTTCGCCAGTGATGTGAAAAAAAAATCTTTCAAATTTTCATACTGTACAATTTTTCATACTTTGGGCTGGAAGATTGTGAGAGAACGAATTCATAGACACCCCTTTTTATTCTTCCAATATGATAGCTAAGTACATAATCAAGCATAATAAGCAATAAAAAAAAATGTGTCTTTTCGCTAGTGATGTGAAAAAAAAACTTTAAAAATTTTCATACTTTACAATTTTTCATACTTTGGGCTGGAAGATTGTGAGAGAACGAATTCATAGACACCCCTTTTTTTTCTTCCAATATGATAGCTAAGTATATAATGAAGCATAATAAGCAATAAAAAAATGTGTCTTTTCGCTAGTGATGTGAAAAAAAAAATCTTTCAAATTTTCATACTGTACAATTTTTAATACTTTGGGCTGGAAGATTGTGAGAGAACGAATTCATAGACACCCCTTTTTTTTCTTCCAATATGATAGCTAAGTACATAATCAAGCATAATAAGCAATAAAAAAAAATGTGTCTTTTCGCTAGTGATGTGAAAAAAAAACTTTAAAAATTTTCATACTTTACAATTTTTCATACTTTGGGCTGGAAGATTGTGAGAGAACGAATTCATAGACACCCCTTTTTTTTCTTCCAATATGATAGCTAAGTACATAATCAAGCATAATAAGCAATAAAAAAAATGTGTCTTTTCGCTAGTGATGTGAAAAAAAAAATCTTTCAAATTTTCATACTGTACAATTTTTCATACTTTGGGCTGGAAGATTGTGAGAGAACGAATTCATAGACACCCCTTTTTTTTCTTCCAATATGATAGCTAAGTACATAATCAAGCATAATAAGCAATAAAAAAAATGTGTCTTTTCGCTAGTGATGTGAAAAAAAAAACATTAAAATTTTTCATACTTTACAATTTTTCATACTTTGGGCTGGAAGATTGTGAGAGAACGAATTCATAGACACCCCTTTTTTTCTTCTAATATAATAGCTAAGTATATAATGAAGCATAATTAGTAATAAAAAAATGTGTCTTTTCGCTAGTGATGTGAAAAAAAAAATCTTTCAAATTTTCATACTGTACCTACAATTTTTCATACTTTGGGCTGGAAGATTGTGAGAGAACGAATTCATAGGCACCCCTTTTTTTTCTTTCAATATGATAGCTAAGTATATAATAAAGCATAATAAGCAATAAAAAAATGTGTCTTTTCGCTAGTGATGTGAAAAAAAAACTTTAAAAATTTTCATACTTTACATGACAAATGACTAGTACCTATGAAATTTGACTTATGTGACGAGTTGCGTGCGCGCCACATCATGTAATATGATGTATGTGCACTTTTTTATTAATAGAAGGATAAGTTTTTACAAAATATTGCGAAAAGCACATTGAGGATATTTAAAATACTCAAATCTATCATCTTTGTGCTAAAATATTGGTAAAGAATTAAAATTAAAACATTAAAACAGTTTTTTCTTGTTTTCTCAAAACAAGGTATATGTCACATAAGTCAAATTTTACGTGCAGCGACGATATTTAGTTTGTATTATTAATTATAATTGACCGATCCGTAGTTCTGTGGTAATACTTCGGACTCATAAAGACTAAATATAAGGTTGTGGGTTCGAATCCCGGCGGAGCACAAACAATATACCATTTATATTTTCAAATATGCTCTTCGCGGGGTTGAAAAATTCATAAAACTTTACCAAAGATCTAAAATCTAAATTATAAAAAATTAAAATTAAAAATAAAAAACAAATTGTATTAGGTTACGGGGCAAGTAAAATTCAATAATGTACGACGGGTTTCGGAAACAATGTTTCCATCGTCAGGTACAAGCGCTCTGTTCCCTTCCTCACCCCTCCCACCCTCCACTACTCCCAGCCCTTAAAAGAATGATGCACTAATTTATATTTTATTTAGTCAGTAATATTTTGTACCTGACGATGGAAACATTGTTTCCGAAACCGGTCGTACATTATTGAATTTTACTCGCCCTGTAACCTAATACAATTTGTTTTTATTTTATTTTTTTATTTTTTAAAAATGAAAGGTTACAAAGTGAATGCCTCATCAATTAATGATATTCTAAATTATAATTTTGTATCCTGTATTTGTTTTGATGTTTATACATATTATTATTTGTGATTTAAAAATTATAACTTGTTGTATATGTTCCTCGACTTATAGGTTGGTATGTGGCTGACCACCCATGCTGTAGAAAATGGTTCACTTTGCCAATGTCACCCCTGTTTCAGGGAAAGTCGGCAAGAGTTGCAGGGTGTATGTTGATTTGAGATTTGTTTGTCGTATATCTATTATCGTGTTTCATTGCGCGTTTGTTACTATGGGAAGAATTAGGCGTACACCATCTATGTCTTTTATATTGAATGGTCGGTAACAGCTAACACATGTTTGCCGCTGCTCTACAATCAAACTCATCTAATAACTCATAAAAACTCATCCAGTAATCAATCAGGCATGTGCTAACTCCACAAAAGATCAATCGCACATTATAGTTTTTGCTGAGTATGTCAAATATGCAGTCACTTCTATGAAACTATACCTACCTATGATTATTTTCTTATCAATTGCTCCTTGACTGATAGGTTAGTATGAGGCTGACCCCCCGTGCTGTAAAAATTGGTTCACTTTTGCAATTGCCACCCCGGTTTCAGGGAAAGGCGGCAGGAGTTGCAAGGTTTATGTTCATGTGTGTGTTTTTTTTTATTTGTATGCACACATGCAGAATGTGTAGGCGCGAACCTACATGTGCCTATCTGTGGGCATGCATTTTATATACACCTTAAATTTTAACATATCCTTGCAGCTTATGTAGATTATAGATATGTAGATAGTCAATTAAATAAGTCCGCAAAAAAAAAAAAACGCAACTAAGCTACACATATAGTGTAACTTCTTGCCTGCGTTATCCCCGAAGGGGTCGCATGTGGCGCTTCGGGACCTATTTATTTTTACAGGTAAGGGGGCCGGCCTCACACCAACCACTTTCAGTTGAAGTGGGGGTTTCCCAGCTCCCAGGGGGGCTGGTTCTCATTTCTTGTGAAGGCTGAGTAAACCTTGAGATCGAACCCTTGCTCCCGGCATGGAATGCAAGCATTCTACCAATTGAGCTATCGACCTTTTTACGAGCTCGATCGTCGTCGCTACAAAGCACCAATTCTCAAGCAAGACCCAGTTGCTGTAAGGCTGGATGGACCTTTGGTGACCGGTCATTGGTAAAGGTTTTATGAATTTTTCAACCCGGCGAAGAGCAAATTTGAAAATATAAATGTTATATTTTTTGTGCTCCGCCGAGAATCAAACCCACAACCTTCCCATTCAGAGTCCGCAGTGTTACCACTGAGCTACGGACCGGTTTATTAAATAAGTCTAATTAAATAAGTCCAAATACATGTTTTCAATAATAAACTTAATTCAAATAGGTAGATAATAAAATAATAATTTTTCTTATTATTATTAAGATTATTTATCGTCGCTGCACGTAAAATTTGACTTATGTGACATATACCTTGTTTTGAGAAAACAAGAAAAAACTGTTTTAATGTTTTAATTTTAATTCTTTACCAATATTTTAGCACAAAGATGATAGATTTGAGTATTTTAAATATCCTCAATGTGCTTTTCGCAATATTTTGTAAAAACTTATCCTTCTATTAATAAAAAAGTGCACATACATCATATTACATGATGTGGCGCGCACGCAACTCGTCACATAAGTCAAATTTCATAGGTACTAGTCATTTGTCATGTAAAGTATGAAAATTTTTAAAGTTTTTTTTTCACATCACTAGCGAAAAGACACATTTTTTTATTGCTTATTATGCTTTATTATATACTTAGCTATCATATTGAAAGAAAAAAAAGGGGTGCCTATGAATTCGTTCTCTCACAATCTTCCAGCCCAAAGTATGAAAAATTGTACAGTATGAAAATTTGAAAGATTTTTTTTTTCACATCACTAGCGAAAAGACACATTTTTTTATTACTAATTATGCTTCATTATATACTTAGCTATTATATTAGAAGAAAAAAAGGGGTGTCTATGAATTCGTTCTCTCACAATCTTCCAGCCCAAAGTATGAAAAATTGTAAAGTATGAAAAATTTTAAAGTTTTTTTTTTCACATCACTAGCGAAAAGACACATTTTTTTTATTGCTTATTATGCTTGATTATGTACTTAGCTATCATATTGGAAGAAAAAAAAGGGGTGTCTATGAATTCGTTCTCTCACAATCTTCCAGCCCAAAGTATGAAAAATTGTACAGTATGAAAATTTGAAAGATTTTTTTTTCACATCACTAGCGAAAAGACACATTTTTTTTATTGCTTATTATGCTTGATTATGTACTTAGCTATCATATTGGAAGAAAAAAAAGGGGTGTCTATAAATTCGTTCTCTCACAATCTTCCAGCCCAAAGTATGAAAAATTGTAAAGTATGAAAATTTTTAAAGTTTTTTTTTCACATCACTAGCGAAAAGACACATTTTTTTTATTGCTTATTATGCTTGATTATGTACTTAGCTATCATATTGGAAGAAAAAAAAGGGGTGTCTATGAATTCGTTCTCTCACAATCTTCCAGCCCAAAGTATTAAAAATTGTACAGTATGAAAATTTGAAAGATTTTTTTTTTCACATCACTAGCGAAAAGACACATTTTTTTATTGCTTATTATGCTTCATTATATACTTAGCTATCATATTGGAAGAAAAAAAAGGGGTGTCTATGAATTCGTTCTCTCACAATCTTCCAGCCCAAAGTATGAAAAATTGTAAAGTATGAAAAATTTTAAAGTTTTTTTTTTCACATCACTAGCGAAAAGACACATTTTTTTTATTGCTTATTATGCTTGATTATGTACTTAGCTATCATATTGGAAGAAAAAAAAGGGGTGTCTATGAATTCGTTCTCTCACAATCTTCCAGCCCAAAGTATGAAAAATTGTAAAGTATGAAAATTTTTAAAGTTTTTTTTTCACATCACTAGCGAAAAGACACATTTTTTTTTATTGCTTATTATGCTTGATTATGTACTTAGCTATCATATTGGAAGAAAAAAAAGGGGTGTCTATGAATTCGTTCTCTCACAATCTTCCAGCCCAAAGTATTAAAAATTGTACAGTATGAAAATTTGAAAGATTTTTTTTTTCACATCACTAGCGAAAAGACACATTTTTTTATTGCTTATTATGCTTCATTATATACTTAGCTATCATATTGGAAGAAAAAAAAGGGGTGTCTATGAATTCGTTCTCTCACAATCTTCCAGCCCAAAGTATGAAAAATTGTAAAGTATGAAAAATTTTAAAGTTTTTTTTTTCACATCACTAGCGAAAAGACACATTTTTTTTATTGCTTATTATGCTTGATTATGTACTTAGCTATCATATTGGAAGAAAAAAAAGGGGTGTCTATGAATTCGTTCCCTCACAATCTTCCAGCCCAAAGTATGAAAAATTGTACAGTATGAAAATTTGAAAGATTTTTTTTTCACATCACTGGCGAAAAGACACATTTTTTTTATTGCTTATTATGCTTGATTATGTACTTAGCTATCATATTGGAAGAAAAAAAAGGGGTGTCTATGAATTCGTTCTCTCACAATCTTCCAGCCCAAAGTATGAAAAATTGTAAAGTATGAAAATTTTTAAAGTTTTTTTTTCACATCACTAGCGAAAAGACACATATTTTTTATTGCTTATTATGCTTGATTATGTACTTAGCTATCATATTGAAAGAAAAAAAGGGGTGTCTATGAATTCGTTCTCTCACAATCTTCCAGCCCAAAGTATTAAAAATTGTACAGTATGAAAATTTGAAAGATTTTTTTTTCACATCACTAGCGAAAAGACACATTTTTTTATTGCTTATTATGCTTCATTATATACTTAGCTATCATATTGGAAGAAAAAAAAGGGGTGTCTATGAATTCGTTCCCTCACAATCTTCCAGCCCAAAGTATGAAAAATTGTACAGTATGAAAATTTGAAAGATTTTTTTTTCACATCACTAGCGAAAAGACAATTTGTTTACATACGAGCTAGTTTAATGGAAAAAAACTTAAGGAATGAATAAATATAATTTAATTCCCATGAAAATAAAATCCATACATGTAGGGAAACGGCTTTGTCAGGCTGTCTTCACACCGGTGGATACGCAGGTATAAAATTCGAGTAATGTCGCCGCAGATTCAAAATGGCGCACGCTAAAATATGACTTATGTGCGCAGTCGTCACATAGGTCATATTTGCGGGCATGATTTTGGATACAAAAACATACTTCGTTTTTTATTTAGTGAAAAATTCATTTATTTTACATAAATCTTATTTTAGATGATAGAGCGGAAAAAACTGAGTCGATTCATGTATTAAACTCATTTTCGTAAATTTTTCACATAAGTCAAATTTTACGTGCAGCGACGTTATATTAAATGTGCTTAAACTTTTTGATTGGAAATCAATTATACTAATTATATTATATAAATAATTTATAATCTTCCTCATCAATAAATTGATAAATATAGGAATAGTCCTCTTGATTGCTGGAAGCCCAAGACTTTAGTCTTAAATTGTCTTATATATCGCCTGTCTTTAGTCTAGTAGTGAATGCCACAGACTCATTATCTCAAGGTCGTGGGTTTGATCCTTGACGGAGCACAACAAAATGATCATTTAATTTTCTAATGAGGTCCGCAAGTAAATTGACTTGGACATAATTATGTCTAGGTTGCTAGGGAAATAAATGCCACAAATAATTTTGTTTTTTCACTTGTCCTTACAACCCTGATTTTAATTGAGCTATAATATAATCTATACTCTAAGTTGCAAGGATATATTCATTTAAAGCTCTCAGATGTATGCCCACAAACCAACACGTGTAGTTCGCGCTTACAAATGCTGAATGCGTACTTACAAATAAAATACAAACCTCAAATGAACATAAGCCCTACAACTTTTGCCGACCTTCCCTGAAACAGGGGTGACATTGGCAAAGTGAACCAATTTTTACAGTATGGGTGGTCAGCCTCATACCAACCTATAAGTCAAGGTATATGAATAATAAATTACATTTAAAAATAAAAAAGAACAAAACCTTAAAAAGAAATCTATACAAAAAAGTCAAAAATTTCCTATGCAAAAAATGTAGCAAATTAATACACCAACATTAGAAATCTACAATGCAGATTGATAGAGCCCTTATAAGAAAGAAGATTCATGTCTTTTGAGGAAAGGAAAAGACTCAGTTTCCCTTTTTTGCATGTATCATATTTGGAAGACAGACACATTCCGATAATGTCGTTTGACTCATATATATTCTGTTGTATCCATATTATACTTTAATTATATGCAGTTTAGTATTTCAATAACAATATTAAAAAGCTTTATTTTATTCCAGACAAGAAAAACAGAAGAAAGAAGTCACTTCACCACCAAATCCTCCAAATGTCCGAAGGTAAGATTCTAATGTATACATTTGAAATTTGTTACATGGATTCTTTTTCACAATCAGAATCATTTGTTATCTAAACAGACTTAATGTAATTTTGAATGGAATTTGTGGTCAGGATAGGTCATCAAATTATGAAATGCAAAGTATGAATCTGTATCAATTTTCACTTCTGAAATTTCTTGAGTCATTGAGTCACAATCAAGTTTTGTTTACCTGGAACTGAATTTAAAATTAGGATACAATAGAGTCAGATAAGATGATTTGGGCGTGTAGAATGATTGAAATTTGAGAGGCATGAGAGAAAGAAAAAACTGGAGAAAATGCATTCTTGATTATGACCTCGATTTGCCAAGTTGTAAGAATAAATACCGAGGTTGGCATATGAAGTCTCAGCGAGAAGTGGTGAGGTGTTTTTGTGTTGTTGTCAATATGGATACTACAATGTAAATACAAGGAAATGTATGAAAAAGGAAGGATCTAAATGAATTTCAAGAAGTATATAAAGATAGAAAATAATATGAAAGAAAGCTCTGATTGCTTAAAATGGAAGAATTACATGATTACAGTAAGAAATATGTGGAAATTAATGTAAATCAAATTGATTTCATTCAGTTCAATGGAAAATATGACGGAGAATAACATATCAGCCAACAACAATTCATCTCCAGTGATGTCTAAACTGTCTCCTGGAAATATATTCAAGAACTTTTTCAAGTAAAACTTTTAGAATTTAGCTTGGTTTTATATCATTTTTTCCTTGTGTTTGTGAATGCTTACCAATATTTTTTAATGAATTTTCCATTGTTTTGTCATTTTGTTCTTGATACTGGTCAATAAGAAGATACTTATAAAAATCAAAATCATTTTCAATATTAATGTAAAATGTATAAGATAACGTTGTTTCAACAATAGTTTAAGTACTTGAAAAAAAAAGGATACTTATGGAAATCAGGTACATAGAGTATCCAAATTTGGTGCTGTGGGTGGAATTTTACTAGTTCGGGGCTCTGCCGATGGAGCGTGTCATACTTTTGTTTTTAACATCCAAAAAAGAAGCTGATTTGCCCTTGTAAAAAAATTCACGACCCATGCATTGTGTGCTCTCTATATATTTTTGCTAAGGTGTTATGCCATGAGCAATGGTGCCAAAAACATATCCTTCATTGTTGTGAAAGCTGATTTAAAAACTCGCATAATAAAAGTAAGCTTTGCTTGTTGGAAAGGTTTGTCTCTTTCTATAATTTTGAAAAGAATAAATGTCTTTCAATGATTTGGGAAATCTTAAATTAACAATAAAAAGACATTAATATATATATATTGTTACCTGATAAATTAAAACACCAGTGCGGAGATTTGTTTTTCCACTAGAGAAATTTACTTGCTCTGTTTGAGTAGGTAATATGTTTTTCTCATCCAAAATTTTATAACCATACAGTGTTATTCATTAGAATTTTTAAATCATATTTCTAAAGAGATCTGTTTTAATTTCTCGATTTAATCTCAATTTACAAAAAAGGTGATTCATAAAAACTTAATAAAACAGTTTAACACTAAACGTGTTTCAAAAAATGGTCACATTTGTAAACCACCTCCGAGTAGGTTTATTTCGTTGTAAACTAGTTTGACAGACGCAAAATGGCCATTTTCCTCATTCCCCAGCTGGTACGAGATAACTTTCAGAATAAAAGATTTATGAATCACATAAGAGTTTTAGCAATTACAGTAACTTTAAAACATTGGAATTTTACACTAGAACAACAAATCTATGCGATGCAGCGACGTAATTATTAAAACTATTAAAACAAAAGTGACAGATTGATGCCGCGTCATGTCATTTTTCAAGTCAGCATTTTTTTTAAAACTGTCACTTTTCTTGTAAATGAAGTATGAAGGTCCATCTTTGAGATTTTCTTCGTAATGCCTACAGCCAAAACCTGAAGCCACAATGAAGTCATGCTTTGAAAAATACTTGTAGTTCACTCGAAGTTGCAGTTAATATTTTGACATGAGTTTGACAGCTCTAGTGTTAAGAGACATTCGGGAAGAGGCGTTTGACAGACGACATTTGGGTAAATGTCTCCAAAAGTTGTCAAAAACCATGCAAAAACCTGAAAAAATATCATAGACACTAAAATACCTACCTAAATGTCGGGCATTTTGTATTTTTTGATACAGAAAAAGCTACCGGAAGTCGGTTTGAACAGGTTTCAGTAAACCAAAAAAAATAATGCTGCTATTTCGCTAATGAATCACCTTTTTTATTATTTTGGTTAAGCCGGCTGGTACAGATTTAAATTGGTTTCTCAAAATACACTAAACTGGTATGGGCGAAATCTAATGAATAACACTGATTGAGTTTAAAAAAAAACTATTTATAAACTGTTAAAAAGTAAGTACATAGACTATGCCATTGTTGAAACAACCATCCTTAATTGAATCAATATTTAAAAAAAACTTATTGGTTTATTTCTACTATTTCAAATAAAAGCTCCAATCTTCTTATTGTACTTTTTATTATTTTTAATCATCATAGATACTTTTAGTGTTTATTTTTCCTTATTTTAATCTAGTGATTTATCATTTAACTGCCTTAGGTTTTATTTTACAACCACACAAAAACTGTGCTTAAACCTATTATTTTGCATCTCAAATGTGTTTCCAGTTTTTTTTTTGTTGAATTTTATCCACTAACTGAAGTTTTTTATAATAGATAATGCTTTGTGACAGTTTTTTTAGTTCAGCCATATACTTTTAATTTTAATTAGTTAGATAAATATACATGTATAACAAACAAACAAAAAATAGTATTTTCTGTACTTTACTGAGTTTGTTTTGCTAATAATAAACTGCTCAATTCATCTGTGATTAGATTTTTACAGCTTTCAATAATTTTTCAATTCAACTTTTTGGAGTATTTCTCATTTCATCTCAAAGTGCAAATTGTGTGTTGATAATGCTTTTATATTTATTTTAGGAATCCTTATTTCACTCATAGATCAAAATAACTAATAATTCATTCTACTTATAGCTTTCTCAAAAGTTATTAAAGAGCCTATTTTTTTATTATTCATTCACAACCCTTGTGAAAAAAAGCAGATTTTTTTTTAATGTAGAGCGTTTACCAAAGCATCTTCATTGCCACTGTAAAACTGAAACATACGAGGCACGTCCAGAAAGTAAGTGTACTGGTACTCTCACAGCTGTAGGGAATACTTTTTCGACATGTTGGCAACACTGCCGCGTAGCCTGACCTCTCCCCTTCAAAACAAGACCAATCCGAGGTCAGTGTGTTGAAAACTCTTGACGCAGTAGCATCTCTCGCGAAAAATGACGATTGTATCCCGTCAAGTGCGAAATTCATGCCATCATTCGCTACCTCGTTGCGAAGGGAAAAGCTCAGGTTGAAATTTATAATGAGGTGAAAACTGTTTACGGTAATAAAGCTATGAATCGTACGAGTGTGTACAAGTGGTGTAGCGAGTTTAAAAATGGCCGTACTTCCGTGCATCACGATCAGAGGAGCGGAAGACCTTCAATTGTGACTGACGAACTTATGGAAAAAATCGAGATTGCGGTCCGTGACGATTGCAGATTGACGTTAGATGAACTTTCTGCGATGTTTCCGCAAATCTTCAGATCCCTGATACACGAAACAATCACAGAAACTCTCGGATATCGGGAATTGTCTGCGAGGTGGGTCCCAAAACAGCTGACAGAACAGCACAAGTTGAATCGAGTGCAGAGCTCCAAAGAGTTTTTGGAACGCTACGAACTTGAAGGCGATGATTTTCTCTACTCTATTGTTACTGAAGACGAAACTTGGGTTGCCCACTACACTCCTGAAACTAAGAAGCAGTCTCAACAATGGCGTCACACCTTTTCACCCTCCGCCAAGAAATTCAAAACCACAATTTCAGCCAAAAAAATCATGGCATCCGTGTTTTGGGACCACAAAGGCATAATTTTGATTAAATATCTGCCTCACGGGGAGACCATCAACGTGGCAAGATACTGTGAGACACTAAAAAAACTGAAATGGGCGATTAAGAATAAAAGGAGGGGCATGCTGACGAAGGGAGTCTGCCTGCTGCACGACAATGCCAGACCTCACACGGCCAACGCCACGAAGCAACTCCTGGACTCTTTTGGATGGGACGTTTTGAACCACCCCCCGTATTCCCCTGACCTGGCCCCTTCAGATTTCCATCTTTTCACTTCCCTTAAGGTGCACATGGGTGGGAACAAGTTTTCAACGGACGAGGAGGTGAAGGGGGAGGTGAAGAAGTGGGAGAAAGAGCTGGCGGGAGACTTCTTCGAGGCAGGCATCAAAAAATTGATCCCGCGGCTCACGACTTGCATCGAGAGGGATGGTGACTAAGTCGAAAAATAACTTACATATCACACGTTTAATAATAAAGAGCAATAACTCAAAAAACAAGAATGTTGGGAAATCACGTTTGAAGTTCATACAACCAGTACAACTTGTATGGGATGAAAAAGGCGACAGATGTTTTATCTTGGTCATATTTGTCCAAATTGAACGGCTGTCGCATTCTACCTATTCTTCTCGCATTGTTCTTGCGTTTTATTACAAAATCTCGATTTTCCAAATTTTCGAGTTATTCTATAATCTATAATCTAAGCTGCAAGGATATGTAAGCATTTAAGGCTCATATGAAATGCATGCCCACAGACAGGCACATGTAGGTTCGCGCCTACACATTCTGCATGTGTGCATACAAATAAAGAAAACCTCACATGGACATAAACCTTGCAACTCCTGCCGCCGTTCCCTGAACCGGGGTGGCATTGGCAAAAGTGAACCGATTTTTACAGCACGGGTGGTCAGCCTCGTACCAACCTATCAGTCAAGGAGCATTGCTCTTTATTATTAAGCGTGCGATATGTACAAGTGTAACCAAGTATGTTTTTGTTTAATAAAATTTTTTTTGAACCCTACATAAATTGAGTACACTTACTTTCTGGACGTGCCTCGTAGATTGAAGAAACATTGGAAAGATTTTCTTCTTACATCTTTAAATCAATCAACAGAATTCATTTCAAAATCATGCATATCAATCTAAGTTGTGTACAATATTTAAAATTGTGTTTGTTTCTAGATCATTTGTACCACCTGTACGTGATGAAGAAAGTGAAACTCAAAGAAAAGCCCATGCCAAACGCGTAAGAGAAACGCGGCGATCGACACAGGGTGTAACGTTGGATGAAATAAAGTCAGCAGAACAGCTGGTCAAGAAAAAAAATGGTCCCACAAAGCCGGAGGCCATCCCACCCCCAGCTGAGCCTGTCCGGCCCCCAACACAACCACCTGTAGTGCCTACAGCAACAGAGGATAATGTAAATATAATCTTCCATTTATTAGATTGTGTACACCTTTTTTACCCCTTATTTTTTGGTATACTGAGTTGCTCCCTTTGTAGCATTTATCTTTTTGGAGAAACATTTTATGAAGGAACAATCATAACAAAAGACACAAGTTTCTTGCATCTTTTTGCATAATGATGGATCATTCATTGATTTATTGATGATGCCGTAAGTTGAATTTTCAAAATTACGAAAATAATTGTCTGGAAAAACATCCTATATTTTAGTAATAAAGTATGTTTTATGTGTAGAGTTTTTTGTCATTGTTTTAATTACATCATATGAGTTTTATTTATCCAATGTTTCTTCAATAAAGATATGGCTTTAGATTAAAAATGTAAGTAATATCCCTTTGAACTGCTGAATTTGCTTTTTTCCCAATTTTTTTAATCCAACATCCCTTGTTTTTTTATTCTTTTTTAGTTTGGTGTTTTCATCCAAATGTCTTACTAAATTTTTCCATTCAAATTCATGCACTCTACCAAGGTTGAAAATATGAACTTTGGTTTGTTATAGTATTCAAAAGAACACTAGTGAATATATTTTTATAAATGTATAATCAATTAAATGAATAGCTTTCAAGGTTATTTTGTTTGTTCAAATGGAAACAAAACCTATTCTTGATTGACATGCTGTTAATCATTTAATCAGCAAAAACTTATGATACTCTACTGTACAGATATATATCCCTCAATTTTATAACCAGAAATATTTAAAATTATCCAGAGCCTCTCAAACCATGTAGTTTTAAATGTTTCTCCTCTTTCAATATAGTTTTAAAGTTGTACTTGAGTAAGTGATCAATGCCTATCCCTAGAAAGGAAAACTAAGTAAAAAAAAATAAACCATGAGGCTAAGAGTTAGATTAATGTAAGCTTATAATTATACCTTAAGGCATTTACAAATGCTAAAACACAGCTTGTAATGTAGTTATTGATAGATTGAGAATCTATGAAGCTCCTTCTTGTAAATATTGGAAACTCAGCTATAGTGTTTAGTATTGAATGTGGTGCAGGAAATAAGTGGGAAAAATTCAAGCGCGGCAGTTAGGCTGCCCCTCCACCGGACCAGCAATAATGATATATCTGTGACCATCGCCACGGCACCCACCACGGTTGCCAAGGCAACCACACCGGTTGTCACGGCAACCATTGACGCAGAGCCAATCCCTACGGGCGGTCCCGAGAGACGGCCATCTTGGAGGCTCCGAGTGGACCCAGGTTGCAAGGTCAACAGAAAAAACAACACTAACTTCATACACTTTACAATCACAAGTTTGCATCTGTAGTCGTTTGCACTTTTTCATATAAATTTCTAATCCCATTTATAATATCCAAGCCCTATAAAAAATTAAGTCCAAAACATCCAAGCTATTTTTTTTTGAAAGAAATTAAAAAGTGTAAACTCATATTTTTCTTCCTTCATCAATCTAGCCTATTGAAATCTAAATTAAGACTTATTAATTGAGATATATTGTCTTCTTTTACTATGCTATTGTATGCTTTAAAAAATAAAATGTTTAAGTAATTTGAATATAAGTAATCTTTAAGGTCAATCAAATTTATATAACCTTTCAAGTAATGTCATGGGCTTGGAAAAATATAAATGGATAAAACATATTCATCATAATATTATTTAGTGTCCATAATCTCACACCCTACAGTATTACAATCACAGTAAATATAGAATCTTTTGACAAGTGTAGCTGTAATCGTTATCAGCAGAGATGTCTTTATTAATATTTATTTTTGGTGCATTTGTATGTAAGGGCATATTTCATGTTTCATTTTATGTCATTCATGATGTAATGAATAAAAATGGATTTTTTGATAGATGTATTTCAAGTATTTTTCATTCAAGCATCTTAAATTCACAAAATTTATTTAATTTGTTAATGTATTGTCCAATAATTTATTTCTAATGAACACTACAAATCCTTTTTTTTTCATTACATTTAGTATTTATATTTTTTCATCAATTTGTAGTTGCATGTTATTTCAATACATTTCCTTAAACCTATGTGTATCAATATTGAATGTTTAAATGCTAGATATAGTCAGTTCTATTCAGAGTCAGTTGTAGATTTTTTTAAGTTGTAATCTTAATTTTGTAAAAGGGAAAATATACAGATACTTAGAATGTCTAACTAAGTTCATGCATCTTTCTCTCTCAATAAAATGCGTACAATTTACTCTGAATATTCTGAAGTACATATTATTATATTTACATACTACGCACTCACTCATAAGATTTAATCAAAATAAAAAGCATGGTTTATGTATTTAAATTGCAATATGTAGGGAATTTTAATCTTATTATATTTTTATAATTGAATCTGTTAACTCAAAAATTATGAACTACAGGTATACTTATGTTTGTATAATGTGCATATATTTGTATTAATATATGCACATTATAGAAACTTGACTTAGAGACTAGATAATACAAAATCTAGTTTTACATTAAAATGACCCTTAAATAATCTCGATGTGCTCATAGTTGGCTTTAAATCTTGAAATCAGTTATTTGAAAATGACGTGATTTTTGAAGTTAAGAGACTGCGGTTTGTAGAAGCAGGATGGAATTCTGGTAAGACTTCACCAATGTGGTCGGCCACATCAAGGCAAGGGGAGGATTTGATCCAGTCCTCTGACTCTGTGAGACTTTTGGGAGTTATACCGGATTGGAATCTCTCAACGGATAGCATGTTGGCGAAACCATAGCTGTTTCATTTTAAATAAAAGCTATCATTGCCTTTATAACATATTTCATTTGTGATGAAGTGGGCCCTTGGGGTGTGACACATATAAAAAAGGAGCTTTTGTCATGTTATAAAATTCAAATAACTGCATTATTTATTATAAAAAAATTGTATAGTTACTATTATTTAGAGAAGTATACATTGTATTATAGTTCATTGTTTATGTATTCCACATCCAAGGTTTGTTCTATTCATAATCTGTTTGTACAGCTTTTTCTACACACATAATTGTTTACGACTGAGTTTTTTTTACCTATCTGCTTTTCGTGTTTGTACTTGTGTATGTGTAGCTTCTGCCTTACTTCACTTAATATACCAAATTAAAACAAAACAACATGAATTAAAGAGAAGGAATATCAAATATTACTTCACTTTATTAGTAAATGATAATTACTTTGCTTTTTATGTAAATATGTACTTATTCATCATTACATAGTCTAGTACAGCGGTCGCCAAAATTTTTGACCTCACGGACCAGTTAATTCATAATTTAAATCCCGCGGACCACTAATAGGATTTTTTAAGTGTTAAATATATTTATAAAAAAAAATTGTGATCAAAGAACACAAAAAATGTACTTAGTTAATAGTTTCTATAACTTGTCACGTATTGTTATGAATTGAATCATTTTGAAATAGTTATTTATGCCACTGCCTAGTAATGATAGTCTTTGTAACACGAGTGTTAGTTTGTGCCATGAGGCGCAGCCGAATGGCACAATAGACAGCAAGAGTGTTACCAAGACTAATTACGTGCAGTGGCATACAATACTTTTTCTACGACCATGAAATAAATAACAAAATAGTAAATAATAGTCATTATAATGTACTCGTCTTTTTGAAGTAATTAATACCCCACCCCACCTTTGTCAAACCGTGTAATTTATCATTCCCCTCGATTATCTAATCTAATCTGCAAAGATATATTACATTTGGGATTCATTTTAAATTTATGCCCACAAGCAGACACATATAAGGTTGCGTTTATACATGCCTCATATAAGGGTTAATATTCAAACCCAAAACTCAAATAAACATAAGCCCTGCAACCACTGAAGCAGGGGTGTCATTGGCAAAGTGAACCAAGTTTTTACAGCATAGATGGTCAACTTCATACCGACCTATTAGCCAAGTAACTGTTTAAGTTTGTTTTTTTTTGCGGTGCAAATATTTCGCATTATTTACTTTCAAGCCTTCTGTTTTCCTTCGAAAAAAGGAAAGCTACAATTTGGAGTATTTTGATAAATAAAATTGATGAATTGCTACACTATTAACAATTTTTTTTTGACTCTACACATAAAATATATTAATTTTCATTTGAACAAAGATTGAACATAGTGGGGAGGAACTATCAATAAATTGAAAATATTCATGTAATGGCTGACGTTTAAACGTGGTTGCTATGAAAACGGCCAATAATAGTTTGTTATCGGTCGCTTAGAAGGATAGCCTCATACAAGATTGATACTCGATATTCAAAAATGGTTCCATTTCTGACAATGCGCATGCGCACATTTTCATTTCAACATCGTTATCAGTTGCGTAATGTAACATTACGCAACGGGTGTGGAAATGTATAGCATTGTGATTGCGTTAGCCGTTTTGTAATTAGTAAATTACCAAATGGGAGTAGAAAAAAATTTTTGTGAAACACTGGAAATTCATTTTAAAAAATTGATTATTTTTCAATAAAAAATAAAAGAAATTAAAAACTTTGTTTTATTCCACTTTTATTGTTATGGAAGTAATTCCGAAAATATTTGTAACATACTCAAAAACAATAAAAGTGGAATAAAACAAAGTTTTTAATTTCTTTTATTTTTTATTTTTTTATTGAAAAATAATCATTTTTTTAATTGAATCATGTTTTAATGCATCTTAAAACATAACTTAACATGATGAGTAAGTATATTCCACATTTTTCTGCGGACCAGCGAAATTTTCTCGCGGACCACTAGTGGTCCGCGGACCACCACTTTGGCGACCGCTGGTCTAGTAAGTACAATCCCAGTTACTTAAATGTCTGGATTATTCATTACCCAAACTCTCTTTAGGTACAGTTTTAATATTTTTTTGAGTTTGATCTGAACATGAATAAATTTTAATCATTTTAGTTATTTAAAAAATTCAAATGGAAACAAAGTTTTAATTCACTTTTTTATTTCTTTTTTGTGCTTGAATATTTTCGCCTAATGAGGCATCTTCAGTCACTGTGTTAATAAATCCACCCTAAAAAATATTTAAAAAAAAAATAATAATAATAATCATTTTAGTTTAGCAGGTGCATATCATGGAAATGAAGCACTTGAGAAATAAGGCAAACGCAACTACGCTACACATATAGTGTAACTTCTTGCCACATCACATGTGGCGAGTTGAACCTATTTATTTTCACAGGTAAGGGGGCCGGCCTTACGCCAACCACTTCAGTTGAAGTGGGGGTTTTCCCAGCTCCCGAGAGGGCTGGTACTCATTTCTTGTGAAGGCTGAGTAAACCATGCCGGTATTTTATTTTGGGGTTTGAAATAAACACTGAAACGGGAAATCATTTCTGACACCCTCGGCGGGATTCGAACCCGAGCTCACGGCATGGAATGCAAGCACTCTCCCAACTGAGCTATCAACCGGACAATAAACAGAAATATGTAAAAACACTAAGAGAGATAGTTAAGGAAAAAAAAGGGTAAAAAGGAAATGCAAGCTGAAAAAGTGTGTGGAGAAAAAGATGATGAAAACTTACAATGTGTATTTATAGAGGAAAGGTAAAAGAAAAAGAGGAATATGAAGATCGAGAAAAGTATGGCTTAATGAGACTGGTGAAATTGTGAAAAAGTTGTAAGTATGTAGCAGTGGCTAAGGGTGATTTTTCTTAGAAGGTAACTCGATGGAGAAAAAGACAGCCATCTAACATTAAAATATCTTGGGGAAAAATAAATAAAAATATTCCTAAAAAAATAGCTGACTTTTGCAATTTACCCTTAAATTAAATAAACGTGGCTTTGAAATACATATCTTTAAATTTTCATACAAGATGTGAAATCCTTAGAAATTAAGGAAATCATCAAAAGAGTGAGTAGGTATCTGAAATAAATGTACAATAAATACATATTTTATTAAAAAAAATTAACATTTATAATGGTGAATTTTCAAAAAATATATTTTCATCAAGTTTCTCTCTGCGCCTCCGACTTGTTCCCCTCTGATAGTAGTGCAGAGGTTCCCAAACTTTTCCAAGTCATGGCACCCTTTGAAATTTTGAGTTTTCTCACGGCACCCTAGTCATATAATATCTATCTGTGGTAGGTATATTTCATATTTGTTCGATTGAAGAAGAAATCAGGTAAGAAAATAATACAACTCGTATATAAAATTCACAAGTACATTTATTGGTAGGAAAATACAAAGAAAATGCAAACATAATAACAAAAACCTTCCACATGCTCTTGAGGTGTGCGTGTTTAGTGCGATGGGTGAGCCTGCTGCTCACTGCACAGTTTTTCGAATCGAAGAATAAGGCTTGATACAGCTACTCTCATTTCTTTTTCCACATTTATTTTCGAGCGATATTTGCTTTTTATAACAGCAACCTCTGAAAATCCAGCTTCGAAAAGTGAGTAGGTACAGCTGTCTTTTCAATAAGAACAAGACTCACGCACTGGCCTATCCAGGGAACGTTAGCGAGATACTTTGACGACGCGACTTCCCCGCACACTAGAATATTCCATACTGATTCGGCGCGAGCGAGGTGAGGAAGGACGCAGACAGCTATTGCGACGAAAACTATTTTTCATACATATTTCTTTCTGTGGCAAGCCGCACAGTGTGTATGCAGCCTCAGAAACCCCTCACAATATGCAGTTTACAGAAGCGTGTCAAAAGATGAATAAATGATGGTAAAACTCTGAATTATATGGTCTGTAATGACTGTGTTATGAATAAGTGTGGTATAAATGAGGATATGAGAGTGAAAGTAGAAAAGAGTAAAATGAGATGTTTAGGAGTAGAATATCAATCCAACATCATTTATAGTGCTAAAATATTTTAAGGTCCCATCTTTCAGTTCCCAACATTCATGTTTAAAGAAATACAAACTGTTTAAAGGAATTTGAGAAATCTTTCATCGAATAAAAATGACCTTCAAATCATTTGATGTATAGTTTCCTCAAATTAAATCCTCCTTATTATTATCTTTTAAATGCTTTTACATTTTTTTAAATTGTTTTCTGTTTTCTTGTTTACCTATACAGTTTGCTCTTGAGGATGACACTCAGCAACCAGCTGAAACAGAAGTCAATGAAATCAGTGAAACAGCCACCACAGTAACAGTTCCACTGCGACGCACCACTCCACAAACCAATAATAAAGGTGAACAAAAACATTTACTTGCACTGTATCCATCTCATGCCTGGCTTTGGCCAACCTTTCATTTTCTTCCCCTCTTCTCTTGGAAAGAAATTCCTTTCTCTTCCCTAACCAGAAAAAGAGAGAGAAGAAAGAAGCGAAATCCCATCTGATGCACTATTCAAATCCATACGAAAAACAAATAAAGAGGCGTATAAAAGGGGCCTGCAGCGCCCTATTATACTTGACGCCTTGGGTGGTCGCCACACCGCACCCTACCCTAGCGCCGGCCCTGTACATAATTACGTTAACTCATTTATGGATAGATGGTACTTTCAGAGAAATTGTTATTTTGAAAAGTTTGTATTTTAATGAACAGTTTTTTTTATTTAGAAGAAGAAAAGGAAAATGAGAGTCGAGGGGCGACTCAAGCTGCGCAGAATGTAATCCAACGCCGGCGAAGACCAAAGAGGCGCTCAACAGGTGTTGTAGATGTCGATGTAAGTCCTTTTAAGCATTATAAATGAAAATAACACTTTCCTTTATACTTTTTTGTTTTGTATTTTTGAGAATATTTTAATACTAATTTCTTTGTGTGACATTTACAGGATTTGATAACAGATAGAAATAATGATGGGGAAAGTGGGAGTGAGTCAAATGAACAGGTAATACATATTTTGTAATATTTATCCATCTAATTCTTTACATATTTTAAAACGCAGCTGAAAAACGTGTAAATAAAGTAAATTTTCTAATAAAGATATTTAATAATGTTGGGTTTGAGAAAGATTTGCGGTGGTATAATTTTTCAGATTATAATGAGACACGTATTCATGGATATTGCTAGTTTTTAAAACTCTGAAGCTTTAAGTTAAATGGAATCAGGCCCAAGTCTACAAATTGAGAGTTCAAAATTTATGTTATATTTTGGAAACCTGCCAACCTTTGGCAGTTGGTAGTATATTTTTCTTTCAGTATTATGTATACCATTTTCCTTATATTATATGTTTATGTTTTCAATGCCAGTCTAATGTTTTCCTTTTTCATACAATACGTTGCTAAAATTATTCTGGATATAAGATCATTTCTATTTATAAGTGAGTTTTCAGTCAGACTGATGAAATTGGGTAACATGTGTGGTCTCTAAATATAACTTCACCCAACGACATTTTGTTTACTTCTCCTACAAGACTTGTAGGGAACATTCACATTATTCAATAAAATAGTAAAAAAATAATGTTGAAATGTCTTAAATTTTCTTATTAACTGTAAAAACAGTATGAATAAGATTGATAGTGTTTTGAGCAGTAGTAGAGTTGGTGGTGTGTGTGGAAAGAGTGCAGGTGATGTTGGTTTATTTTTATATCCCTCTGACGCTAGTGTGTTTGAATGGACTACTCTCCCACACTCCCAATGTTTCCTTCTTTTTCTTACACCCACAGTAGATGCTCTTTTGTTCCACACTTCACAAATTTAATAGGATCTGCTGCTTTATGAAATTCTCATTGAGTTCAGTATTTCCAACAGACGTAAAGCTCTCTCTCTCTTTGTTGATCGTTATTTCAAATACTGTGTGAACTGTTTTTTTTTTAACTTTAATATTGATGTTAATTTTTTGTAATCAATAATATAAAAAAAAATGTCTCGAAGGGATCATACTGCAAGATATGCAAATAGAACAAGGAGCTTGGGTTACAGTATTCCCACTCTGAATTCTCTTTCGGGTTCTTCGTATCAAGAACCGCGAAATCACAGAAACTATTCTGTTAACCCATATTCTTCTTCATCTACGGGCTATAATTCTTCTGCTTACAGTTCACCTTACAGTTCTTACCGCAGTGCCTCTGACAATCCTTACTCCAGTTCTTATGGCAGTTCATTTTCTGCATACGGAGGAGCATACGCTCCTTCCCGGTCCACTCTTAGTTCTTTGAATCTCATGGCAAGTCAGCGGGCTCTAAATGCAGCCAACAAGCACAGATCTTATCTGGCATCTTACAACTCATACAAAAATGATCCACCTAAAAGAGACTACCAAGCCCCAGTGAAACCTGAAAGGAAATCTCGCCAGGCCACTCGCAGTCAAAGCTTCAACAAGCCTCGCTCCCACTCTGTTGGCTCCACTCGCAATGACTCTCTCTCCACCAGCTTGTCCTCCCTGCCTTGTGACACGTCAGAGGGATATTCAGTATGATTGCGATCAATTTATGTGTAATTATTCATGTTGGCCTTGAATGTAATTTTAAATTGTTTTTGTTTCCAGAGTGCTTCTGAAAAGCCATCAGCAAATGATGAAGAAAGTGCTGAAATAGATTACAAAGCTCTGTGGGAAGAGAGCCAAATTGAAATTAAAAAATTGAATGCCATCATTGCCGAAATAGAAAAAAAATTAGAAGAAGATAGAGGGACCATTGAAAAATATGCTAGCATGGTATTTATACATTTTAATGTTTATTTTACAATAAATAATGGTTTTTACTTTTGAATTTGTTTTTAACTAATTAATATTTATATGTTCTAGGCTGCAAGATCGTCACTTACTGAAACTGAAAAACGAGAAAAAAGGGAAAAGAGAGCGATGGAGAGGAGGCTTTCAGAAATGGAAGAAGAACTCAAGGTAAGGTCCACGGTCTCTACAGTTTCAGTCGGCACTTACATATTATAATAATCAACTACTATGTGGCCTACCCTACTCCTCCAATATATTAACTTTTAATAGAATTCTGCAAAGCTGTCGGTTATAATACCAAACATAAAGTACATAATGTTATCTCTAATTGCTTCTGTGGGAAATAAGAAATGATTCGTTATGGTGTAATATTTTTAGCAATTGCAAAAGCTCAAAACCGAGAACGAAAGGCTGAAAGCCGAGAACCGAGCGCTCACTCGAGTCGTGACCAAACTGACCGACTCCACTGGCAAATAGGTAATGCCATTGTTCAACAAAGCACTCCATAGCATGTCAGTCTGCTGAACTTCCATTCAGCTTTGTTTGCTTTGTCAAATAACACACCGTGTGTTTGTACATAGAACCTTGGACTAGTTGCCACACTCATTACACCACAATATAACATGGAAGTTATTCAGTTATTTGCACTACATCGTAATATGAAAAATTAAATGAATATCTGAACTTCATATCCATAATTTTACTAATTAAATTTCCAAACATATTAATACTTGTTTGAATGATATACGATGAAAGCGAATGAAATATACATAGTAATTGAAATGACTGAATAACTATCAAAA
Source organism: Agapetus fuscipes (assembly GCA_951799405.1). Taxonomy (NCBI): domain Eukaryota; kingdom Metazoa; phylum Arthropoda; class Insecta; order Trichoptera; family Glossosomatidae; genus Agapetus; species Agapetus fuscipes. The sequence continues at coordinate 16,464,209 of OX637332.1, read as the reverse complement.
AATATTTATCCAATAAGTAAATTAACCAACACCATGATTGAAATGATGACGCTTTTTGTGATTAATTTTATCAGTTATGTTTTTATAAGTGATTGATCATTATAGATTATAGTATTAGGAATAGGAAGACTACATTTCAATACATTATATACTAATTTAATTCATAGATAAACACAATAATTTTAATTTTCAAAAAAACAGAAGAAGTATCAATTTGATTTCACAGTTAATGTCAATTGAAATACTTGCATAAAAAATTCAATCAAAAGTTTTGATGAAAAGAATCTTCTTTCTGATTTTGAAAAAAAAATACAAACTCAATTGTTTCCTCACTTAATTTTGCTTACACTTGCGAGCATAATATACTTGCATTTATTCCGAGAATACCCTGCACACGTGGCACACATTTAATGGTTTCAGTGTTCTCGCGCTCTAACTAGAATATTGCAGGAAGTTGCATATTATTATTTTCATACATTTGGTTCCTATTAACTTCTCATTCCAAAAAGAAGACTCGCATTGAATCTTAAACATTCACCCTGTGCATGAGAGCCATTTTGTGTCAAAGTGACATGTGGAATGACAATCCTTAAATGTATCTGACATTAATCAACAGTTGCAGTGATATCCTTTGTAAATATTTTCCCAATATGTTTAATACATTTTTTCATGTTGAATTCTTTGTGCGTGAAAATCTGCTGATTGCAACTTAGAGGAATGGGGATACTTCAAATGAGAGAAACAAATAATAATGAGGGTTTCTACATTTTTCTTTTTTTATAATTTTGAATACAATTTTTTCTTTTTCAATATTTTAGATATACTTTTTTACTCTAAATCTAAATAAAATCTAAATCTAAGCTGCAAAGATATGTATCATTTGAGATTCATTTTAAATGCATTCCCACAAGCAGACATGCATAATTTCGCGCTTACACATGCTGCATGTGGACCTACAATATAAAAACTCCAATCTCAAATGAACATAAGCCCTGCAACTCTTGCCGACCTTCCCTGAAGCAGGGGTGACATTGGCAAAGTGAACCATTTTTTACAGTATGGGTGGTCAGCCGCATACCAACCTATCAGTCAAGAACTCTGATAATTATAAATTATAATTATTCATCACCTTTGAAGTTACAGGGATAAAATGGGTTCTAAAAATTACTTCACTTAAATATTTTTTTTAATGACAACACCTTAGGGTCTCAACTTTATAAGTGATCAGAAGTGTAGATGTCTTGTGTTAAGTTATTGTGTTGTCCACCTATTGTCAATTACAAAATGTGCAATAATTGGCAAGCGTCTTCATTAGCCTAATATTAGCTTAGTGCAATAACCAGCAGTTAATACTGCAGCTATTCTTATACACTATGACAAGTTTTTAAAAACAAAACACAATCAATTTTTAAATTTACTGATTATTTACTATTTTCATCAACGTCTGCAAAGTTTTCATTATTAATCTTTTTATAGGTTTTTATAACTTTTCTACTGGTTTTTCAAGCTTCAAAGTATTTATTACTCAAATAAACATTGAAGAATACTAGTAATATATATTGTTTTGGTTTTCATTTGATTGCTTTCATTTTAAGCTTTTTCCAAATTAATCATAAAACATTATTTTCCACTTGCGTAAAATGTAAAACTACGTGCCACTTTAAAAATGTTTACAATTATTATAGCCGACAAGCTTCTAAAAAGTGCTTCTAATCTCTTCTAATTCAACTAGAAAATCTTAAAACTAGCCTCATCTAGTACTTACCTACCGTTTTCTTCTTTTCAAATGCTTAGTGGGGTGTGTAATGGTTTTTTCTCGGATCTTTTTGAAATATTAATACTCATTGTACATAAATACAGTTTGTATGGTTTGTTGTGTATTTTATCTGTCCATTGAATTTGTAACATTAACCAAGCATTTCTTTAAAAGTCAAATATTCACAGTTACTTGTATCAAAATTACCACAAGGTCATTGCTCAATTTTTAAACCGTAATATTTTTCTATATGATTTCATCTTTTGACCTGTGTGAAGACTAGTTATCTGCCTCACTAAAAATCATAGGTGGTTCACATCCAATTACTGGTCTTAATTTTTTTGTGCTCAGGTATTCATTGACATATCTAAGGTTCTGTCAGGAAGATTCAATTAGATTAGAAACAATTCAGAGTCTCAAGGATCTCTCACGTAGTAATGCTTTTTGTATAGAAGATAGATGTGTGAGTTATCTCATCACATTAGTTATATTTACAACACAAGGAGTCTAAGTGCGGCCAAAATTTCTCATCAAATAATTTGAAATTTAGGTTTTTTTTACAAACGTGCGAGTACATTACAATTTCTTATTAATATTTCTGTCATTACTTCTTGGTTCTGTATACCTGATTAGAAGTACTTCACTATGATGTTTTAAGTAGAAAATATGATTTATATTTTCTTTGATGACATATTTAAAATAACACCTTCTATAGTTAGTCTGTAGAAGTGTATGTATGTGTGGTATTAGTACATTGATATGGATTCGTGCCACAACTCATTTTGTTTTTTGACAGCTAGCCAAGATCTGCCTGTGAAACTCTAATACTTGCCACTTACTTATGTTCAGTTCAAAAGGAGTCTCATGACAAAAAACAATGCATAAGGAATATCAGTTTCATTTTTTTTCTTTCAATACTATTTTTATTATGGAGTGAATGTACTCCACTATTCTGATCATACAAAGTGTTCATTCAACTTATATTTTGTAAAAAATACAAAATGACTCAGTCCAAAATGCTTTACAATATAAGTATGATCTAAGGTCCAGACGTCAGTTGCTTCTATCTAAGCTTTGAAGTTCTATCACTGAAATTTCGTCTCAAATTTTGGAGAACATTCCAGGCAAGTATCTAAATCTAAGCTGCACGGATATATGTCATTTAAGATTCATATTAAACGCATACAGACATGTATAACGCTAACACATGCCGCATGTGGACCTACAATATAAAAACCCAATCTCAAATGAACACAAGCCCTACAACTCTTGCCAACCTTCCCTGAAACAGGAGTGACATTGGAAAAGTGAACCATTTTTTACAGTATGGGTGGTCAGCCTCATACCAACCTATAAGTCAAGGAATACAAACAATGAATTACATTTAAGTATATAAAACAAACAATAACACATAAACCTCCAAAACATTATATAAAAAAAAGTGAAAATAAAAATTTTGAAAGCCTTAGCCTTAAACGCCAGCATTACAGATCAACCGACATTTTTTTCGGTCCTTGCATACTTCTTTCATTTCATCCAGAGTCATAACCTTTTCCATACAAACTCTCCTTTTATTATGACTCTGGATATCCCAATTATTCGCTATTTCAGGAATTTGGTCCATCCATACCTTTCTCGGTCTTCCTCTACCACACATCCATCTATTCTTGCAACATATACTTTCTTTACACAAAGTCACAATGGAAGTAAACATAAGCAAACCAATGAGTTCCTACACCACATCATCCTCTCGAGCCTGGCGGCTGGCTGACCTAGAAAAGTTTCGTGCGGACCTGTCAGTTCAGATCTCTTCTGTGGAGGAACTCCTGACCCACAAAACTTGTGATGAACTTATGACATTTTACAACGACACACTCACAGCTCTGGCCGATAAACACGCGCCCATTACAACTAAAACTAGACTGATTAGAGTCTCCGCTGACTGGTTCGATGAAGAATGCAGGAACATGAAGAAAACTCTGAGGAAAGCTGAACGACAAAATAAAAAACTGTTGACAAATGCATCTAAAGAGCAATGGTTATCGGCACTTAAGAGCTACAGAAGCACAATTAAAGAAAAAAAGTCACACTACTGGCTTAATAAAATTGATGAGACTAAGGGCAACCCTCGACAACTGTGGAAGTCACTTAACCATCTAACTGGCAATAACAGCACGAAAACAGACACTGTATCCTCGGTAACAGCAAAGGAACTCTCAAACTTCTTTGAAGAAAAGATTTCCAAAATCAGAGAAATTTCCGACACTGCTACAGAACCAGAAATGACTGAATACAACACTTCATCGTTAGAGACTCTTGCTGACACATCGTCTGCCGAAGTCACTAAATGGATAATAGCTGCACCAAACAAGTACAGTCAACTTGATCCCATTCCCACGTGGCTAGTGAAAAGTTGCAGAGATGAACTTGCCCCCCTCATTGCTGTTATCTTTAACAAATCCCTGAGACATGGAACTATGCCGAAACTACTCAAGCTAGCTGAAATTACTCCCATTCTCAAAAAAGCCCAGCAAGATCCAGAAGATAAGGCAAACTACCGACCGATCTCAAACCTACCTCTTCTAGGTAAAATTCTTGAGAGGATTGTCGCAGCACGGCTCACACTTTACCTAAAGGGAAACAACCTGTTTGCTAAGCACCAATCAGCGTATAGAGAGGCTCACTCAACAGAAACAGGCCTGCTGAGGCTAGTGTCAGATTTGACCATTGCAATAGAGCAGGGAAATATAGCCATTCTCGCACTCTTGGACATGAGCGCTGCTTTTGATACCGTGGATCACAGCATTCTGCTCCAGAAATTGGAACTCACACTGGGTATACGAAACAAGGCGCTGAGCTGGTTGAAATCGTATCTCTCGGACAGAAAACAAGTCATTAAGCTCAACAACACTCTCACAACGCAGTCAACAGTAACCTCAGGGGTACCGCAGGGATCCGTACTCGGGCCTCTTCTTTTTACGTTGTACACGAGGGAGCTTGAAAGCGTCATTCACAAACGGGGATTGAAAGCACATATATACGCAGATGATTGCCAAATCTTTTCAGACTGCAAACCATCAGATGTTGACTACTTAAAATCAACGGTGGCGGAATGCGTCGCAGATGTAAACATTTGGATGCGATCACATCGTCTGATGCTCAACCCCAACAAAACGGAGATTATGTGGTTAACCACGGCCAGAAGAGCATACCTAATAGATCATTCTCCAGTAACAATCTCTGGCGCTAACATTGTTCCATCCAGCGATGTAAGATTGCTAGGAGTCCATCTAGACAGCTCCCTTTGCCTGGACAAACAAATTAGCAGTACTGTCAGCTCTGGCTTTTATGGTCTCAGGCAGCTGAAACAAGCAAGAAATTGCGTACCACCTGACGCCATGAAGGCGCTGATAAATGCCTTCGTCATCTCCAAGGTAGACTACTGCAACGGTATCTATGCTGCACAACCAAAATGCCAGCTAAACAGATTACAGTCTGTAATGAACGCCAGCGCCCGCCTGATTTATGGTCAGAGCAAGTACTGCCACATTACTCCACTCCTGCAGAAGCTTCACTGGTTGAGGATCCCAGAAAGGATTAAATTTAAGCTGGGCCTCACGGTACACAAAGCGCTGCATGGAGTGGCGCCAGAGTACTTGCAGGAGCTTATACTACCGAGGAGTCTGAGCGAGAGGGGGCTCACTCTGCGATCTGCCGACAGTGCTCTTACATCTGTCAGCACTCAACACAGAAAAAGATGTACAGTGTTCGGAGACCGCGCTTTCGCCGTTGCGGGACCGTCCACTTGGAACCAGCTGCCTCCTGAAGTGCGTGCCAAGGAAGGGATCGAGAGCTTCAAGAAGGGAATGAAGACTCATTTCTTCACCGCCGCGTCAAGCCTGAAAGCGCCCTTGCAGTGACAGCAGTCACGAAACGGCGCTATACAAATCATCATCATCATCATCATCATCTTTAAGGATAAGTGCCTAGAATTGTTCTAATGACATTTTTTTTCTTGACGCAACCTATAACACCTATAAAAATTTATCACAAATACCCTCTTTTTATATTAACTGTAGTTAAATATACTTCCTTGACTAATAGAGGCAGACTCCCCATGATGTAATAACTTGGTTCACTTTTGCCTATGCCACCCCATTTCAGGGAAACGTGGCAGGAGTTGCAAATTTTATGTTCATGTGAGGTTTGGTTTATCTTGTATGTACACATACAGCATGTGTAAGGGTGAATTTACATGTGCCTACTTGAGGGTATGCATTAAATATAAGTATGATATGTCAACATATCTTGCAACTTAGATTATAGATTATATACATATAAATATACAGCGGAATGAAGCTAGCTGTCTAATATACCGTATCTTCAATTATCTTACTCTGAAATAACTATCTTCTGTATCATGGAGAATAGAAACTGAAAATTTAACATAGTTTTTTTAAATCAGATTTAGCCATTTCTTTAAATGATCCTTAATTTTTAATTTATTTATCACTGCGTCCATTACGTATCTTTTGTACTTAACTAGACACACAATAAAGCTGTATCAGAAGTTCCATCCAGCCTTACAGCAATTGGGTCTTGCTTGAGAATTGGCGCTTTGTTGGTGGAATGCTCACATTCCATGCCGAGAGATAAGGTTCGATTCCCACTGAGAGTGTCAGTCCAAAATAAAATGTTGGCAAGGTTTACTCAGCCTTCACAAGAAATGAGAACTAACTGGAGTGCTTGCTGAATGGCCGGCCACCTTACCAGTGAAAATAAAGATGTTTCGCCTACCACGTGCGACCCCTTTGGGCACAATGCGCTAAAAAGCTGAAATATATGTGCAGCTCAGTTGTGTTTTGTTTGTATGTGACTAGGGCCGTAGCAACCAATGACAAAATTTTGTTTGTTTTTTTCTATAGCAATCCAGTCTTGTGATTGCCTTTTTTATTTTTGTCTAGAATTTGTGGCAAGTTAATTGTTTGAAGAAACGGAAATTTGATTTTCTTTTATTGACCACCTTATGTTGATATTTCATTGACACATTGTTTTTGTGTGTAAAAGCATTTTATTTGATCATTTCGGTTGTAGTGGACAGGTCTGGTGTGGGATCATCAACGTTTATAATGCACCATCATCAGTGACCTGGGTGAACTAATAGTTGTCATTATGTGTTTCAGTTTCAACAAGCCTTGCAAGTAGAGAACCAGAGGCTCAAAGACGAGAACGGAGCCCTAATCCGAGTCATCAGCAAGCTCTCTAAATGAAATAATTATCTATACCTTTGTATTATTACATGTTATTATTGTAGGGTAAGTGATGTGACAACTCTTCAAGTGAAATGTCATCTTCAGAACATTTACATCCATTTCTACATTATCTTTCAATAATACTATGATATTCTTATCATCCGTCAGTAATATTAAAATATTAATTGTAATTATTATCCAAAAACGGCAATTGGTGTGAATATTGATAATGTGAGTAGTGAATAATTTTTACATAATTTACTTACATACTATTTATTGTTATTAAATTTATTTATTGTAGTTTAAGTATGGAAGGAGCGCATACTGACTTGTTAATTGTGCCTTTATATTGTGTAATTTAAAGTTAAAGCGAGCAAATATTTACGTATCGTCTTAATTGGCATTGTACCATATGTTTTATTAACAATTCAGTGTGTTAACAAATTTTATTTAATTGTAAATCTTAAAATATTTTAATTACTTTTGTATTCTGATGTAAAAGTTAATTTAAAAGAAAAACTTTTCAAGCCTAGATGTGATTAAAAATATATGCATATTTTATTTGTAATTTGTAAGAAACTAATTCATAGAAAGGCCTTTTATTTTTTGACAATTACTCTTTCCTATTCGAATTTGAAAATACAACATATCACATCTTTCATAAGTATTAACTTTGCGTAACAAACTCGACCTGTAAATGTTGGTTTATGATAGTTTTTTTATTTCTGTTTTGCATACAAAACATTTACTTAAAATACTTGACTTGCTTTTTGATAAGTGAATTAGTACTTAACAAAATTTAAATGTATTTAACTGGTTTCAATGTAATAGATTAGGTGGAGCAATTCAGTGACAGCATTGCTTTATTTGTTGAGGTATGTCTGTTTTAAAAGTTGTACGAGCAAACAGAATATGAGAGGATCCGAGTATTGCCAGCAATATGCTGCCGAGCCAATATGCTTTTTAAAACATTCAAATATGTTTTTTACTGCCCATAGTTTATCCTTATTAGATCTTTAGTTGTTTAAGCTCATTAAGTTGTTGTTAATGAGCATTTTTATTTATTATCCACTGGAGCATCAGTAAAGTTAATGACATTTGTATCACATTGATCGCTACTATGGTGTCTTTGTTAAGCTTCACCTTTTTAAATTAAAAATCGTCCATTCAGCGAGTATTTGTTTGTACGCAGTCAGCTGTTATTCATGTTTAGATATTTTGAAACTTGTACACCTATTTTAACTTCTGACCATTTGATGTATTGCAATCAATGTGATATTATTATATAATGCAAATATAGACTGTCAATGACCTCTGTGAATATTATATGGTTTATTCCCTCCCTTGAGATAGATCTTTCAAAGACCATCACTAAATACCTAAGTTAATTGTTGGGTCATTTTGTATGAGCAATATATTCTTGACTAAAACTTACCAGTATTACAAATAGATTCAGGAATCATATTGTTAAAGAGTGGGTTCAAAGCATAATATCTTTGTAATATTTTTCTCTCATTAGAATTGTCTTCCTCTATTTTGAAAACTTATCAAAAAATTTGAAGACGAGATCTCTAATTTTTGTTTAATTGTAGGCAGAGTTAGCTTTAGTTTCAATCCTTTAAAAATGCTTTTTGGAGATATTTTTGTGTGAATAAAAGTCGGTCAACCTATTAAATTTAAGTTAATGCAAGTTGTGTATTATGTATTATAAGTTGTTACTGAATAGATTAGTTTCAGTTGTGACGAGCCACATAGAGCTGTGTGTTCACCATCGCTTTAATAACTCCACTCTACATGTGTTTCTTTGCCTTAGTATTTAACAATGTATTCCGTAGATATGTTATAGGAAAGTAACTTTATATTTTGTATTGTTCAAATACTTTTCATGCTGTACCTTACTCAAAGATTTAGTTTTGGATTTGTATTTTTCTTTTCAGTATAATTACACTTTAAGTTCAATTTTAAATGCATCTTTGTCAGGAAATTGTATTATTTATGTCTATTTGTGAATTCTAAATGTTGTAATACATTTTCAAAAAAACAAACTTTATAATTATTTCATTACGATTTTATGAAATGCTTTCTCTGGGTCCTCCATTTCTTGCTGGTGATAAAAATAGTTTGAACTTCCAAGTACATATTTACAAATATTCCATTATAAATTTCAAGGAATTTCTTATGCTTACAATAATGAAGTCAAATTTTACTTTTTTTTATAATTTTGTCTTTAGCCTGATTTGAAGTTCGGTTGATATTGATAAAACAACAAAAATATTTGGTGTTGTATTCAAAATAGTTTGAAAATTTTGATAAAGTTGATTAATAAATATATGAATAACTACAATTTTTCAAGTAATTTTAGGAATTTTAAAACAACCCTTAACTGCCGTTTTCTAAAACTATATTTTGAAGTTGTGAAATGACAATACTGGATTTTAATAAGTAACCTGAAATAATCAGTTTTTGTGTGAAATCCTTGAATATATTTTGCATGTTATATTTCAAAACTACGTTTATTCAAACTCAATTTTTTTTTTTTAATTGAAGATATCATCGCCTCCAAAATTATATAGACTTGAAAAGATGTATTTCAATGTGTAACAAAACTACAAGCTATGTGTATTGAAGTTGAGGAAATGTAATGCTGTTTTACCACAATGACATAGTTTACCAAATTCTGGAGATCAACCACTATTGCTGCTTCACTGAATGATGGAATAAGTAAAGTTGTGGTAGATAAATAGACGTCATTTCCTCAATGCCTGGAGTAAATACAAAGTAAAATGTTAAAATGAACATGATTAATAAAAAAATTCAAAATATATGGGATTTTTTTTTCAAAGAAGAATTAACAAAGATAAAATTTAAAAAATCCACTTCTGGGTCATTTTTTTTAACAGTATGCATATAATTACACAAAAAGGATGAAAGTTTACAAAAAAATTAGGCCATTTGCAATTTTTCAGTTTTAAAAATAAAAAATATATATATAAGAACAGCAACAAGAGTAAAAAGAAAATCGGTGTTATGGCCGAGGGATCAAGTGGCTTTCAAGCGTATTTGGAATAGAATAACGCTGGTTGGATCCCCGCTTTTTTTTTTAAGGAATCCTGTGCGGGAGGCTCCCCAATTCTTGAAAGTCTTGGGGGTCTATGTCACCCTGGAAGGGTGCCGCAGAGATTTGACAGTTACTTTGATTCTGGTTCATCGAATTTCATTAGGTACCTAATTATTAATTCATGATATTAATACCTGTTTCTGGTCAGGCAGAATAGGTTGGTTAATTGCATTCCTCTTCACGAATCTATAATTTTGAAAAATAAAGTGAATATCAACTAAACATGAAATAAAAACAAAACCAGTGAAGAGCTACAATATAAACTAACACACAAAAATAAAAAGTTACAGAAAAAAATATAAGCGCAAAAGGGATGAAGAAGATAAAGGGAAAAAGAAAAAAACAACAAAAATCTACTCCTATTAAGTCATCTTTAAACCAAATAAAATAAACTCAATAGTCACTCCAATCCATATTCAACCAGAATGGTATTTTTTATTTGCTTATGCAATTCTTTGATCCATTCCAAATAAATTAGGGGGAATTTTCACTTTTTCAATTTTAATCTTAATGTTACTAGTTTTTTACCCTAATAAAAAATAGCCATTATTTTATCGAAAACGTCTATACTTACTCATTATCATCATCATCAATGATGTGTAAACCTGGGTGGGTATTGGCCTCCTAAATTGACCACAGCCACTATCGTTTGTCTGACACCTTCCTCCAGTCCCATACTACTACAGATGGCTGTCTGCCACCACTTCGTCCAGCCATCTTCATCTTGGTCTGTCCACTGTCCTGTACCACTAAGGTCATATTTGGTTATTTTATTCCTACCTAACTTTCTCATTTAACTCAAAGTTTCGGCATTGACCACTCCAGGAGTCAAAAGTGTGATGGTGTGGGAGAATGAAGAGCCAGAGATGGACAGATAGAAAAAAAGAAATGAAATTTTGTCTATTTAAAAAAATTGTGTCTATTGCACGTCTGAAGAACGGGAAATCTGCTGGGTTTCATGGAATAAATGGTGAAATGTTGAAAGCAGGAGGTGAATGTGTGACAGAATGGAGTTGCATGTGGCGAGTGGGACCTATTTATTTTCATAAGAGGGTGGCCATCTGCCAACCACTTCACTTAAACGTATATTTTAACATTGACATCTATAATCGAAGTTGCAAAGGTATATTGACATTTAAGGCTCATATTTGGTGCAGGCCCACAAGCAGGCACATATAAGTTTGTACTGCATGTAAACATACAAAATAAATCAAACTGGGGTGACATTGGAAAAAATGAACCAAGTTCTTAGGTGATAGGTAAGTAATAAAATAAGACAACACTATGAATAAACATGTATTACCATTTTATTTAGTACAATTATTAGTATATTAATATACAATGTTTTTACTGACAATCAAAGCAGTAATTAAAAAGATTCTCCAGTGTTAATTTGGAAAAAAAAATCAATGTAAGACTACTCAATTTTGAATTCAGTAAACAACAAAGTGTATTTTGGCATAGGTACATGCTAATTAAAAAATAGATTACATGTAAAAAGATGACATTAAGTAGTAAATAATCAATATGGCTTCTTTATGTGGGCGGCATTACACAGTTGGAATAATAATTTGAGTTTTTTGAAACTCAATTACTTTGAACTAGTATTATTTATGTCTTTGAAGTACAAAATATTGCTAAAAATGTTGTTGCATATCAATATGACTACTTTCTTTGGATTTAAATACAGATTTACACAGGTTATTGTAAATATGATATAATAATAATGCTTGTATAATTCATCATGCAAAAATAATAATAGCAATACATCCTCTTACAAGTAATAAAAATAAAACATAGAAGAACTTTATAATAAAGCAATATTTACAAAACCAAGACTATTTTCAACACCCCTGAGATAAAAAATAAATCATATTTTGTAAGTAAAAAAAAAAATAAGCTTATCAATCAAATGAGGAATAGAGAACTTTTTAAAAGAAATGTTAGTGTTACTTTAAAATGAATGAAAAAATGTTGAAAAAAGGCAACCATATTTGATCCACTAGGCAAGACAATCAATTATAAAAAGCTTTGTTGTAACAATTTTTATACCACCAACAAAAAACTTATGAAAATCAGATTAGTTCTGAAAGTTCTGATGTAAATAAACATCTATATTATAATATTATTGAACTAATCGCACGCTTAATAATAAAGAGCAATAACTCAAAAAATAAGAATGTTGGGAAATCACGTTTCAAGTTTAGACAACCAGTACAACTTGTATGGGATATCTCGGTCATATTCGTCCAAATTGAACGGCTGTCGCATTCTACCTATTCTTCTGGCATTGTTCTTGCGTTTTATTACAAAATCTCGATTTTCCCAATTTTTGAGTTATTGCTCTTTATTATTAAACGTCCGTAATGTGTGTAAGTTTTTTTCATTTAGATGACATTATTTAAAAGTTAATTAATGAATTATTTTTTCATTGAATAACATAACAAAAAAAAATACTTTCACACAAACAGATCAAAAATAGATTTAATTCAAATGAACTATGCTTCACTGCACCATAAAAATTATAAGTTGCTAAGTTGCTCCACATATTATTCTAGAGATAATTAAGTATTGTTTACTGGAAAACTGACTTTTCTATTGAACCATTCCTTTATTAGAATACATGTCAAAATTCTTTAAACTAAGAAACACCCAATTTGTAAATATATAATATACATTACAATCTTCCTTGAATTGTCATATAACAGTAAAAAAAATCAGTAGAGAGGTGCATGAAATATAATGATTACAAATATCCACAAAAATGTTTGCCTTATTGTTATTTAAATAAACAGAAGTATTATTAAAACTTTTGGCTCGTAACTAATAATTTGTCCGGTCCGTAGTCCAGGTGGTAACACTTCGGACTCGTAACTGGAAGGTCGTGGGTTCGAATCCCGGCGGAGCACAAAAAATATACCATTTATATTTTCAAATTTGCTCTTCGCTGGGATGAAAAATTCATACACCTTTACCAAAGACCGGTCATCAAAAGGTCCATCCAGCCTTACAACAACTGGGTCTTGCTTGAGAATTGGCGCTTTCTACAGCGACGACCAAGCTCGCAGAGGGCTCTTGAGGTGTGATACACACAAAAACAGCGCTCACCAAATAAATCAGCCTAATTGTAATTGTATAACACAGAATAGGGCAGAGATATTATCAGCATTGGGGCGAATAAAAAAGATTACTTCTTAATCAGATTTCATAGTTTTTGCAAAGTCTGTCCACTAAATATTTTAAGTGAAGCAAAGAGGCACTCAATGGTTGTATATTAAATATAATAATAATAAGGATAATCACTTACATTATTGACAATTGTACAAAATCTTATCATAAAACATTTACAGAGAAACATCCAGACATTCATAAGTATAAGTTAAGAAGGGTGAGGAATGCCAACTTTACTCAGAAGTCTTTTGTATAGAAAACAAAAGACTTGCAGTCAATTTTTAATATTTATTTTCACACAAATCAAACATGTTTTAAAACCCTTGTTAAACACCCTTCATATAGTTAATATCAATTCAATATTCTATTTTCAATCATTAAATAACTGGTTTCTCCAACCCTCATTTTTTATTCATAAATAGAAACCTACGTGATTCATTATAATATGGAATACCACAATTTATTAATATTAATTAATAAATTTCTTAACAAGTTTATAATACCAATATGTTATTGAAAATATGTAAAAAAAAACTTCTAATCAAAAGGGTGAGGCTCTCAAATCTCATTATTTATGTTAAACATATTTTCTACAAAGAAATCATGAATTTATCTCAAATTAATGTAATTTTACAACTACAATCTGCAGCAGTATTTTTTTTCTTTCTGTGGTATATGTATAAGAAGAGGTTAACAAGATTAGTTAGGCCCATTTATCATGGATTGATAATGTTATTAAATGACACACATATAATCAATAAGCGAGTAGTAGAGAATATACTTGTATATGTGTATGTACTGGATTTAACCATGACAATATATATATTATATATTACAATTGGTCTCTGCAGCACTAAATGCACGAGTTGCTTTGTCTAATTCAAAGAAAACTAAAACCATAAATAATAAAAAATAATGTTTTGATTCAATATTGAATAGTAAAAAACTTTCTAAGATTTGAAGGTTAATTGAAAGTTAGGTAAAATAACAACATGTTCTTTAAAACTTGATTTCAACAAAAATACAGGTTTTTACAGAAATGTTATTTTGATGCATTATGATGATAATTAGTAACATCGATTTTAATTAACATTTAAAGTTCTCTTACAAAGTATTTGCAATAATTAGCAGTTATTCTTGGTAGAAATCACTCCCATCAATACATATATTTTGTAAATTAAAAATGTACTAAAGATTTTGATTTGCATTCCAAATTATACGATTTATTATCGGTATCAACTGTGAGGTAGTCAGTCAATAGCACAGCTTTAACCTTACCTTCTCAGGTATTAGTATTTCTCGGATACACATTTGTGCGGAACCATTATAAAACACGTCATTTTCCAATAAAGTAAAATTCTATACTATGTTACATAACACTAGAAGAGATATTATGTAATTTTAAACAGCAGATTTCAAAAGTAATGATTTGTAGGACTGATACAACTTTATTTGCAGTGATGTTAGTTCTTACTATAATGGTGGCTTCAAGATGACAATCATCAGAAGGTTAGATGCATTACAAAAAGTACTGTCATTTTTGCCTTGGATGTTATCATTGATAGTTTCCATTACTTACCATTTTTGTAATAATATTTCATTTTTAGTGTTAAAATGTACATGAAGAACCATAAACATGAGGAAATTTTTGACACAAAAAAGATGTAAGTTTAACTTTATAAGTTTAAATTGATGATGATATTTCATCGAATGTAAGTATGAAATATATGATTATTATTATTCAAACATCATCCTTGTTACATGGATAACGGTTATAGTTATTTTGTGAAAATTTGGCCACCAACTTGAAATAATTATAGTTCAGAGTTTAACTTTTATTATAGTCAGTAAGCAAAGTCATACAATAAAAATTATCATTTTTATTATGTTTATCTAATCTCTGTTTTCTACTCATATATGGTAAATGTATTTTATTTTAATGTAGTAGAAACTTCACAGTCTAGATATTAATTATTTAAGTTATGGGCAATGGTTGAAACTTGGCCTTATACATATTATAAGGTAGTGAAAGAAGAGAAAATATCAAGAAATGTACATAGGAAAAAGCAAGACACAGAAAAAAGCATTATTACCTTTCTACGAAAGGTGATGCTTTCAGAACAACTGCTTTATGTCAAAAAATATTATTAATTTATTATTTTTGTTTAATTTTAGGTTCTACCACATTTTTATGCGTCATTCTATTTTTGAAACGAGTCCTTCAATAGTTGTTAATATTGAGAATGTTGAACACATATTGTTGAAAGGATTTTATCGGCGATATCTCCCAAGGTATGCCTTGCAGTTGGGGCAAGTGTGATGAACGTCCATACATTCATCAATGCAGCACGGAATCAAGCAGCAACCACACCAGCATCTAAAGAAAATATTTTAAAATAAGCACTTTGCAGACTTGTATTCTATGGCAGAATATTTGAACAAAATAAAAAAAAATCCAGCTGACTTTTCATATTCATTTAGGAGCTTAAAGTACTACATTGGTCTTAATCTAAGTTAATCTTGGTAATTGTATGTATCCGTTTTCACGGGAATTTTCCTTAAATTAATAATAGGGGAGTTTTACCTACCATTAAAACTCTTATTATGTGTCTATAGATGTCTGGAGTCCATATTATGAGAGAAACAATCACTTTTCCCTTTTTATGTGGTTTTTTAGTCTATTCCTGGGTCTTTTATTAGCACTTTTTTACACTTTAGGCACTTTTCTACTCTATGGTCGCTTTTTCCCCATTTCCTGTTTCCCCATTTCCTGTTCCCCCATTTCCTGTTCCCCCATATCTCGGTCGCCATTTGTCATAAAGCTCATAATACACCAGGTAGGAGTTACCTGGACTCCAGACATCTATAGAAACATAATAAGAGTTTTAATGGTAGGTAAAACTCCCGTATTATGTGTTCTGAGAGATGTCTGGAGTCCATATTATGAGAGATCTGTCTATTATCTCCTGGTGACCGGGGACGTCTTTATTTGATATTAACTTATAGGTTGGTATGAGGCTGACCACCCATACTGTAAAAAATGGTTCACTTTGCCAATGTCACCCCTGTTTCAGGGAAGGTCGGCAAAAGTTGTGGGGCTTATGTTCATTTGAGGTTTGGATTTTATTTGTAAGTACACATTCAGCATTTGTAAGCGCGAACTACACTTGTTGGTTTGTGGGCATACATCTGAGAGCTTTAAATGAATATATCCTTGCAACTTAGATTATAGAACTGGTTGAAATAGACTCGCCAGGGAGGGATCTTCTGGAGCTGTGTGTTTCAACATTTCTTTCTGATAGTATTTTCTGAAAGTGTTTTCCTTTTTCCAGTTGCCTCTTTCCAGTATGTTATCTATTGGATTAAGTGATGCGACCGCTGAACGTGTGCTGCCGGGAGTGGCCTCTACTTCTGCTGATTTTAGCGTGTTCTTTACCCATCCTCCTATGATTGTTCTTGTAGCTGCCTTCACTTGTCCTCGGGTGCTGATGAACAGGTTATACAGATTTTGTCCTGATCTCCTTTCGCGTGATAGTTCAATCAGCTTTCTTATCCAGAAGACTGGGTTAACGTTGTGTTCCTTGGATTCCAGAAGTCTCTAACTAGATTGTCGGTGCTTGAGGGTATCTGTTTTTGATCCAAAGAATGGAATTAACACAATTGATGTGCCTTCGTCTAGAATGTTTCCTTCTGTGATATTTAGCAGGGTCAGATCGTGCACTCTTCTTCCTGAAGATAACAGAAGTAAGATTGCCGTTCTACACGAAACTTCATAGAGAGAATCTGATCGAGGAGTGTTCCTGACTAGCCAGTCTTTCACTATCTGCGAATTCCACACAGGAGATTTAGGAGGATTGATCTTTGCCATTGCTATGGCTTTTAATGTATGTTTCACTAGGAAATCTGAGCTAAGATTCTTTTCCGTCATAGGGTTGCAGAAGGTTACGATGGCTGACTTGTGTACCAGTATCGTCCTGTATGACAGTTTTTCGTTAATGAACAGTTGTGCTAGATACCTTGGCAATTGATTAGGAGATGGTGTGTTGGGATGGGTATTATTCGCCAGTATCCAGCGGCACCATCTTTGCCAAGCAGGTTTATATGTGTTGAGTGTGGAAGCTCGCCATCCTGACAGGAGCAGTTTTTTCTCTTCCGCGTTCCAGGAATTTAAGATACTGTCCCAGCCCCAATTTTCAACACTTCCATTTCCAGGTATTGAATTCTGGGTGGTGGATTGCCTGTTGATGTGTCGATTAGTACTGACTCCAGGTTCGGTATTTGCATCGGCGGTGCGAGTGATCGACGAATTAAGTCTGGCCGCCAGAAGGCCCTCTGCCACCTCGGGACCACGAGTAGGTAAGTTCCGGTTGCCCCGTTTAGGTGCCTCAGGATCCTCGGTATAAGGTTTGGCGGAGGAAATATCCAACCCAGATTGTAGAGCCAGTGCCGACTGAAGGCGTTTTGAAAGATTGCGCATGAGTCTGTGGAGTCTCTGGACACGTAAGTTGAACTCAAGTGTGCCGTGGTGGATGCGAACAGGTCTATATCTGGTACTCCGAAATGATTGAAAATGGCCTTCGTTGCTGTTGGTAAGAGATGCCACTCTGGAGGGGATCTTCCTCTTGATAGGTGATCCGCGTCTCCGTATCTTCCCGGTAGGTACTGCGCTGTTAGCGAGATTTCCCATTGGTCTGCCAGAGTCAACAGATCTCGGGTAAGTTTAAGGAGTGTTTTGGATCTGGTGCCCCCTTCCTTGCGGATGTAGGCTACTACTGTCTTGTTGTCTGATTGTATGAGAATTTCGGAGCCGGAAAGGTCGTGCGCTGTGCGTTGCAGGGTTGCAAAAACAGCGAACATCTCTTTTCGGTTGGAGTGCCACTTCTTTTGTTGAATGGTCCACTGTCCTGACAGCATCAAGTCGTCCAGAGTTGCTCCCCAAGCTAAGTCTGACGCATCAATGTGGGCAGTCACATCTAGGCGTGATCACCTATTAGTGAACGGAGTACCACTCTCCATAGGAGGTAAGCTAATCCAGCCTTCTGATTCGGTGAGACTTCTAGGAGTCTTACTGGATCGGAATCTGACACTGGAGAGGCAAATAGATGCCACAATAGCTTCTTCTTTTTTTTTCACTACGCCAAATTAAGGCTATTAGAAAGTGTTTACCGTCAGATGCAGTCAAGACCCTAGTGGGCGCGTTTGTGGTGTCTCGGATTGACTATTGTTCGACGCTTTATAGTGGTCAGCCGAAGAAGCAGTTCAATCGCTTTCAATCTGTGTTGAATTCGGCAGCAAGACTCATATTCGGGATACCCAAATTCGCTCACATCACTCCGCTGTTAAAAACATTACATTGGCTTCGTTTCCCGGAGAGGGTGGTCTACCGTGTTTGTGTGATGGTATATAAAGCCATCAATGGCTTGGCTCCACCTTATTTGACTGACATGATGTTGCCTGTTGAGATGGGTGTAAGGAGGCAGACACTCAGATCCGCAAGCGATGAAGTAGTCAATTTGGTTCAGCCACGCCGTCCGATTCGTACAAATTTCGGAGACTGCGCTTTCCGTGTTGCGGGTCCGGTGGAGTGGAACAGACTGCCACCCGGAGTGAAGAACTCCAAATCTATGGATGTATTTCGCGGAGCACTCAAGACACACCTATTTAGAAAGTCTTATCCATGATCGGAGAGGGCCCTTGAGGTGTGACACACACAAAAATGGCGCTCTCTTATCATTTGTAATTTAAAATAAATTAGCCTGATATTATTATTATCTGTTGTCAAGAAATGTCTGAAGGTTTCCCTGTGGATGGGACTTGATTCGTTCACATTCCCTATCCACCACTCTATTTCTTGTAAGCTGTCCTCGGTCATTTGTATGGACCTTCTTGGTGACAGGTGCTTCAGTGGCTTGCTCGCTATCTGCAATTGTCTGCAGTGGAGTCGACCTCTTTTCACCATAAAGCTGGCAAAGTTTAGTCTTCCTAGGAGACTCTCCGCCAGTTTTAAGGACCATTTTCGAGAAGTCAGTATTGCTCGAAGCGAGTGGCACAATGCCTCTTGCTTCCGTTCTGAAAGGAATTTGCAATTGTTGTGCGTGTCCCAAACAATTCCCAAGTATTCTAATTGTTGAATGGGGAAGAGCACTGACTTCTGGAGATTTACATACCACCCCAGAGATTGTAGGATATCTACTGCTAGATGCGATTGCCGACAAAGATCCTCCTTGGATTGGTTCGCAAGGAGGAAGTCGTCGAGATAAACGATTGTCCGGATACCTCGTTGCCGCAGTAGTTGGGCTACCCAATTTGTGAGGGTTGCAAACATTCTGGGGGCAGATGAAAGGCCAAAGGGCAGACTTGTCATCTGAAGTAATTCTCCTCGATAGACCAGTCGCAAAAATCTCCAATGTTTCTGTGCACTTGGGAGATGAAAGAAGGCTTGCGATAGGTCTATTTTCGACAACCAATTGTTTGGCTGCAGAAACTCTGACACTTTGTAGTGGCCTATGAGTTTGAACGGAGCTGGGTCTAGGAAGAAGTTTAACGATTTCAGGTTGAAAATCATTCTCGAGGAACCATCCGATTTGGGTGTTAGGAACATTTTTGAAAAGAAGCTGGGAGATGACTCCGCTGCCTCTATAACGCCGGATTCGGTCATTTCCTTTATTTGAGAGTCCATTTCGGGTGAAGGAGTCGTCTGGTATAGCATTAAGGTCTTCTTGTGTGGTAATATCAGAGGGGGAATTGAGATGAAAGGTATTTTTACTCCGATTATCATCTTCAGGATGTGGTTTGGTGCTCCGAGTGACGTCCAAACCTCTAGGGAGGACTTCAAGCATCCTCCGCGAAATGGTTTCTTGTCATTTTCGTGGATGCCTCCCTCTGTCTCCTTTGGGGTTTCCTGACCGTGCGTTATTCCCTGCCCTTTTCCCTCTTGAAGAGAAATTTGGAAGGTCTCTAAGGCCTCGATTGCTTTCTGCGGTGGGTCGTTGCTGCCCTCGAAAAAAATGATTCCTTTTCTGTACAGGAACGTGCGGTTTCGATGAGGTGCTGGGTTGAGGGCACCGGGCCTTCACTGACAATTTGTCGGTGGTCCCCACTCTAGAGAGAAAAGACGTGAGCCTGTCTTTTCCAAACAAGTGTTCGGTACTTGGCGGGATTTTGCTTAATCCCTCTCTCACATGCTCTTCCTTAACTTGCCCCAGCACAGCCTTCCTGCGGAACTGGAGGGCCTCTGTCCGTCTCCCACATACCATCTGGAGGATGTCTTCCGAGACTTTTTGGTATGGCGAGTCCAGAGCGAACAGCGTTTTGACCTTTTCGAAAAGGGCTTTCTTCGTCAAGGTCGTATCGTCCTGGGCCCCCCAGTTGACCAAGGCCTGGAGCCCCGACTGGAACTCCTCTTTCTGGATGAGGAGGGCGTGGGACATGGCTGCAAACGACCGCTCGAGTGAAGCCTGGATAGGGGAGCTCACGTCGCACTGGCGAAGTTCGTCGTTCACCGCCAGGTCGACGAACGCTGGTTCTGCCAGGTACCTTTTCTGCACCTCTGTGTACCTAACTCCGCCCCAGTTTTCACTGTCGAAGTGCTGGAGCTTTTGGAGTGCTTCGACCCTATTGCTCTTGGCCCTGGGGTGAGCTGGTTCTTTCACCGTTGTGGAGGCTTCCTGGAAGCTCAGCAGTAGCTCTTCCTGGGCCTCCTCCTCCTCTTCCAGTCCCGGAGGTTGTTCGAGGAAGTTGCTGGAAGAGTTTCCTGCCACTGATTCAATGGGATTTCCCGTAGAGCTGGCGGGCCGGTCCCCGAAAACCGCGTTCGTCAGCATCCCGATCTGGGAAATCAGGTAGTCCATCCTTGGATCCAAGGCCACCCTCAGCCGTTTCTGACGCCGCGGCGGCGAATCTGATCCCGAAGTCTCATATCCGCGTTTTTGAGACACATTGCCTGAATCTTGCGAGATTTCGGCAGGGCCCTTCATTATTTTCGCAACTCATGACACTACTTTGTATTTTTTTCGCCGATGTATAAAATTCTATTAAAAATAACGAAAAAACTTGTTTCGTAAAAATGGCGGCGTGGTATAACCAACAAAAAAAACTCATGCATATGCACACTTTTAACCACCACAATTTCACCTGTTTTAGTTTCAAACTTGCACTCAATTGTTCACAAGATCGTGAAATAACACTGGTAACTGTTTTTAAAATGTTTCTGCCCAGGAATATGCCAATTACCTCAAATTTTCGAAAGTGGAATCAACTGACATGTGACCACAAAGGGAAAGTGACGCTTTATGACAAATGGCGACCGAGATACAGGGGAACAGGAAATGGGGAAACAGGAAATGGGGAAAAAGCGACCATAGAGTAGAAAAGTGCCTCAGGTGTAAAAAAGTGCTAATCAAAGACCCAGGAATAGACTAAAAAACCACATAAAAAGAGAAAAGTGATTGTTTCTCTCATAATATGGACTCCAGACATCTCTTCAGAACACATAATAGATGGATTATGTTCTCTTACGAACAACTTACTATAGACCTAAGAGTAAGACCTAAACCTCAAACGAACATGAACTCTGCAAAACTTGCCATTTTTCCCTTTAACACAGGTTTCGTAATGATAACCAATGTTTGCAATATTTGCAATTCATATTTATACTAAATTTATAGTCAACAAAAATTAAGGAATATATTGGTAGCATAAATTGTATAAGACAGTACTTACCCGAGCAAAAAGATGACAATTGACGATATGTAGGCTATAAGGCCAGGCTCTGTTTTGGTAGAAGTGTTAATTTCTGCCTGACAACTAGGACAGGTGGTGTGAGCAGGGTGAGGTCCTACAGCTCCCAATGGTACCACCGTGGTCATAATAATTGGCCCTGAAAAACAAAATAAAGAACTGGAGTCAGCACAAAACAGCAGGGAAAAAATTGTGACATAATGCCATTGGTTTGCTAGGGGAAAGCTAACGTATACTACATTACTGTTTATTTAGGACTGTACTCACCTATTTAATGTTTTTTTTTTTTTTTTTTAATTCAAATGTGCAATCAAATCTCCACAATGCCCTATTTACCAGTGTCAACTACTATCTGAAAAAGTATGAATGGTGATCACAAGTGTTGCAATAAAGATGAATCTCTTTGATTACACATAATAAACTAAAAGATTAAGGATCGCACCACTCATAGACAAATGAAAGTGGCAAATATGTGATTATTATAGACACTTAACATTTCAGCTCAGTGGTAAATCTCAAGGAAGTAACCAATAGGGCAGCTGTATTCAAAATTTTATTGTGTGATTTCAACAATAGTTTAAGAACTTCAAAATGTACTATTTTTTTATTCATCAACCCATTTGAGTGGGTGACATTGACACATCTGAATGCCATCAAAGTGTGCTATTTAACATTTAAAAATGGAGAGCTCAATACTTATCTCTTAAGAGCGCTCTCAAAAATTTGTAATTTTAAAATTCGTGTTCGTTTAGTTCGTATATCTGGCACCGCGGCGCACTCCGCGCTCTGCTCTCGCGTTCGTTTGTAGTATTCCAAGGTACGTATATTAACTTATAATATCTGTGGACTAGAAATTATTTTAACCAAAAAAGACATAATATATGTCTCAACTTACTTACGAAAATGGTCATTAGTAATAAAAATAACAAAGAACTTCACAGTTGCATTTCCATGTGTACAAAAAACTCGGCACAACGAAAAAAAAATCTTGAATGTTGGTACCATTTCAAATAACGGCTGCCGACTAGACCGGAAATAACTAGAATTGACAGATAACACACGTTATAAATATTGTGATCGCCAAAGTCGTGCCAATATTTCATATTTTCAAGTTGAATATTCATAATTTTATTGATTGTAGAGGAATTAACTTTGTAATCGTTCATTATTAATGATAAAAGAAAAACAGCTTTGTTTTCGATTACGTGAGTATTTATTTTTATACCACAACCGGTTATTAATTGATCCACCTGACGATGCAAACGGATGTTTGCGAAACCGGTTGTGGTATAAAAATAAATACTCACGTAATCGAAAACAAAGCTGTTTTTCTTTTATCATTGAATATTCATATTTTAACTTTATCCCTCATTTCATTATAACCACTGCAACGTGTGACAGGAGAGAAACGCAAGTGGTAGCATGTCGCTGCCTTTGTTCTTGTTTGCCGTAGAGACCATTAAGCTAATTTTACATGAGCAATGTTTGCATGTGTACTGGACCAATGTGTCTTATGAAAACAGGAAATTGATTTCAAAAATATTTAAAACAACTCTCACATTACGAATTTTACGCTTATTCTTAGCTCAGATTGTGTAGAATTTGATTCTTATGACAACTGCAGTATGTATCAAATCAGCACGTTAGTTTCCGCTCCTCTATGTTATTACTCATAGTGGCTATTCACTTCAGTTTTTGCCAGCCATTTTTTTATGCCGTACAGATAGACTCAACCTTTTCCATCCTTCAATAGCGATACTAAAAATGTATTTGATTGTATGGGTAGACTGAGATGTGAATAAAAGATGAAACTTCTATGAACTATCTTAGGTTTATTTTATCAAAAAAATAATAGTTTCGCAAATTTTATTTTTAGTAATAATAATATCAGGATGATTTTTGCGAGCGCTGTTTTTGTGTAAATCACACCCCAAGAGCCCCCAGCGAGCTTGGTCGTCGCTAAAGAAAGCGTCGATTCTCAATCGAGACCAAGTTGCTGTAGGGCTGGATGAACTTTGGTGACGGGTCTTGGTAATGGTTGGTGTATTTCCACTTTATTAATTCATTAGAACTTTGAAAAACATTAAATAAAAAAAAACAAGTTTTTAGTTACTCGTAAGCGTAACTACATAATAATGTTATGGATATGTGAAGGTTCCAAGGAATTTTCTGAAAATAGTGGTCAATATATCGCATACACGCAGTATTTCTTAGTAAATATTTAGTTTTTCACATACTGTAAAATTGCATTTCCTTTCTCGCAATTTCGCTTTCTTGATGACTAGAATTATTTTATTTTTTGCGTAAGATCCGCAGGATGAAGAATGTCGACCGATTATTTCTAAAATAGTAATGATAAATTTCTAAGTTAAGTATCAAAGTCTTAATCTAAATTAAAGTTGCAAAGATATATATCATTTCAGATTCATATTAAATGCATTCCCACAAGCACACACATAGAAGTTGAACATAAGCCCTGCAACTTTTGTCGACCTTCCCAGAAGCAGGTACCACCAATTTACAGGGGTGACATTAGCAAAGTGAACCATCTTTGTACAGTATGGGTGGTCAGCTTCATACCAACCTATAAGTCAAGGAATGTATTATTAAGAAATTGTTGATTGCAAAAAATAATATTTTTGTAAAAATGTAACATGGAAAATCGTAAAATGTACTCGCTTCGAAAATGTTGCATATCACTTGCCGACGAATCAAAAGTTTTTTATGAGAGAGCTTTAGCTAAAAAAAAAAAGTGACGCAGGTCCGTCCTCTGTGGGCTTCGGAGCCGGTCTGCGGTTTACGCCGCGAATCTCGCATTTAAAAGCCATTTGTAAAATAATAATAAAAAATAGATCTTATGAAATAAAAAATTTGAAAAAAATTAAAACTAAGCTCAAGATTATATTGTTCAATATTTGAAAATAATTGGGCACAAATAACCATTTTTTGAGATTTTATTCGAAGATACAATGTACACTTTTTTGTCAGTTTTTGCTTCTAGATTTTTTTTTTTCAGTTTTCTTCATCTCAATCACATTTTAAATCACACCACCAACTAAAACAGGATATAAAGTTTATTTGTTATTTTTTTTTCAGATTTCAAAATACCACCAATTTACAGAAAAACTGGTTCAAAAATTGTATTTTTTCCACTTACCGCAAGAAGGTGTTCGTAATTTTTATTTTTTCAAGTAATAAAAGCGTTTATAGACATATATTATTTGATGCATATTGCAAATGAAATGTTTAACCACTTAAAGTTATCAAAATTTTATATTTATCCATATTTATTGAAAAAAACCACGTCAAAAACTGTGTTTTCGAGAAATTTCCTAGCACCCTCTTAATAAATGTAGGAAATCACTGTAAAAAAGAAGTCAAAAGACATTATATGTATGATATCATAAGAGGGATAATTTAATATGGCTTGATGGGATTGGTGAAATTGTGAAAGAATGAGATTTACAAAGTGAATATGAAAGAAGATTTATAAAAAAAGTGAGAAATATGAACGAACTGAAAGAGCAAAGAAAAGGAAGACATGGAGGCAGCTCTGTCGCGGCTGCAGACGACAGTTACAGTGAGAAAATTTCATATCAAAATTTGTTGACAGGAGCTTTGGGGTAGCTGGCCAGTCGCTTGGAACAATCTACCTGTCGACCTGCTAATGGACCAATCCACCACCACCTTTAGAAGAGGATTAAAAAAAATACCACACATGTAGATCAATGGCACCTGAGCCATTAAACAGTGCCGCAGGAAAGAAGTCATCCATCATCATCCTCATTACTTTCTTACTTTACATGTCCAGAACCACCTATGCGAGGTATCTCCAGTGACTAGCGGCAGCCACTGCACGGTCGTTTCCTCGAAGCAAGTCTGTCAGCATGCATTTTTCACCAATTAAGGGGCACACTGGCATATGTGCCGAGTCCTGGATATCCTTGGAGTCACACAGGGTGTCCTGTCCACGGTCAAGTAGACCCCACCTTTGAAAGTTTGTCTATCACCTTGTCACCCCAGTCCTAAGTCTGTTGAGGGCTCACCAGGTATTGTATGGGATATTGTATTGTTACGAACTTGGAGTACCTACGTGCGCCTGTACATGCACACATAGTGTGTAGAACAATCTGGCTCTAGTGTGATGGTGGTAGTGTACGAACTATGAAATCAAAGTACCTACGCGCACCTATCCATGTACAAGTGTGGGTAGAACAATCTGGGAGAAGTCCATGATGGTGGTAGTGCATAGAAAAATGGCATTCTGGTGTGAGCGAGAAAAAAATAAGAATGATTTGGAATATGCGAGAAAGATCTCTTTTGTACCTATACATAGGGACTGAAATGGTGCGGAGAGTGATTAGTCGCTCCAAGCATTTTGCCGTGAAGACCAATATACGCAGAGATTATCAATTATTGTAAATTGTGAACTGAAGCGTGTAAAATAATTTCAGTTTAATTAAAAGAGAACCCCAGTAAAATTGTAACAGTCATCATCATCGTTAAATCCACCTAAATTATTGTTGAAACAACATGCCCTTAGACTTAAGAGAATGAAATTATGCCAGTAAGTTATACCATGTGTTGGTGGCGGTGGTTGATATGGGCTGGCTGGAGCCACTCCTCCTACTGCCTGAGCGTAGCTGGGAGGGGCTGCAGGGGGGGGCACGGTGAAGCCATAGCTGGGGGGAGCACTCGGAGCTGATTTATTCATCTTGGTGTATCTGGAAACAAGAAAACAACCATTCAGCTCAGCCACATTGAAAATAGATGATGTCATAATCTAGAGGTTAACGCTTTGAACTCAATATTTCTAGATAGTTTGTTGAATTCCCCAGAAAATATATTGATTGATATCCAAAAAGCTCTACACTTGAGAAAAATTTCATCTATCTTTATCAAAATTGCTCACAAAGGTTTACCCAAATTTAGAGCAACTGGGCATGAGCACTGACTAGTCGCTGCCTTAGTTCTTGTTTACCGTATACGCCATTGAGAAAATTTTACATGAGCAATGTTTGCATGTGTACTGGACCGTTGTGTCTTATGAAAACAAGAAATTTATTTAAAAAATATTTAAAAGAACTCTAACATTATCGAGTTTTACGGTTTTTCTTAGCTCAGATTGTGTAGAATTTGATTCATAAGACAACTGCATGAAAAAGTCTATTTGATAAGATTGGCATATACGATAAACAAGAACTGGGGGAGCGTAGTGGCATTCACCTTTATGAGGATTGCAAAATTCATTCGGTCTTATTGCAATGAGTCTTATCAGGTTGGGTTAGCATTTAATAACAACAATTGAGCTCACATTCCATAGAGATTGACAAACAATATCACTTTTTTCCTTCACTAAATAATACAAATATTCATTGGCGGAAAAAAAACTATATTTTTATTACTGTAATAGCTTTTCTGACTAGTAACTTATATGGTGACTATAAGTAAAAACTTTGTTATAAATGCGCTTCAATAATCTATTATATTAAAGAGTAAAGGTCATAATGCCAAAAGATAACTGTTTAAAGGAAAGAGTTTCATGTGAATTAAGAATAATATTTGAAATGAAAGCAATTTTTCAAAAATATATAAACATTCAGTCTAACTCAGTGTTGAGAATCCCCAGAAATAGTGATTTTACGCTTATTATGAGCAAATTTTACTGATATGTTATTTTGGGCTAATTTTCATACAACTATGTTCAAATACAATAAGCTCACGTCATGAATATAGCGTCCAAATAATTTTGTCAGCTCAATGCAAACAAAAAAAACAAGTGATTTTTGCAAATCAAATTGCTTTGCTTTATAATATGCAAGCTTCCTCCCTATATGTAAAAATATCAATCTAAGAAAGTGGGCCTCTTTTTACTTACGCTGAAGCTTATAGTGAAAAATGTTTTTGAGGAGCGAAATTGATTTTTTAACAAAATGCTCAATTCACAAAAAAAACAGTTTTAGGAATAGCATAGAAAAAAAACAATTTTTGAGACAGAGCAAACATAAATCTGAGAAAATTGCAAAGAAACTCGCAGGCAAAAACAAAAATCACATACCTCTATCAATGTGTGAAAAACTATACAAGCGAATTTGCAAAAAACTGATAGGATATTGATTACAAACTTTATGATAGAGAAATTCTGTACAGTAAAATTAATAATATTCTTTCTTTTCTGATCGCACATAATCTACACTGATAACTGAACCTTTGACCTTTACTGCATAATCTTTAATAATAACTTGTTAGTTTCAAATAAGACGAGGAGTTAAACATCAATCAACGAAAACGTAGAGAAAATCGTTCTTCTCTTTTGCACGGTCAGTAAAATCCGTTTTTTTTCATTCTTTAAATGTTCATGTATGTTGCTTGACTTATAGGTTGGTATGCGGCTGACCACCCATACTTTGAAAAAATGGTTCACTTTGCCAATGTCACCCCTGTCTCAGGGAAGGACGGCAAGAGTTGCAGGGTTTATGTTCATTTGAGATGGGTTCTTATAATGTAGGTCCACATGCGGCATGTGTTAGCACGAAATTATACATGTCTGCTTGTGGGAATGCACTTAATATAAATCTTAAATGATATACCTATATCCTTGCAGCTTAGATTAGATTAGATTAGAAAACATCAATCAATCTAGATCTCAAAATATTAATAGAAATAGGCACGTACTGACGCTACAACATTATATTTTAACATAATATGATAATAAACCTTGTTTTGACTTTTGAGTATTGATTTGTGGAAATACCAAAATCATTCAATTAAAAGCATTATTTGAAAAAAAGAATTATAAATGTGAAATAGAGTTAAAAATGACTAACTTTAAGATGAAAGGTGTATTACCTCAAATGAAAAATTAATACAAAATTTTGGCTGCTATTAAATAGAAAATTAGATCGGAAATGTTTGTCACATCCATTGTAATCATCATTCTCAAACTATTTTTATTAGTACAATTAAAAGTAATGACCATATTATGATCCAACCACGAAATATGACCAAAACAAAGCAAACAATATATAAGAGTAGTTGATGTACCTGCATACAAAAAAACATGCCATCATCACAGTCATAATTTTTATGTTAATATTGAATTAGCTGCAAAATTAAAAATACAGAAGAGGACATGAAAAAATAGACAGTTTCATTCAACGTAAATAACAATTAACCTTCTGGAATTTTCCAAAATGACTAACTTGTTTCTAAAATCAAGTATGGTGATACTTTTCTTCATAAATAATTTAGAAAAATGCAGAATGTATGTAGTTACCCAGACTGTCACATGAATTAAATGTTTTAAGCTTTCACTTTCATGCCATTGGATGATATATTCTTTTTGGATTCTTTAGGGTTTGAACATTATATTCCCACATTTTGTTTCCAGGAGCGATTCACATGTGCAGGTGTTTAAGAAACCATAAATTTTTGTCTTTGAATTAACTATGACCTCTAAATAATGTTGATTTAAATCATCTTAGCATTTTACTTATTGAGAATAATATTTTTATCACAATAAAATTTCCACTACACTAAAAATTAGTTTCATAAAACAAAAAGCGCCTAATAAATTGTGCTTACATATGGGGGGCCATATCGACTGCTCCAAGGAATAAGGAAGTAACTCCGAAATTGAGGATTTAGACTTATTTCCATTTCTGAAGGTAACAAATCATTATCTTCATTCCAAGATGACAGTCGTGTCTCTATCTCTTTTAAAATCGTTAATACTTAAATGAATGTAAAAAATAGTTTAGGCATTGTTCTCTACGGAATAAATAACATTCCATTGGCTCTCCTGCAAAACTATATTTTTTGACTTAGTGCTGTCTTCCTTGGAGCAGTCGATATGGGACAATCAAAAAGGCGTATTCAGAGTGAAGTGAGGATATCTTACCTTTCAATGTCCCACCTGTATTAAATGTAATCTCAAAAAATCTAAATAATTCTCAAATAGTAACAGCAAGTAAAAACTAAATTTTATGTGATGCAAGGTCGAGATTTTTTTTGTGTCTTATAGCAATCATACTATAATCAGTAATCTAAGTTGCAAAGATATATTAACATTCAAAACTCATATCAAATGCATGCCCACAGACACATGTAAGTTCGCACTTACAAATGCTGAATAAGTACTAACAAATTAAAATCCAAACCTCAAATGAACATAAACCCTACAAATTGCATTAATAGAGCAATAAGTGAAATTTATAATTAGGCATCTAAATATGTGTGAGAAAATAAATAAAATAATATTCTCGAGTCAATAGTAGCACTCGAGATAAAAGTATTATCATTATTTGACTGGGTATTTGAGTTGGAAGATAAATTTAATATCTAAATGCATTTCAATAGACTAGTTTCAAGGCAGTTCAGAGCAATCATTATTCTGGTCTGAAATATAGTTCAATGTCTAAGGTTCTATTTTTAAACAGGATTTAATGTGAAAATCTAAGCTACGCGTTATTAGAGAATTCCAAATCTCTGTCATTTATTGCATAATATTAGGCAAATGTCTGCATACAAAGATGAAGGTTTTCTACAATTGACGCAAATTCACATTAATTTATCGCAACATTAGAAAATGTAAATGAGTAACGCCAGCGCGCTGAATCCTTCATTGCGTGATGCAATGTCCGCCTATCAGTTTCAACTACTTGTGTTTTTTTTTTATTTTTAGAAATGACCTCAACAGTTTGAGCAAGAAACAGGGACCAATCCTCTCTAATATCAACAAAACTTACGTGCCAAGTAAAAGTAGACTTTGGAATATGAATTATTTTGAGAATAGAGCAGTTTTACGAGCTGTAAATAGCGAAAATAAAGAAAATACAATGCGCTCACCTTTTGACAGCCACGTCTTATTTACCAACAGCTGTCAGATTAACGAAAATCGATATTTTGAAGATTCCTCCGTTTGCCTCTATGGCCACTTCACAGAGTATATAGGTACTTAGAGAAGCCACTCTATGGCTTTGAGGTAGGTACGTACTTCGAAACCCCTTTCCCCGTCTTTCTTGCTTCGCTGCGTCAACAAGTACCTTTTCGGACTTTGATCTTGTATGCATGTGTGTATAAACACGCGGCACGCGGATACACCCACACCAGTATATTCATATAATATTATCTGCCCTGATATTATTATTGATATATTATTATTATTGCTAAAGCTGTCAAAATAAAACGATTATATTTTGCAAAACATTTATTTATTCAAGAAAGATTAGTCATACAATCACAAAAATATACTGTGTAAAGAAAAAAATTAATAAAAAAAAACACAAATGATATGGCAAAAATAAACCAAGTAGGTAGGTAAACAATCAAATAGGCACCTGTGAGAGAAGATATTGTCAAGGACACTGGCATTCTGTATCTGTATTTCTTGCAAAAGTTTTGGATCCCTGATGATTGTCCTCTGATGATGGTCTGAGGACCGGAAATGTTTATAATATGAAATTATACACTTTACTTTCACTTTCTTCGGCTCATCAGCCTTAAAGGATCAGGGACTCCTGCCCCACAATCCTCCAGGACTCTGCCTTGTGCTGCTTCCCTCCATGGTCCCCTCACTCCCAAAACTTCGGTGTCGGCTTCGAAGTTCTCTGCCACCGCATCCTTGGACGTCCAAGTGGTCTAACGCCTGAGGGCCGAGGGGGCACCATCCAAGACAGTTCTGATGATCCTGTAGTCCTCTGTACGTGCTACGTGTCCGGCCACTGGAGTCTTCTTGATTTCATTAATCTCTACACTCTCTTCAATTATAGTGAAAATATAACAGTTAATTTCAAATACGCTTGACGTTTGATGCGTTCGAGGCGGTCGAAGGCGCCAAGTAGGGATGGGCGAAATATATCGATATATCAAAAGTACCGATATTTTTTTATCGATATTTTCATCTTGTCTTGTCTTGTATCCTGCCGCCTTTCCTCTAGGGGTGGCCAGTACCTCCACACAAGTGTCTCCACTTGATTCTGTTTTTGCATACTTCTTTCATCTCATCTAATTTCATCACTCTTTTCATGCATGCTCTTCTCTTGTTTCCACTCTGTAAATTCCATTCATTCGCAATCTCATTTATCTGATCAATCCATTGTTTCCTAGGTCTTCCCCTTCCACGCTTACCTGTTACATTCCCTTTATACACTATTTTTGTCGGTCTTCATTCATCCTTTCAATATGTCCAAACCATCGCATCACACTTCTTTGAACTTTCACTTTCACGCTTTCTTTTACTCCGCATTCATTTAGAACCCATTCGTTTCTCACTCTATCTTTCAGTGTTTTTCCTGTCATACTTCTCAAATGAGCCATTTCTACGGTGCATACCTTATTTACTTCTCTTTCATTCAACGTCCATGACTTGCTTCCATACATCAGGGTCGGCAACAAAATACAATTGTGTACCGCCATTTTCATTTTCTTTGGTATCCTTTTATTCTTCGCTATTCTACCAAACGCTCCTATCACGCATCTTCCTTTGCTATCGCATCGCTTTGCATCGATATTAGAAATATCGATTAATCGATATTTCGATTTTTTTTTTTCAAGTATCAAAACCGTATCAAAAACGATATTTTTTTGCAAATGTGATTTTGCCCCCCAAACTTTATAGGTGGTTGTGTTTTGAAGCCAACATTTTTACGTAGCAAACCCAAGTAACCATTTAGGTTTTAAAAAGGTTACAAAATGGTCCCACAACCTTTGTATGGAAATCGGCACGTAAGTCTTAGTAGTCTCAATAACGTTATATTTACCTTATACTAACCTCGTGAGTGCTAAAAGGGCCCCAGTTTTAGAACCTTGTGAAGAGCTACACCAAAACCTATAGCTCAAATACAGAACCGCTCTACGAGCTACGGCAGAACCCAAATATAACTTCGGCAACCTTAATTTTACCTCAATATAACCTAGCAAGACAGCGTTTACGTTCTAAATAAGTCTTGGATGTAACTCGTATACAACTTACAACTCGGGTTCTCTCGCTCTCGCTCGGGTGAGCGAGAACGAGATGTTTCTGTGGAAGATTTTTTACACAGCCGTGAATTGAAATACATATTATAATGGCGCGTGCGCGCCATATTCCGACTTACCAAGTTTCAAAATGGATAGATAAGTATGAGTTGTTTTCAAACAAAATAATAAATGGCTTTAAGAAAGCAGGGGAAATGTAAAACATACTGCGAATGGCACTTTATCGTGATACTTTAGGATAATAGTTCTGTATACGAGACGGGCCTTTCGTAACTTAAAAAATTTAATATTTTAATTTTAATATTTTTTTTCAATTAAGTGTTTGGTGGTAAGTTGCATTATAAATTAAACTTATATTCATACAAAAAGGCATGTATTTTAAATCGCATAGGATACCATATTTAATTTTGCATAATTAAATAAAAATATTTCTGTTGATTAAGATAGTTAGTTTTTTTTCATTGAAAAAATATGGCTGCCGTAAAGAAATTACCAGTAAGCTTTAAAATATACCTTTTTTGCCAAAAAAAGAGCTAAATGTTATCTCGCGGAGCTACTAACAACCACAAGGCTATTTTCGCAGCTTTAAGCTTATTGCGAGGAGCTCTTAAAGATTTGTCAGTCGCGACAATAACTGCGAAGAAACATTAGTTACCTTAAGTTTTGTTGCTGACAGGACGTGTTGTTCATCGAAAGAGTGCTAAAAAACAGCTACAGGGTCCTCTGAAAGTAAGTTCATTTTTTCAATCCCTTGAAAGTCAAATGTTAAAAAAACACTTTGGATTACGTTTTACGTCAAGTTTGTCTTTTTAACTCGCAGGTATTTTATCCCTCCCCTATTATTATATATATTATTAAATCATCCTATTATTACTCCCCTCTTTAAAGTTGTAAAAAATATACATTATTGTATTGTATAAAATTTCCTTTAAAATAGTGTTTGATGTGTTTACTGTTGTTATTATTACTTTTTCTTTATTTTCCGTATTTACTCAAAAACTATTGACATTATAAAAAAAATGTTAAGTACGGAACCTAAACAATGTATAGTTCTGTAATTAAAAGCAAAAACAAAATTCCAAAATACAGCACACACGAAAAAAGCCAAAAATGTAAAAAAAACGAGTTTTTTAAAATATTTTTTTGTGATGGCAATTCTTCAGTTATATATTTTGTTCAAGCTTTATAATTAAGATGCTTGATTTTTTTCATTACTGTAACTATTTAGCTAAGACCAAGTATAATATATATAATATATAAAGGGGCCGTCCATAAATTACGTCATCGATTTTGGCCGATTTTCGACCCCCCCCCCCTTACAATCATCCTATAGTCATTATCTAATGACCCCCCCCCTCTTGCTGTAATAATGGATGGGCTTAATAATTAATAATATTATATAACTTACATAATATTTTGTATATTTTGTAGAAATTGGTATTTACAAGAACAACGTCACTTTTGGTACTCGTACATCATTTGCCATCATCTGCAGACCAGACTCCCCCCCCCCCCCCTTAATGCGAATGACGTTATATATGGACAGCCCCATATATATAATATATATAAGACTAAGTATAACAAAACCAAGTGTAAATATTATATGCTGAATCTTTTCGGGGGTAGTCGGCTACTTCCGGTAGCGGTCGGGGGTCTTCGGCACCACCGGCGATACAGCTTTCACTACATACCAGGCTACCGAGAACGCCCGAACGACTCCGGAGCGGCTCCAGACGGAGTGGACCGACAACGCCGGACGGTCCTGCAAGAAATCTACGGCGGAGATTGCCGAAGACCCCCGACCGCTACCGGAAGTAGCCGACTACCCCCGAAAAGATTCAGCACATAATATTTACACTTAGTTTTATTATAACTCTAAAGGTCCGAAGATGGCTTCCCTTGCGAGGCCGAAAATTCACCTATTAAATAATAAAAATCAAACGATGTTTCCAAAAAACAAAATCATATTCCACGTCGTGAAAAAAAATATCTAAATATATACATATATGTTGAGATAAAAAATTTCACGACATGGAATATGATTTATTTCTTTATTTTAACGATGTTTCCAAAAAACAAAAAAATAAATCAAATATATATATCTAAAAATCTAAATCTTAATCTTAGCTGCAAAGATATGTATCATTTGAGATTCATATTAATTGTATTCCCACAAGCAAACACGCATAATTTCGCGCTTACACATGCCGCATGTGGACCTACAATAAAAAAAAACTCAAATGAACATAATCCCTACAACTCTTGCTGACCTTCCCTGAAACAGGGGTGAAATTGGCGAAGTGAACCATTTTTTACAGTATGGGTGGTCAGCCGCATACCAACCTATCAGTCAAGGAAAATAAATAATTAATAATAATAGAAATATATAATTAATAATAATACAATAAATGAATAATAATAGTAATATTTAAGATGCTTTGTAGTCTTTACCATTCACCGAACTACCTACCATAAAAAATAATAAAAACTTACCGGTGTATTGATAATTCGTAAAAAAAAATTACGGACTTTACGTTTAAAATTTCCATTGAATTTCTTTGATATCACCCTGTGTCGGTTCATCTTACTAGGCAACGTATTGCTTTGAAATTCCGTAGACAACTAACAGCTGTTGAGCATAAAGCATTATAATATTATACTTGTAGCTCCTGAAGACAACCTATTGGTTTAGGTTCTTACCACGCAGTCCTAATTTGTTTGCCTAGACAAGTCTTATACAACCTAAAGCAATTTCAACATTCTTTTACTTTATGGTTCTAACAATATTAAAAAGATAACCTTTAGCTCTCACTTTAGCAAATGCCAACCTCTCTAGAACGTAATCAGGAGTCTTAGACAACCTTAAGATCATCGGACTATAAGCTCTTGAAACTTAAGTCACAATAACGTTAATTTAACCTCTTGTCAGCAACTTCTACGTTGAAATAATAACCAGTTGGTTTTTGGACGTATAAGTTATCCTCAAGCCATTTATATGACCAAATAGCAAAGCATTAACCTTTTTATGAGCCTTATAAGACCTAAAGACAATTTTCACAACTTAGGACGACTAAAGTGGTTACTTGGGAATTGCATGTCTCCTCTCCCCCCCCGTAGACAGATTTTTAACTCAAAAAATATCGAAATTTTGAGACGTTACCCGCCAGCGACCGATATTTTTTTGAAATTTCGATATTTGTATTGAAACGCGTTTCTACCACCAACCCCCACCCCCCGAAACAGATTTTCAACCCAAAAAATTTCGAAATTTTAAGACGTACCCACCAGCGACTGAAATATTTTGAGTAAAAATATCGATATATCGAAATATCGATATTTGTCCCTCGAAAAAGATGGAAGAATGGCCGGTGAATTCGAAAGAAGAATAATGAAAGGCAAGTGTGTACTGGGTGCGACCGCTTGCATCGCCAGGAACAAAAATCTCTCAAAAAATGTTAGATTGGCGGTGCACGGTGGTATACTAGTGCCAACCTTGATGTACGGAAGTGAAGCCTGGACGGTGAGTGAAAGGGAAATTAGTAAAGTCCATACAGTAGAAATGGACTATCTAAGAAGTATGATTGTGAAAAAACGAAGTGACAGGGTGAGGAATGATTTTGTAAGAGAAGAATGTGGTGTAAGGGGAAGTGTGAAAGTGAAGATTAAAAGAAGTATGTTAAGATGGTTCGGGCATATGGAGAGAATGAGTGATGAAAGATTGACGAAAAAAGTATATGTTGCTAGAATAGATGGATGTCGTGGTAGAGGAAGACCGAGAAAAGTATGGATGGATCAAATCTCTGAAATAGCGAATGAATGGGATATCCAGAGTCATAATAAAAGGAGGACATGCATGAAAAAGGTTATGACTCTGGATGTGTGTGTGCAAGGAAGTGTGCAAGGACAGGAATAAGTGGCGGCTAATCTGCAATGTTGATTTCTAATGTTGGTGTTTTAATTTGCTACATTTTTTGCATAGGAAATTTTTGACTTTTTTTGGATAGATTTCTTTGTAAGGTTTTGTTCTTTTATATATTTAAATGTAAGTTTTTATTCATATTCCTTGACTTATAGGTTGGTATGAGGCTGACCACCCATACTGTACAAAATGGTTCACTTTGCCAATGTCACCCCTGTTTCAGGGAAGGTCGGCAAAAGTTGTGGGGCTTATGTTCATTTGAGGTTTGGCTTTTATTTGTAGGTGCACATTCAGCATTTGTAAGCGCGAACTACACTTGTTGGTTTGTGGGCATACATCTGAGAGCTTTAAATAAATATATCCTTGCAACTTAGATTATATTAGATTATTATAATATTTTAGTAGATTATATATATTTCGATAGTGTTTAAAAATATCGATTCGATATATATCGATATATTTGTTTCATTTGCCCATCCGTAGCGTCAAATAATACTCTATGGGCGCCAAGCAGGCTGGTGCTAAGCACAGTTCAACCATCATTAAATATATATTTATTAATCAGTTTTTTTTATAAAAAAAACAGTAATTTAATAAATAAAAACAATACAAAGTTTATTCACATTTAAACTCTTTTTTTGAATGAATAACAGTAGGTAAATGTAAATCACAATTTCAAGTTTATTTACGCTCATTCTGATTTCAGTTACAAAAACCCACCTCTTCTCCTTCCTCCTTACTCCTTCCCAGTGTGCCCAAGTATGTCCACATCCAAGATGGATTCCAATATGGCTACCGATATTATAAAACAGGGTTACCAGTAGCAAAATACTAGTTAACGGGGTCTGGGCCACTTGTTCACTGAAAACTGTGCGAATGTCTGTTTATTATAATAATTTATTATTATCAAGTGTTTGCCGCTTGAATTGTATCAGTTCAAACAATAGTCGAGCCCACAGGTCGAGCCACAGTCGAGCTCAGCACGCACCGAATAACATTGGAGAAGCGTGTTTTTCACGATATTATCTTTCTAGAAAAGTTTAGTCAAAATGATGTGTACAATATTTGGAAAGAAAAAAAACGAAAAAAAATCAGTAAGTGAAAAACTTAACGCAAAATGAAAAAAAAACTATCCATGGTTTATTTTCCTCCGTTGTTCAAAAAGTTTGTTTTTGTCGTTTTGTCCCATGTCCAATGTTTCTCTGGAAAAGTTAGAAGTTTACAGCACTGTCTACTCATGTTGGTATCACAATCATGCAAGGAGAGGTTCATTGGAGAGGTTACTGAATTACCGCGCAAATTTAAATTCTCATGCAATAAATTCAGGCATACTTTATTATCACATATCGATATCTGATTATGAATGCGATCTCTAAATGGACACGGAACGGATGTTCGATACGTGATTTATTCTCGGAGAGTAAACGCCACAGTTCTATGACACTATAACTTAAGCAACTGATAACAAAATATTAGTTGGCCAGTGGCCTTTCCCCTAGCAGCCTAGTCCTATAAAGTCGCAACTTTTCAGTGTATGTCCTTTGCGCAGACTCCTTTTAATAATCACTCACTTCAATGTGTTTCAAAATACTTTTGTGAAACCAAAACTTATCAACAGGAAATATGTATCATAAAAATAAATTACTTACTTCTCCATTTTCTGCCCTAATGATCTTTTTCAAGCTCTAACATTTACCCTCTTCTGTATTTTCTGGGATTGTAAATGTTCTACTTTTTTGAGGAGATGATTCCGGAACTAATAAGTATATATTTTTAAGAAGTATTTATTAAGTGTAAAAAATAACATTTTTATTCAATTTATAGTAGGTTTGCTGAAAGGATCATTAAATCTGAAAATATATGGCATTTTTTCTACAAAAGGTAACATTTACAAACTTAATAAAAATAAGTATACAAATTAAATTCATCTTACAATCCGGTTTAATATTAATTGTTGTTAAAAACTAAGTAGTTACAAAAAACAACTTTCTCTTCTCACATTACTTCGTAAAAATAAAAATTACTTACTTAAATGAAACACAAAACAAATCACAAATAACCACATAAGAATAAATAAACCATACATTGAACTTGAATAATTCATAATTTGCTGATAATATAATACATTTTAGTCACATTTATTTTTAACAGTGATTTCGAAAACAATTATTGTTATGAATGTGAACTAATCTCCTTCAATATCCTCGTGAAAACTGAAAAGTCAAAAGAATTCCACAAAGAATAAAGTTACCCAAGTAACCTGCATTTGAAAAAAAACTAACTTGTCGTCGAAAAGTTTATTTTCACGTAACTTGAACGAATTTGATTAATTGAAGGGGATGTGGTTACGGGGCGAGTAAAATCCTATTATGTACGGCATGTTTCGTAAACAATGTTTACTTCTTCAGGTAATTGAATATTTTGTACCTGAAGATGTTTATGATGGTTGTTTTGCTTACGAAACCAGTCATACATGATTCGATTTAACTCGCCCCATAACCACATCCAATATATTTTGAATGAATTCCCTCTGATTTTATAAACAGATGACTTCTTTATTTTTTTTTTCAAATGTGTTACATTAAATTGAAATTAAGATTAAAAATTACTCATGATACTTTCAGTTACTTTAAGATTCAATATTAATTACATATTTTTCAGTAGGTAGGTACCTAGATATTTTCACTATGAGAATAATTTTTGACAGTCATATTTGTAATGAATTTTGAATTATTCAAGTTTCACCATGTAATATAGTATCTAGATATACATAAGTAGTAATGAACCTAAGTGTAATAAGTAAAAATCAATGGAAATATTAATTAGAATCTTTAAGATGAGCCAAAATTGTCCATACTTTTGGGAGGCGCAAATATGAAATTTTATTTTTAAGAAAACAAGAATACCAAGTAAGTAATTAGTGTATTTTTTAAGTAAAAAAAATAACATAGATAGATTTTCTGAGGATAAGGATAAAAAATCCTAAAAGTAAACAATACTATTTATTGTAAATTCTATACAAAAATGATATGTTTCATATCTGCATTCATAATATATTTTTTTATAAAATTTACTTAGCCTCTAGAGCTTAATAAATATTTATGCTTTACTAATTATTTAGTAAAGTATATATTATATGAATAAAGTATATATTATATAAGGCCACATTAATGTTATAATAACCTTGTTTTTAAAACAAATAACTCATTTTATTAAAATAATATGGTGTTTCATCATTTGATAAGCAAACCATATCACACACTTAAATCATCATTTTTTTATGAAAACCACCGCCAACTGAACAAATAGCATGACAAAGGCTATTCAATATAGAAAAATATCAAAAACAACCTTTTTCCAGCAAAGTAAATGATTCAAAATCACACTTTTAATCCTTTAAAGGGGCATAAAAGCCAGCCATATATTGATTCCAAAAAGAAAAATCCAATTAAAGTGAGGTCCTCACATGAATTGACATAGACAATATCATGTCGTCATGCAAACGGGTTGCTAGGGAAAAGCTATTCAAATGTATTGTTATTCATTGCTAAGGACGGTAATCCCATACAAGACTGATGTTTGCTCGCCGAGAAAAAGAATCCAAATTCAAAAACGTTCATACCTCATTACTTAGTTCATAACCTATATGGAATGCATGCTACTGTCATTTTTTTTATCTCTATTTGATGTAGGTATTAAAACAAATTAAAAACTATGTACCCATTTTAATAAATCTCCAAAACAATATGATTTGATAACCAAAATTTATTAATTCAGAATTTCAATGTGGTACAAAGTAGACAAAATTATCTCAAGTTTCCTTGTGACGTCAAAGAACTAATACAATAAAGTAAAGAGTCAAAGAACTAATACAATGAACTTTATTTTACTTAACAATAAGGCATCAAGATAATTTTTTCATGCCATCATGGAACAGTATTTTTTTTTGTAATGATTTACTTAAGGCTGTGTTAAAAGAAAAATCCCGTTGTTTTTAAAAATATGTTTCTTATACTTTATGGCAGGGGTCTTCAACCTTTTTCAGTGCAAGGGCCAAACATCGATTTCACATCGTCCGAAGGGCCACAACTTTTCACGACACTTTACCACCTAATCAATAAAATAAAAGACATACATACTCGTAATTTCAAATTTCAATAATCTTTATTGGTTAATTAAAGTCAATCTTTATTGGTTAATTAAAGTCAATTAATGTGATTTTTGATATTGTTTATTTTTTACAAGTTTGTCAATATTTTTTTTCATTTTTGTGGTTGCAACCCGCAGACTACCTTCCAGATGTGCATCTGTAATTCTCGACCTTGTTGTCGATTTCACACACTTCATACGAGAAAACAGCTGCTCACACACTATGTGCTCCCAAGCAATGAAATCATTTTCATGACATTTTTTCGGATTTCAGAAAACGAGTTGTGATCGACATATTTTGCATAGAAATCAAAAACACCCACGTCGAACTTGTCTTTCAATTTCGAATTACACTGCACATCTATAACCTCCATCTGAAAATTTTCCGGCATGTCTTCAACGGATACACCGAATGGTCGGGCAAAGAGACTGATGTATTTTTCACTATCTCTGAAGTCAGAAAACCTCGATTGAAACTCTTTTTTGAGTAAATCTACTGGGGGGGAATGTGCCGAACCTTCCTGTGGTCCCCCCTGTGAGTAGTGCCATGAAAATAATCAAAATGACACAAAAAACACCGAGAACTCCGAAAAAAAAATTACTCGTATTCGTATATATCGCATATCACTGGGCGCGATATTTTATTTTTTTAGCCTCTGGTGGCCGCGGGCCGCAAGAAATTAGCTGGCGGACCACATTCGGCCCGAGGGCCGCGGGTTGAAGACCTTAGCTTTATGGCCTTAGCAAACGAGTGACATTAATGAAAAAAATCATGCGTGTTGAATAATTTTTTATCTTAATTTTGAAGTTATTTTTTTTATATTACTTAAAAAATGACGCCACGAAAAAATAATCAAAAAAACTCTCTTTTTTTTTTTTGCTATTATTTAACTAATAAATTTTATGCTAATATTTAACACGTGATTTTTTTTATTAATGTCACTCGTTTACTAAGGCCATAAAGTATAAGAAACATATTTTTATATACAACGGGATTTTTTTTTTGACCGGAGTCTTAATACTTAAAGAAGTATTGTACATATCTTTTTTGTTTTAAAATTATTTTTCCATGGCATGCAAAAGTGACCTCAACAATTTCATTTACTGTTTTCCAGCACATTTTGCATTCATACTTTCTTTTAATTATATTGCTTTATGAAAGTTTGTAGATTATCTTATTAATAAAAAAATAACAGCCCTAATTCAGTAACATATTCAAGGATATTTTTATTGATGTTTAGGTCACTAAGATCTATTATGGGTTTATATGATGTTGACAGAACACTAGGGTCATGGATGGTCATTTATCAAAGTACTATTTGAACCCTTTACCTAAACTTTGAATCAAGCAAGAGCTGGTGGTATCAATATTTTATGGTCACAAACAATATTTTTACCTACATATACTGTTTAAACAAACAAAAATTTGAAAATTCATTGTGTTGCAACATATTTGTTTGAAAAATCTATCCTAACAAGGTGTAAGTATGACACTTGAGACTTGTTATACTCAAGTCAACA
This sequence comes from Agapetus fuscipes, assembly GCA_951799405.1. Taxonomy (NCBI): domain Eukaryota; kingdom Metazoa; phylum Arthropoda; class Insecta; order Trichoptera; family Glossosomatidae; genus Agapetus; species Agapetus fuscipes. Next base: position 16,421,607 of record OX637332.1, on the reverse strand, counting down.
GGTAAATATTAAATGGCGACATATTAGACATTCACATATTTTAACAATATTTACAGTTTGGTCACAGCTTTATTTCATATATTGCATATTATTGAGTAATAATCAAACAAAAGGCACCATAAAATAATCTACAAATTTAAAGGTTATCTAACAGCTTCAGACCAGTAGCATAATTGATTTACTAGCCTGGAGTTTTCATCACAGAGAAATATATTACTTAGAATAAATAATAAGATAAGTACATATACCATACAGCAAATCCCTTATATTTATTCATGCTTCATAACTCACTCAAGTAGATATGTATTTTTTTTTAAATTAATAACTATGCATAAATGTATCACAAGTTTTTTTTATTATCTGTTGTAGAACATATTATTTTAAATAACATACTTAGAAAACACTCTAAAAACTTAAATCAAAAATATTTAATAACCAATAATTAATTCATTGGTGGCTTAACTTTACAGTCTGTGAAAAAATAATTATACAAATGCTCACCATAATTTTATTAAATGATGTCCAAGATAAATAAAAGTAAATTACTGAGTAATGAGTCATTTGCCACCATGATGTTTTTTTGTTATGTCTTAGATTTTTTTTTTATAAAATAACATTTCTTAAATTAATATAATTACAATTAAAGGTAAATAAAAGTCTATACTTATGATAAAATTCTCAATATTTCACAGCTTCAATGAATATGACCACTCAATCATACCTTAGATGTTCTCCTTTAAGTACCTACATTATAACAATGCACTTAATATTTTGTTAAATAACATGAAACGAGATAAGTTGAAACTTTTTTTAAAGTATAAAATACCTATCCATAACAGGATTCAAATTCAAGAATGTTCTCATAAAAAATCAAAACAATTTCAGACAATGTTTTAACTAGGCAATCAAATAAAGAAATTTTATTCAATGAAAATGAAATTGTGCTTAAAATTATTACACATTCTCAAAGTTAGCTGGTCCTTATTCTTCTACAGATTTGGCAGATAAAATAATGGAATTACAAAAATTAAAATCAAATTAAGAAAACAGTCAATTTGTAAAAAAACATCCCAAAAAGAATTTGAATACTCGTACCAGCTGCGTCTTGTTGTGTTCTCATTTCCTTGTTCTGATCTATTTTGGGGATCTATCACACATACACTTCTCCCCATTTCCCAGATGCGTTTTGCTTCCTATTGGGTTCAGCATCCGCAGTTTCTGTCTCAGGTGTAGGTGGTGTTGGAGGGCTGGAAGGAGGCAGCTCCGTCAAAGTGAGAACCGGAGTTCTAGGAGAAGCGGGCCGCGTGGCCGATATCATCTGTGATATCGATACAGGAGTGAAAGTCATCGGAGTAACAGGGGCTGTTAGAACCGGTCCCAGACCTGGGGAGAGCACAGCCTTTGCTAGGGCAGCTGTGCCAGGTTGACCAGCATGAAGAGTATTATTAACAGACCCGCTGTCCAATTCTTGGATAGGTGAAAGCACCAATGCTCCTAGCACAGGTACTTCTCCCTGGTAGGAATGATGAGTCATGTAAGCGACGCCAACTGAACTGTTCCCACCCACAGCAGGCAAGCGCTGCTCACGATCAGGCGTTGGAATACGAGGACGATTTTTGACAGTGGTGGGGACAGCTGAACCATTCATCTTTTGAGTTCCTGAAAAAAATAAGAAGTATTTTGACCATTTTAGTTGGATATTATTTAAAAATCCTACTAAATCCATTTTCTGAATTACGATTTGAATAAACTCATTGATAATAAAAGATAGTGAGGATGTCAGTGGTCATTATACGAGTATGATATAGTCAACTTTACTTTTGATAAATAAACTAAATAGTATTTCAAGCCCATTTTTCTAAATAAATTTACTTATACCTATTTTTTTTTTAAAGACAAAATGAGCGTCATGGGTTAAAACAAACACAAGAGAATTTCCACTTATTTTTATACAAACTTACAAAAATATTTCATGAAATTTATGCAACCACAACAGATATTTTCAATGAATACCTTGTCTCTTGGAATGTTGGCCACGTCCTGATTTTCTGCCAACAAGTCTGTCATAAAGTGACATCTTGTGTTGCGAGGCAGGTGGCTGTGTCCCATTTGGAGCAGCAGCAACGCCTCCCGCCTCAGGATTGGAGTACACCACCGAATTGTGCCGGTTCCTACTGAAGAGTCCACCTGAGGAATAGGCCGTTGAAGCAGACCTCACAGAGCCCATACGGGAAATCTGACGCTGAAACCAGTTCTTGCGCCGCTCCACCAAAGGAGTGTCAACACTCTCCTGGAAACAAGCAATTGCACTGATAAATCTGTTGTTATTTTAAGAAAATAATTCCTTGCCGAGTCATAATCAAAGGAGACATTGTATGAAGAAGGTTATGACTCTGGATGAAATGAAAGAAGTATGTAAGGACAGAAAGAAATGGTGGTTGACCTGAAATTTTGGCGGCTAGGGCTAGGGTTTTTCAATTATTTTTAAACACAATTTTATATTTTGTATTTGTTTTTAATGTTTATACATATTTGTTTATTTAAAAAATGTAATTTGTTGTGTATGTTCCTTGACTTATAGGTTAGTGTGCGGCTGACCGCCCATGCTGTAAAAATGGTTCACTTTTCCAATGTCCCCCCTGTTTCAGCGAAGGACGGCAATTGTTGCAGGGTGTATACCCATTTGAGATTTGGGTTTTTATGTTGTAGGTTAACATGCGGCATGTACGTGTCTGCTTGTGAGAATGCATACCTATAATGTGAATCCCCAATGTAACATATCTTTGCAACTTGGATTAGATTAGATTAGTATTCGACTTGCTAACATTATAAAAGTATCATTGACATCAAGTGCATCAGATCTTAATAAATCTCAATAAGTTTCTCTAGTTATAAGGAGTTCCCATGAATTAAATTACTATGGAAAGATACAATGGCTTAATTTTCAGACTTTTTTCTTTGTAATAAGTCATTTTCATTCAAGTACTGATAGATGAAGTCTCTTGCATAATTGTTTTGGAAGTTTTTGTTATTGAACCTTTTTGAAAACAGGAACCTTCTGCCTCAGGACAAACAGGAAAGGACATGATTATTTTTTCCATTACATTAAAATAAAATAAATCCACTCTCTAGTGACATCAACTCAGCTATCATCAAAAACATGAAATCAATAAACCCTTACAGGTCAAGTTTAAACATGTCGGTCGTTTGACATCTTTACATATCATTATTAACTTTCAAGATTAATTACACTCAGATATTAGACAAACCGTTCTCTCAATGTTGCGTTGGCAATGTAGCCGACGTCTTTAGGAGGCACCCTTTCTTCAGCATTATTGAGGATGAACTGAAGCTTAACCAAATTGAACTAAAATCTTACAGGGTGTTTTATGTATTTTCCAAATTCTTATGGCTAAAAGAAATAAGTTTATTTATACGATTAATTAACTAAATAGCTTACATAATCTGCATATGTGTCGTCAGCATGTGATTTACGCGGTTGAGAAGCCAGGTTTGCGTACACAGCATCAGCCTCGCGTACTTTATAGTGATCAGCCGAGCCCGGGGGCTCCCGACGACGATAGTGCTCGGCAGCCAAGGTGTACGGAAGATCACGTGGCACCACATCCTCCCAATACTGGTCACGCAACAGCTCTGGGTGCTCTTCATGCATCTCGTCGACTATCATGTAAGCAGCCTAGAAAAAAAACGGAACTATATAACTCAGTGCGCACTTTAATCATTCAGTGCAAAGGCGGATTTCCCCTTAGAGCCAGTAGGTCTAGGCTTAGAGCAGAAAAATATTAGGGATGGCAAAAAAATAAAGTAAGAAAATAAGTACCCGAGGATGGCAAAGTCAAGGGATTAAAGTGTACTCTTAATACTACGGAGGCGAGTGTTAGAGGAAGTAAACGTTCATAATGGTTAGTATGCGACTGATCACCCAAGCTGTAGAAAATGGTTCACTTTGCTAATATCACGTCTACTTCAGGGAAGGTCAGCAAGAGTTGCAGGGTGTATATCCATTTGAGATTTGGGTTTTTATGTTGTAGGTTCACATGCGGCATGCGCGAACTTATGTTTCTGCTTGTGAAAATGCATATACATAATGTGAATCCCCAATGTTGCATATCTTTGCAACTTAGATTAGATTAGATAAGATGGGCTGCAAAGCTTTTGATGATGATGATGGGTATTTGTGCCTACTATACCTAAATGATGAGAGCTGAGAAAAGGGTGGCTGGTACTAAACGGTCAAGGGCGGTCAAGACTGAAAATCTGTCCGGATTCTGAGGTATTTACCTCGAGTTGAAGACAGGCAATGGTTGGATCTCTATGATAGTTGAACCTTTACTTAAGTCCAGAGACATATTAACATAAGACGTTCACTCTTGATGCACATACACAAGTAAGATTCATAAGGTAAGTGCTTATACATTCTGCAGATTTCCTAACATAAAAATTTTAAATCAAAAAAATATAGTAAACAAAGAAACGTCAAAATTATTGTCAATGGGAAACGGCGCAGGCGGGGTTCGAACCGGCGCTAGTGTCTATAATAATCTATAATCTAAGTTGCAAAGATATATTAACATTCAAAACTCATATCAAGGGCATGCCCACAGACATGTGTAAGTTCACGCTTACAATGCTGAATATATCCTTACAAAATAAAATCCAAAACTCAAATGAATATAAACCCTGCAACTGTTGCCGACCTTCCCTGAAACAGGGGTGACATTAGCAAAGTGAACCATTTTTTACAGTATGGGTGGTCAGCCTCATATCAACCTATAAGTAGGGACTGGAAGATAGTGGTGTTATTTTTTGGGAAATTCGCGTTATTTTTTTGTGAAATTCGCGTTATTTTTGATCGAAAACAAGGAAATTCGCGTTATTTTTCATGATAAACGGGGAGATTCGGTAGATTTTTAGGGTTGATTTGATCAAAATAAAGGTTTATATAATTGCAAAACAAAAGATATTACTAATATTTACAATTTATTATAAAAACAGCAATATGTACCTACCTTCAAAAACAATGAATAAACAACATCTGAATCAATACGAGTACCTACCTAACTTACAAAAAACAATAATTGTTTTTTGTAAGTTAGGTAGGTAATCAATTATTGATTGAAAAAAGTATTAATATTTCGATGACACTCCGAATACCCTGCAATATCCGTTTAAAATATTTAATTTTTGTGCATTTAGTCTCTAGATGAGGGTTATCTAATTTTTCAAGGGATGTTAGCTTTTATGAAAGCCTCAAGTTGTGCTCTTGGCTAATCCAGCAACAGATTCACTCCTTGAAGTATTTTCCTTCATTGATGTCACGATTCAAGTCTGCTTGGATGATCCAGGACAGTAAAAAAAAATAAAAAGATTAGGCTGATTTATTTGGTGAGCGCTGTTTTTGTGTGTATCACACTTCAAGAGCCCTCTGCGAGATTGGTCGTCGCTGTAGAAAGCGCCAATTCTCAAGCAAGACCCAGTTGTTGTAAGGCTGGATGGACCTTTTAATGACCGGTCTTCGGTAAAGGTTGATGAATTTTTCAACCCAGCGAAGAGCAAATTTGAAAATATAAAAAGGATTTTTTTTTGCTCCGCCGGGATTCGAACTCACAACCCTCCAGTTACGAGGCCGAAGTGTTACCACTTTGCCACCTCGGCTATAACACCGACCAATTTTCCTGTGCTTTGCATATTGCAAAGGGTTTTTGCAGGAATCTTCTCTTTCCCACAAAATCGTTGCGTTGCAAAAGCGATACATGACAACTTTTTCGCACAATTTCTACCAAAAGTACGTAAATTCGCGATATTTGCGTAAAACCTCAAATTTCGCGTTATTCGCGTAAAAACATCAAAATTCGCGAATAAATTCGTTTTATCGCGATCGCGAAATTTTCCAGTCCCTACCTATAAGTCAAGGAAATAAGAAATAATATTTTAATAATGCCAAACCATCACAGGGACAATTATTTAATGTACACACTTAGGCCGTTTGTCCACCGCCACCGTCACCGTCACGTCACCGAGAACGAGATTATTTCGGGCCGAGTTTAATATGACGTGACGGCGATCGTTTGTCCACCGCGACCGATTTCGCTGGTTTAGTTTGTTCCTCAATATCCTCAAAGTTCGACTCTAAAAAGGCACAAACCTCGCGCCATGCATTTTATGCAAAATTTTATCTTTGGACACATCCTTGTTTTTATCCCACAAGCATTCTTTGCGTTCTATAACTTCTATAAATGTATAAATATCGTATTTTTATATAGGCCATTTTTATTACAACTAAGGAATTTTATGATATTTGATGATAGATAACTATGATATAGATATTGAATGATAGATAGCTGCGACGCGGCGGCAGTGTGGACAAGTTCACGCATGTTTTGTATTGGCCGCACATGGGCCCGTCAAGATCTCGGTGACAATCTAGCGGTCACGCCGATCTACCCAAAATCTCGGCAACCGAGAATGGCCGGGATGACGGGACGGCGTCCGGTGGACACGCGGCTACATACATTACTATAAGAATACATACATATACATACATTACTATAAGAAATGTATGTGCCGCTACTTCGGCGCCGTCATCTCGTGACGTGACGGTGACGGCGGCGGTGGACAAACGGCCTTATACTAATACTTGGATAATTGATAATGGAGATAATCTGAAGACATAATGATGTGGGTAGTGTGTAGCTACTCACCTTTATGTGTCGGTCAATCAACCAGTTCAATTCTATGTCATCATCATCTTCTCCAAATGGATTAATCAGAACTTCTGCTACTTTCAGCCATCCAACATAGAAGCAGAACTGAAAAAAAGGAAAAAAGTGCGAGTAGATACATTAGAGGGTCATTTTATAGAAGTTATATTCTTTCGTTTTATGCACATAATGAAAAAGCAAATGAAGAGAAAAATAAAACAAGCTAGTTTCCAGATTTTTTTTAACTTTTATAAAAATAGCAAATAAAGTAAAATGATTTCTGAAATCAACTATAACTTATTGTCAGGAAAAATAAGGAACTTCTGAAAACCTCTTAAAGATTTCTTCCAGTCCAATTTCAATTATAAAATTCCACTAATTGTGAATTAAAAAATATGTATTAAAATCCTGTATATGTAGTTATGTGTAGAAATATGTAGTAAAATCCACATATGTGGAAGCTTTCAGCGTTATTCACAACACATTTGACCCATAGCTGATCCATGGATCATCGTTTGTTTGTACCAAAAATTCACGTTAGGTGGGAGCTGAGCATAACATCGTTTGTATTTAAATGAAATATTAAAAAAAAAAATCTGAATTTCTGATAGCTTTCTCTCAAGGTACTATCTGTGACTCATCCTTGCATATTATATTATCCGTGTTCTTAATAAGAGGAATGTATGAAGATATAAGTGAGAGGCTGTTGATTTTATTTGACCATTATCATAAATGTTTCCTCACACTTTACTTTTAAGTATACGAGACTAGACTCACACCGCTTAGTATAGTTAGCGGGAGTCTTCTAATTGGAGTTGAATTCTCTTTCAGCAATAGAATCTCGAGTATAAAACATTGTAGAAACTCACCTAGATTGCGTAAATCGAAAAAATGAATTTAAACTGAATATCTCTCCGGGAGTGCCGTCGAATATTGCATGTATTTTCTATTAAGGCACTCAAAGTTTACGCAATGTTTTATACTTGGGTCACAGGTCCGCGGAATGCTAAGGTCTGGGACTGTTTGATGGAAATTATCACTTGCGCTTCACATGCTCCGTACGGGACCATGAACTTCAATACTTGCCTCATAGATTGTTTACATTTTAGTAACGTCGTTGACAGGGAACGAACATACGATTAACAACTCATTTGTACAAGCAAATAAATATTTTAATCGTCTTTGACAGATATTCACTTAGGCATGATTTTGTCAATACCACCTCGTCTCACGGTAAGTCGAAAAAAGTTGCAGGGCTTATGATCGTTTTAGATTTCATCATTTATTTTTTGATGCGCATACAGCCTATGGATTCTATAATCTATCTATAATCTAAGTTGCAAGGATATATTCATTCAAAGCTCTCAGATGTATGCCCACAAACAAACACGTGTAGTTCGCGCTTACAAATGCTGATTGTATACTTACAAATAAAATCCAAACCTCAAATGAACATAAGCCCTGCAACTCTTGCCGACATTCCCTGAAACAGGGGTGACATTGGCAAAGTGAACCATTTTTTACAGTATGGTTGGTCAACCTCATACCAACCTTTAAGTCAAGGAATACGAGTAATAAATAACATTTAAGTATAAGAAAACAACAAAACCTTAAAAATAAATCTATACAAAAAAAATCAAAAATGTCTTATGCAAAAAACGTAGCAAGCTAATAAACCAACATTACAAATCAGCATTGCAGATTAGCCGCCACTTCTTCCTGTCCTTGCATACTTCTTTCATTTCATCGAGAGTCATAACTTTTTTCGTACAAGCTCTCCTTTTATTATAATGGAAAAATTCTCGGCAGTTAGAGGGTTAATAAAAAAATAATGTAGCACAAATGTAAAACAATAATAATAACCTATATATTGCCATCATTATTTTTTCCAAAAAGTGAATCAAAAGTATAGCCGCCATACAAAGTGAAAATTTTCCATACAAAATGTGTTAGCAATTTTCTTGGTAGTCAAAGGGTTAAAAATAGATAAAAGGCTGCGATTCTTAAAATTTTATAAATACCAATAATAATCAGTCGTTACTTTTTCAAAATATAACTAAAACGTTTACCCACATTACAAAGTCCTAGTTTGCATACAGAAGGGTTCAATGACCATTTACAATAATCTAGAACAGCGTTTCCTAACCTGTGGTCCGCGGACCCCTGGGGGTCCGCGAATGTATGTGTGGGGGTCCGCGGTCTCATCTCTGGACCATTATTAATAAAATATATGGCACCAAAAGTCTCGTAATCGCTACGCTTACTCATCACGACGAACGTGCGACAGCGCCGACAGCGGGCGGAGTACTTGACTTACCGAAGTGAGTGAAAGAAGTGCGTGCGGGCAGTGCGGGACGTGACTCTTCTCTTCTCCCTAGGCACCGCCCTCGCCCCGCGCCCTACACTTGCATCCGGCGCTCGCCCGCGACTTGTTAGTGCGTGTTTTGTTTTGTGTTGCGTTGGACGTTGAAGATAAGTGCAACGAAATTACGTTTTTCGAGTGATTGTTACAATGAAACGCTGGTTAAAACCAAATGACTTCGCTTCAGACGAAGCAAATGAAAGACCGTCGACTTCGAAGATCAAACGTCGTAAGTTTTGTGACGAATACTTAAGTTTCGGTTTCACAAGTACCAATTTAAACGGTGAAGAAAGACCTCAGTGCGTGATATGTTACGAAGTTTTGTCGAATGAGTCGATGAAACTGGCCAAACTCCGACGTCATTTAGAGACAAAACACCAAGAGCTTCGTGAGAAATCTAAAACTTTTTTTAAAACTAAAGCTTCGGAATTAGAACAAAGCAAAAAAACAATGATTAAGACGGCTACTGGGACCAATAACGAATGTGCTGTATCAGCGTCCTACCAAGTGTCTTTGTTAGTTGCAAAAAGTGGTAAGCCCCACACTATTGCTGAAGAATTGATATTACCGTGCGCTAAAATTATGGTTTCGGCTATGTTGGGAGACAAAGCTTCAAAAGAATTGGACGTTATTTCGTTATCCAATAACACAGTGAAGAAGAGAATTGATGAAATGTCAGGAAATGTTAAAGAGCAGCTGATTTTGAACATTAAACTGAGCACATTTTATGCTATGCAATTAGATGAGAGCACAGATATTAGCAATAACGCGAACTTGCTTGCATATGTTCGTTACAAACACAACGACAGCATAAGTGAGGATTTTTTATTCTGTATGCCTCTGCCTTCGCACACTACAGGTGAAGCGATATTTGAAGTGTTGAACAACTTTATGTCCACTCATGAAATAACGTGGGATAAATGTGTGGCAGTTAGCACCGACGGAGCTCGGGCTATGACCGGTACACGAATAGGACTTCAGGCGCTCGTAAAGAAGATGAATCCATCTATTATCTGGCATCATTGCTGCATTCATAGGGAGGCGTTAGCTGCTAAAAATATGCCAGAAAAATTGAAAACAGTGTTAGACGACATAGTGCAAGTGGTGAATTTTATTAAAGCTAGGCCTCTAAATTCCCGTATTTTCAGTATCATTTGTGAAGAAATGGGAAGCATTCACAAGCAGTTGTTATTGCATGCTGAAGTGCGTTGGTTGTCTCGTGGCAAAGTAGTGTCGCGAGTTTTTGAATTGAGAGATGAGATAAGAATGTTCTTTTTGAAGAATTCTGCAGGCAGCGTCAATAAACATGCTGATCACTTCAATGACTTTGAATGGCTCACAATGGCAGCATATTTAGCTGATATTTTTAGTGCTCTGAACGAGTTGAACTTAGGTCTACAAGGGAGGGATAATAACATCTTCCAAGCTGAAGACAAAATTGAAACGATGGTAAAAAAGCTTGACCTTTGGACAAATCGTACAATAAAAAAAATATATAATCACTTTCCAACACTGTCAGCGTTTTTAGAATCCTCTGGTGGAGCGATGTTACCAACTCAAGTACAAGACGAAATGATCAAACACCTCCGCGCTTTAAGGTCTTCGTTTCGGGATTATTTTCCAGTACCCGACAAAAATAAACATTGGATATTAGACCCTTTCAACACAGATGTCACTGATATTACTAGCTTGACAACGACACAAGAAAACCAACTAATATAACTATCTTGTGATTCAGCTTTGAAACGTAATTTCAAAGAATCCTCTTTATCAAGTTTTTGGGTGAATGTAAAGAAAGATTATAAGGAAATATCAGAAGAAGCACTGAAACATTTGCTGCTTTTCTCAACCACATATCTCTGTGAAAAGGCATTCTCTGCTCTTGTATATACTAAAAACAAATACAGAAACAGATTACAAGTGGAATCCGATTTGAGATTACAACTTAGTACTAACATCAATCCGAATATTACTAATTTAGTTGCAAAAAAACAACACCAACCTTCACATTAATCAACGTGAATCTTGATGTTGATGTTGTATTTTTGTATTTGTAATATTAAAATAAATGGTCCGAAATTTATTTCTGTTTTTTTATTAAGGGGGTCCGTGAAAAGTCTGCTTGATTTCCTAGGGGTCCGTGGCTGAAAAAGGTTAGGAAACGCTGATCTAGAATATAAGTTGCAATGAAATATAAACATTCAAAACTCATATCAAATGCATGCTCACAAACAGGTACGTGTAAGTTCGCGCTTACGAATGCTGAATGTGTACCTACAAATTAAAACCAAATCTCAAATGAACGTAAAACCTGCAACTCTTGCCGACCTTCCTTGAAACAGGGGTGACATTGACAAAGTGAATTATTCTTTACACTTTGGGAGGACTGAGAAATGTCAGGAAATTGAGATAAGACTGAATGAAACAAGAGTGGAGGTCGTGAAAGAATTTGATTATCTGGGAAGCAAGTTTGAGTCGAATGCGAAATTGACGAAAGAAGTATGCCGCCCCGCATGCGCACAAGCATTCTGCTTTCAGCATGAGGGTAAGCAAAAAAAAAAAAAAAACATTGTTAAAAATATATGTATATTTTAATTTAAAAAAAAAAAAAAATTAAATAATAAAAAATAAAAAATAAAATGGAAAAGCGCGCTAGTAGAGGAAGAAGTGTAATGGGAACGATTGGAAGAACTGCAAGAAATAGGAAACTTACAAAGAATATGAGATCGGCGGTCTACAATGGCATATTGATGTATGGAAGTGAGGCGTGGACAGTTAATGAATGTGAGCTGAGTTAAGTATGTACAGTTGAAATGGCTTACCTGAGAGCAATGGCTGGAAAGACACTGAGTGATAGAGTACGTAATGATTGGGTGATGAACGAGTGTGGTATAAAAGAGAATATGAGAATGAAAGTACAAAAAAGTACGATGAGATGGTTCGGACATCTTGAAAGAATGGATGATGAACAATGAAGAAATTGTACAAAGGAAATGTCAGAGGAAAACGCGGAAGGGGAAGGCTGAGGAAAGAATGGTTAGACCAAATAGGTGAGATTGCAAAAGAATGGAATCTGCAGAGTGAGAAAAAGAGAAGAGTATGTATAAAAAAGGTGATGACAGAAAAAAGTGGAGGCGCATCTGCGGAGGTATCGGCCACCCTTAGTGGAACGGCGGCAGGATACAGTATAGTACAGTATAGAGGTCAGCTTCACACCAACCTATGTATAAGTCAAGGATCTTTCTTGTGTAATTGGCGCTTTTTCCAGAGAAGACCAACCTCGCAGAGGACTCTTGAGGTGTGATTCACACAAAACGGCGCTCACCAAATAAATCATCCAAATATTTTTTATTGACTTAAGAATTTATATGGATATTTCCATATTGTACGAGTATGCAGATACACACCGCGGTGGAATAAAATTGATCTATTATTGATATATTATATTTTCATTGAAACTGCATAAGCTGGTAGATGATTATAGCTTTACATACGTCATACAGTGGGTTAATTTTTGCAAGAAAGTCGAGTGCAGATTCTGTGCAATTTATTTAATTTGTAGACACACTTCAACAAGTTACCTGCAGTGCTGTGAACAGAGGGAAGTATATGTCAGGATCTTCGTACTTCCCAGTTGTTCCTTGATTGGGAACCATCTGTCTGCCCATAAGAGCGGCTATGAAGTACGTGTAGAGGGCCAGCGTCACCACCTGGAATAGGTTAACAAAATTAGCAATATATAATTGATTTCTAAAGCTGTTAGTAAGTTTAAAATCTCGGCGTATCTATTATTTCATGATGCTAAATTATAATATTTATATTGGCAATCAAACCCTCGTGAAGAGTTTTCATTCAAGTGTGCTGGATGGCAGAGTCCTGCAGAAAAGACCGTGTGATTTATTTAATTTAATTTAATTCATTTTATTTATCCCACCACGTAATAACATCGCAACGCCAATAAACTACACATATAGTGTAACTTCTTGACGTGCTGTCTCCGAAAGAGTCGCATGTGGCGAGTGGAACCAATTTTTTTTCACATTTTTTTTTTATATTTACATTTATTTTTACACCACTTCAATTTAAAGAGCTGGTGCGCATTTCTTGTGAAGGCTGGGTGAACCTTGTCAGTATTTTATTTCGGGTTTGAAATAAACACCGAAACTGGAAATTATTTCTGATACCCTCGGTGGGTATCGCACTCAAGCTCTTGGTAATGGAATGCAAGCATTCTGAGCTATCGACCGGACATCATTGCTTTAAATTCCTCGTTGCAATATAATTAAGTGCATAGGTGCGCATCTCCAATTGAATGTATACATTTTGATATACTCGTATAATTAATTATATTTACATATCTACTGAATTTAGCAGACTTAGATTAGGTATGAGCACATAAGAATGAATGCTTTTAAATGTATTCCTGACTCTCCGGAACGTTTAAGATCTACAAAAGCATACATTATACACAATATCTACAAAGGCATAAATCGATTGTGCATAAAAATAAATATCTACAAATATAGAATAAAAATACAAATATAAATAAAAAATAAATAAGTATCTAAAAAAACTATATAACGCAAAACGCAACTTAGGTACACATATAGTGTAACTTCTTGCCGCGTTATCCCCGAAGGGGTCGCATGTGGCGAGTTGAACCTTTTTATTGTTACAGGTAAGGGGGCCGGCCTTACGCTAACCACTTCAGTTGAATTGAGGGTTTCCCAGCTCCCGAGAGGGCTGGTACTCATTTCTTGTGAAGGCTGAGTAAACCTTGCCGGTATTTTATTTCCGGGATTGAAATAAACACCGAAACGAGAAATCATTTCTGACACCCTCGGTGGGATTCGAACCCGAGCTCACGGCATGGAATGCAAGCACTCTACCAACTGAGCTATCGACCGGTCTATATAAAGTAAAACAAATCACTTGTCTCAAAATATTTGTCTCACATAGGGTACACACGCAGAACTAAAGTTGAAAACAACAGTGTAACTGTTATCCTGGATCTTTTTTTCAATACATCAGAACCAATTAAACTTTTATTAGTTTTCTAAGAAACGTACAAGGAAAAAGTCAATGCGGATGGTAAACTGCACGGATAATGCTACTTAAAATATATTTGATTTTTTGAAGTCGGTTTCTAAATAACAAGCACTGCAACTTTCTACAACGTTTTTTACAAAAAAATGACATTAAAAATACCATCATTAAGGCAACTAAATTTGGAGGAACTTTTTTAAAACCTTTTTTGGATAAACATAGGTATTTCTTTACAATAAAACTAATCTAAATATTTATAAATTATTATTTTCCGTATTTTTGAGTGGGCGTATTATTTTACATAAATTCTCTCACTCTCATATTCCTTTCTAATATTAGGTGTATGACAACCCTTAAAAAAAAAATTCACGTACGTCACAGTCATCCAGATATTGTATTTGTGCATGTGGAGTATACCTCAAATGCTATCATACATCTGAAACTTTTATTATGGATATTACAGATGAACTTGAAGCCGATTAGCGCCTTGGACCTCACTTCACATCATAAATATAATTGGTATCGCTGATGGACAGGTGATTGGTTTTGGACGCACGTGTATTGCTATAGGCAAGGTAACCTCGATCTTAGTACCTAAGGAATGTAGCCTTGGCACTGAATATGAGCCACGGGAGCCTCCTACAAATGGCATGATCAGAGAGCCATATTCTTAAAAGTAGCTTAATGTAATAGTAGCAACACTGCACAGTTTCTAGTCACCCCTAGCAAAACTGCAACTGAAAAAAGCACTCATAGTTGGAGTACATCAAATTTTAAAGACATATCGACAAAAGAGGGCATGACCTTTTACGCAAATCAGTTGAAAAACAAAAGCAGGTAGTCCGGATAAAAGATATGCCTAAAAAAAACAGCACTTTCGATAATTTTTTAAAATAAAATATCGCAAAACACCTTATAGATAGACACTAAATCAGGGGTGTCCAACTCAAAATCATGGCGGTCCAGATTTAGTACATTTATAATCGTGGCGGAGAAAAAAAAGGGTCAACGGGGGGGGGGGGAGGGAGGGGGGTAGGCACGCAATTTTGAAAAATCATTTTGTCCATAATAATTCTGTCGTCGGGGAGAGACGGGAGGGGGGGTAATAGACACGCAATGTTCCAAAATGAAAAAAAAAATAAGCCGGGGCCCCCCCTACCGCTGTCTCAGATAGATGATTGAACTTATTGCGCAATAACTATTGATGTTGTCGCGGGCCGAATGAAAGGCTTACGCGGGCCGCATGTTGGACAGGCCTGCACTAACTAGATGACACAATGTTTGAAAAGCGTGCATTTGCAGTTGCTGGTCCTCTGACCTGGAACCACCTGCCTCATAATGTGAGATAGATAGAGGACCATGAAAAGTTGCCAAATGCAGTGAAGACAATCAAATTTCTGGCATCATTTGCACAAGCGCCTTTGGAGGGCCTACATCACGAAACGGCGCTATAAAGAAAATAAATCATCATCATCCTGAGAAATAATCTTCACAAAGGATGATCTATATATAATCTATAATCTAAGTTGCAAGGATTTATTCATTCAAAGCTCTCAGATGTATGCCCACAAACAAACACGTGTAGTTCGCGCTAACAAATGCTGATTGTGTACTTACAAATAAAATTCAAAACTCAAATGAACATAAGCCCCACAACTTTTGCCGAACTTCCCTGAAACAGGGGTGACACTGGCAAAGTGAACCATTTTTTACAGTATGGGTGGTCAGCCTCATACCAACCTATAAGTCAAGGATGATGTTTATAAGAAAATCGTAGTCATAATAACTGAGTGATTTAAAACATCAACCTCACTGGAAGTGTGAACATCCTCTATGGTATAATTAAATTTTATTGTTACGTAGTTAAGTATTTAATTTTCTGAAGGAAATAAAAAAAAACATACAAACAAGGAAAAATAAATCGCGATTCATAATTGAATGTATTAATTTGGAACACAAATGTAAAATATATTTTTGGTAATATTCTCTAAATTACATAAATGCATCATGAATAATTAAATCAATATGGTAGGTAGTTTGACTTCAACCTTGGTAATGATATTAGACCGTTATATTTTTTGACCATCAGCCAATTATATTGCCAAAAATTAAATGCCAAAAATATGTGAAGGTATTTCAAGGTATTCGAACATGGGCATGTTTTTGCACTTTCGAATACATTATACATTTGTAGTCTTGAAATTTTGCAATGATATTTTTTCTATTAATTACATAATCTAAAATTTGAAAAAATGAAATCAGTATTTTATGCTGAGCTATTAATGAATATACAAGTACTTAACTATATATCAAGCACAAATAACTGTTGTTGGCTTATTTTTTTTATAATTAAAAATACTTCAATAGGATTTTCATTTACTTATGTATGAATGATAAAGATGTTATCTATGTATTTGTTTGCACAAATATTTTATTGGTGCCTGGTACTCAATATTTGTAAAAAGAAAAAAATAGTAATGTAGGAGCCCATAAAAAGGATTCGAGATACTTATTTACAATCAAAGTTGCAAAGATGTATTACATTTAGAATTCAAATTAAATGCATTCTAGCAAGCACACACGTATAAGTTCGCACTTGTACATGCCGCATGTGAACATACAACATAAAAACCCAAATCTTAAATAAACGTAAACCTTGTTTACTATTTTTATGGAAACTTGGATTAGATTAATGGAATTTGTTGTCTGATTAATGGAAATAAAGATTTAGAAAAAACGCAGATTTTATGATCAATTAAATTCAAAATAATTTACAAGAAAATATAGTTACTATTAATTACTATTGGGAAAAAAACGTACACGTTTTGCTATTGCTTGAGCCCTCATGTTCGGAATTTCTTTACACATTTTTTTGTTCATCTTATAACAATGCAAAAACCACACCTTGAATTGCAAAATAATAATGTCTGCAGAGAAATACTCAGAAGCAGCGATTCCCAATGAAAAACAGCCTTGAAACCCTTCGTAAATTTTACATTCATCGAAAATAACCGCATTGCTTATTTAGCGGTTCTTTTTTACAAGTAGAAAAATACTGAATTATACACATGTACCTACTTATATTAAATTTTCATATTGCGCGACGCTTTTCAGATTTACAAAAGATAATGCTTATACATACATAGGTAAAGAAGAAAAAATAGGCCAACGAATGGGCAAGACAAAAAACTAAGTCACTTTACGTATGGTACAGTTTACGTTACTTATTCTTAGTTTTTAACAAGTGATCATACATATATTCAGTCTAAAATTAATTAAACATGTTTGTAACAAAAGCAGAAGTATATTTTAGGTCAAATTATTGACGATATATGTAGGTACTTCCATTACGATAAGATACATTCTTGTATTTAGGATGTACACATGTTTAATTCCTTGACTTATAAGTTGGTATGAGGCTGACCACCCATACTGTAAAAAATGGTTCACTTTGCCAATGTCACCCCTGTTTCAGGGAATGTCAGCAAGAGTTGAAGGGCTAATGTTCATTTGAGGTTTGTATTTTATTTGTAAGTACACAAACAGCATTTGTAAGCGCGAACTACACGTGTTTGTTTGTGGGCATACATCTGAGAGCTCTGAATGAATATATCCTTGCAACTTAGATTATAGATTATAGACATGTTTGCGCTGGGCAAAACAAAAAACGGCAAACGATGGTTAAGCGAAGTCATCACAACGCTTCCAAGGAATGAAATCGTCTATACACTAAACTAAATTAATTTAAAAAAAAACACTCGAAAAAAACTTTGTGTAGTTTTTGTTTTAAATTTAACTTCATTCATTTTTTTATATTTTGTATTACAAGTTTACAAAAACTTAAACTGAGTATACGATGACAAAGATTGCTTAAATAGATGTAGACACAATATTTAAGATTTCTCTTTTTGAAAACGATAACCACAGTAAATCACAAAATATAAATCTCAAAATTAATCGACAATTAAATCAATATAATAAAGTATTTTCAAGTCTCTTTTTGACTTGTGTTACTATTTGGGATCCGCTGGATAAGAGTGCCAACATACAACACAATCATTTATCAGGCGGTGTCAAGAGTTCATTGGCTTTTCGCGACAAAACGACAATGCTGCCTTTTTATACTCTCCCGGATCAGCGACCCTTCACCACTTACAAATAACCGAAAACAGGGCGGTGGACTCGTCAAAGAGGAAAAACTCAAACTGCAGCATCAGCCATGACATCTGATATTCTTCTTCTTCGATGACCAAATAGCTCATATCCAGGAAATGCCTTCTCAAGCGCTGTTCTGCTAAATTCCTTAGCGATTCGTGCCCAAAAATAAGGTGCACTGTGATTTTTTTTTATCTATGGAGTTCTTTCGCAAGCGCTAGCAAACTTCGACTTGGATTGATATACAAAGTGTAAGGACTTTAGCATAAAAGCGCTTCTGGTTCCTTAACTTATATGTAGGTATGAGGCTTACCATCCATCCTGTAAAAAAATATTCATTTTGGCAATGCTACCCCTTTTTCATGGAAAGTTGGCAGGAGTTGCAGGGCCGAACTTCGGCCGATTTTTTATTTTAACCGAATGTTTGGCCGAAGTTCGTATTCGGTTCAAACCACATTCGGCCCATCCCTAAATAAAATGCATTACGAAAAGTATGCCTGTAAAAAAAATCATTACGAAAAGTTAATAGACTCTAACTCTGATTTCACAGCCCTAGTTAAAATAACAATATATATTGAGCTATATACATACTCGTATACTTATTCTGCTGACACCAACTGTCCCGTAAAATTACGTAATTTTTAACTACCTATTGAAAAATATATAAATATGTTTATTTTTAAATAAACTGAGTGTGTACAAAAAGTATATTAAATGCAAGTACTCCTAATAAACGTAGTTTTATTTTTTCAATTTTTGTTTCCTATTATTTCTTATTATTTGACTAGCTGATCTTCTTTCAAGCCGTGAGTATTTTCTAAATAAGCATATTATTTTCTATAAGATAAAAATAAGCAATTGTTAAATACATCCACTTAACATTATGTACATGTTAGGTATAAGCTGGAATTACGATCGTTTGACATATTTTCAATTATTATAACTTCACTCGTAAGGTAAATAAACTTTTCGGATATTAGATGAACCTTGGGAGAACTTGTGTCTGGGAGAAGATAATTGTCAACGATTCGTTGGGGACGTAGCCAGCGTTTTCCGGAGGCACCGTCTCAGCACGACACTAAGTTCATTCTCAGTCTATCAATTATAATTAACTGTTTCCCACAATAATTACATGCTTCATTTTAATGAGGTACAGTATTTTAACTTTACAGAAAAAAATTAAAAGTACGTTATAGTAGTAAAGTAAAGATTTTTTACATAATTTTAAATCTACGAGAAAAACTTACGTTCTCATAAATTTAATAAAAAGAAATAGGTAAGGATATATAAGAGGAAATGCATAGAGATGGGACTAAAAAAGAGACGGCAGATCATAAAAAAGTGAAGAAAATATCTGTATAGATTCTGATTACCCTTTCCGGTATGCCAAGAGAGTCACAGATACAGGTGTTTTTAAGGTTCAAGAATATTGCTGTTACTTTAAAGGTTTTGAAAATCAAGAGGAGGTTTAAAATGTTCACTATATAGCAATTACCGACTATAAAACTATCCAATAATCAACCCGTTACATTATAAAGCAGGTATGTCAAACAAGCGGCTATTAAAAACATAGGTTGTGGTCCGCCGAAACTCCTATGATAAATTGGAAAAAAACACGCAGAGAAAATTTTTGTACCTCAGCTCTTTGCGGCCCCCAACTCTGTACAAAATAGATCATGTGGCCCGTAATATCATCTGAGTTTGACATACCTGTTACATAGCATGGTCTCACAAAACATTACACTATATCTATAATTATTTTTTAGTTTACAGTTAGTACAATACGTACTTTCAAAGGCGGTCGGCGAAAATATACTAAGACCCATTTCCAGGTCAAGGAATGGCTTAATGATATTTTCGCATATAGAAAAGTGCACGTCTTGAAGCCGAGTGATTGAATACGTCGAAGGTACCGTTGCCTGCGAGACTTTGTATTTGGCGGTTCACAATTGATACAAAATGATTATAATTCGTGTCAACTACATTATATTTACCTAGTAATTTGTATGTAGACATTTCAATATTATGTCTAACGTGTCATAGATATTAATTATGCGTTTAAAAAACGAAGTATACTGAATGTATCTACATAGTTGAAAGTACGTAAGAGCAATACGAATTCTAATAATACTATGTGTGGTATAAAAATATTATCAACTTTGGACTGAATTAAGAAAAGCGTTTGATAGGCTACGTTAGAAACTGGTAATAAAGGAGACCAAGACTTAATACGTGTTTTCGTGCCAATATTAGTGATGATATAATATAAATGATTTAGTATAAACTATAGTAAATGCAAATTAAATAAGCGAGAGCATGTAAAGTTATGAATTTGGGTTAATTTGGGGCAGCATAAATACAATATTTTAGTCTGTACATTAAAAGCTTTGTTTCTTTTCCTATCAACAGAAATTCAAAATTGACGCCCTAGAAAGATCTTACATGTTTAATGATTTTAGGGGTCCTGAATAATGCATTGTCATTATTAATTCATATTGTATTTTACAGTAAAATATTGGTTCAAAATAGGGATCAATTTCACTTTTCAGATTTGCTTTTTTAAATGAACATTTCCGTGCAATGTTGCTCATTTTTTAATGGTTCATTATGATACAATATGCATGTTTTGTTGAATTAAAAAGTGACAGGTGAAGTGAAGTAGACAAAAATGACACACTTGTTATAAGTCAATAACGGCAACGTGAATATGACAAACAGGAAAATACAAGAAAACAAATAATCGTCGACATGTAAAAGCAAACGTGTCTTTAGATGGCACGACATGTTGGAGATTTTCCGCAAAAATCTGTTTTTTTTACAAGGAACGTTTTAAAAACTATGCATTATCTCAATGACACACATTACAATAATTATAAACATATACAAATTGCTATATGTGGGTACGAGTTTTTCTGTTTTGTGTTTTTATGCTTCCAAATAATAAGGAAAATCATAAATTACAATATTGTTATAAGCACTAACAATATTGAGGGGTATTAAAATATAATGATAGTTCTGAATCCCTAAAAGAAGTAGATTTGAGCGAATTCCATTTACGCTAGAATTTATTCTATTTACACTGAATATTAAGTACTTCATAGGTAATCGAAAAAATATGAAACACACTCTCTCTCTCTTTCCTTCTCCACCCCTCCCACATCCCACTATTCCCCTAGAGAAATAATGCACTAATTTTATGATTTTGGTTTAGTAATATTTTGTACCTGATGATGTTTCATCGTTTAAGAAGCACGTCGTGCATGATTAAGTTTTACTAGCTCCGTAACCACATACAATTTATATTGAATTTTTAATCATAATGATATTTTCATTTGCATAAAATACGCTTTAATTTCTATAGTTTAATAAGAATAAATGGGTTCAAAGAATGATGATGTGTATAATATTCGTATTTTTAATGCTTCATATTATCCAAAGCAACACGATTCGACAACATCAGAACCGCTCAATCTCAAAGGATGAACCCTCAACATGCTCCACAAAAATGCCGCCAGTTCAATCAACGAACTGACTTGAAAGAAATGATGTCCCACAAATCAAATAAGGAAATTATGTATTGATAACTTATAACCGTAATTAAATAATGCTAAGTGATAAATATACGGAAACTAATTTGTAGATGGAATTCCTCTTCACAAATTCATTAAAAAAACATTCACGTTAGATAAACACTAGATATAATATTGACACGTTGCAGTATGAGCTGTAATAAGCATGTGTGTTTCATATAAACTCACAGGTGACCTTAATGCGTTTAGTGAACAGGAAATAATCACGGAACAAATTCAATAATATGATGCAAGAAAAATATTGTATTAGAATTGTAAAAACATTCCTCATTTCAATAAATCAAAAGGATGAAGGTTATAGTAGAAACTGAAAATGGATACTAAATAATGGAAATATTCAGTACAAGAAGATAAACCAAAATAAAGTAATTAACTTTTTTTCCACGTCACTTCATTTTTTTCAAAGTTAGGAGAAAACGTCTATTACAGTAATGTTTTCTATAATATTATCTTTAAATTCTACATGAATTTTTGCCCCAGTTTTTCTGCACATTATCTGACCAATTGTAATGCTCAACTTGTCTATAATCTTCCTACGTCTCCCCTTTGCCTATTCTCGGCTACCAGACTACCACACTACAAATTTCCTCTTCCATGTTTTACAAGAGCGTCTGGTGGTTGTGGCAATTAATCATTTAGTTAATTTCGGGGACCTGTCGTACTAATTTTAGATAATATATGACAATAAAATGATTGACTTAAATTTATCATTCTACTCTATTTAGCATTTCAATCTCTAATAAAAATACCGGAAACCTTTCTCTATGTATCTCTTTGTTCGACTTTAAAATTTCGCTAAAATTGACGTCCAGATAATTGTTTATGAGGAATTATAAAAATTAAAAAAAAACACACGGAGTTTTATTTTCACAAATAGAGTATTTATTTCACCTCGAGTACTTTCGACTTGCTAATGTCATTTTCAAAAGGACACTAATAAATTTGTGAAAATAAAACTCTGTTTTTTTATTTTTTTATAATTCTTTATAACAATGATTTTTCACTGTGTAAATACACAAACTCTTAAAAGTTTAACAAACAGTTTAGGCTATTTTTCATGCCTATATTTACTGAAAGAGAAATAAGGATGTTATGGCGGAAGCATTAAAAAGAATATAGTTACCTGAGTGTATACAAGCGGCACGCAGACCGTGTCGTATCCGATGAGAGCTCCCAACCTCCTCCTTATATCAGACAATTCCATTAGGAGGGTTTGCACAATGTGGTCACTGGCTATGAGGCCTTCCTTGCGAGCTCTGTTGATGATATTTGTAGCCCATACCAGCGGCATCCAGTACTTGGACATTGTGCTCTTGCCGTCCATCTTTTCAAACACTTTTCTCTCGCTCTCCAACATCAGACCTGCGGTAATGAAAAATATATTTTTTTAATAAGTGTTCATTTAAAATAAATCAACTAAGTGTAAACTTTATATCATAGAAAATAACCCTGCTCATTACGTTCACTTATATAGTTCCTTGACTTATAGGTTGGTATGCGGCTGACCACCCATGCTGTAAAAATGGTTCACTTTGCCAATGTCACCCCTGTTACAGGGAAGGACGGCAAGAGTTGCAGGGTGTATGCCCATTTTAGATTTGGTTTTTATGTTGTAGGTTCACATGAGGCATGTGCAAGCGCGAACTTGTACGTGTCTGGTTGTGAGAATGCATGTAATGTGAATCTCCAATGTAACATATCTTTGCAACTTAGATTAGATTGGATTAGATCGAGTAGCTAAGTAGTTTTTAAATCGTTGATGAGGTATTCTTATCTCTCTGGAGATTCATTGCGTTTTAATACAGTAAAGTCTACATGAAAAATTGACTGATATCTAGAACACATTAAATGTTAGCGGAACAATAATTAAGCCTGCCAATGTTACATTGAGGTGGCCAGAACTTTCACGCATTGTGTGTCTAAACTGAGCTCTATGGTAGTTCGTAATTCTACATTATCCATATTTCCGAATAAATTACTTAATCGATCATAAAAACTTAAGTTTGAATACACCAATGCTCTATTTTTTACAGTCTATTTTGTCATTGTTCAGATGATGATGTCATTTAGTTTTTGGCATTTTCAACCCGTTTATTTTTTTTTTCTTACCGTGGTCGTTTTGTTGTTTAGTTTGGACTACACGTTCCTCAAAACTCACTTTTATCATCACATATTATTCATCGATAAGTAAAAACTAAAATAATTGTATACGACTGCATAATAAGATTAAAAATAGATTTGTACACGAGTAAAAAAACTGTTAATGACGTAGTTTTTTCAAGTTAGAGCAGAGAAAGGCAATATGCATGCGAATTGCTTGTTGAATTCGTAGTTGGCCAAAAAAAAGCGATACGTTTTCGCTTTGTAATATTTTTTATAATCAATGCTGCAAAGTTGTGTCTGTTTATACTGCATGCTTGGGATCAAGTTGGTAAAATGTCAAAAGATTAGTCTACGCCATGGAAATTCATACTACAAACTATAATGGGTATTTTATAATTTGCAACTTGGCCGCATTGTCTTAGAAAATATGTGCCGATCTCTCCTCTCGCTAATCTATCTAAACAGCCTATTTCAGTGCGCATTGTTGTTTTCCGTTGTATTCCCGAAGAAATGGGCTTGCATTGCGTGCGTGCCCATTCAATTACACAAATAAAGGTGACAGTTTAGTCTCATTTTATAGAAACGTGATATGAAACGGGAAGATTTTCATCTCTTGCAAAAGCTGAGATAACTTCACTAAGACTTAGGGCCGGTATTTTCAACGTTAGCTTAAGTGACTTTAAGCTGATAAAAAAAATATCGACCCGATTGACGTCCTTTTCAATCGGTAGGTATAAAGTCGCTATGCTAACGTTGAAAATACCGGGCCCAAGGGGTTAAAAGAATTCATCTAAATGAAAACTATTATTTAACAATATTGGATTCAAACTCATGACCAAAAGCAGACACAGATAAATATAAACAGAGAGGCCATGCAGCGGCCTGGGTCATCTTAAATCATAAAACCATTTTCAAGTGCGAAAATACGGTTACTTGCTGTATACTATGAAACGAATCAACGAGTTACTTTATTTAAAATTAATTAACTTATTACGTTAACTCGCAGGCACGTTTTTATAATTATTGCCCGTTTGGATTTTTGTTATACAACTTTTGCAATCCAACTGTACGGTAGCCAGTAACGCCCGATGCGAGAAACTTTCTCTCACGTAAAACAACCAATAGTCAATTTACATTTGTGTTGTATCTCAAAACGAACCAAACACAATCTCATTCCTGGCCTTGGCAATTACTTTAAATCAGTTTACTAAAATAAATGTTTTGCATTTTCGTGAAAAATTACATTTAGAAGTAATCATCCCACCATTCTTTCAACGATGGATATTTTTGGTGGATTAAATCGATCGATGGATGAAATCGATTGATCGAATAAATACTTGCGAGGTTCGCACATTTGACATCGAAAAACAATAATGTGATGTCACGCGACTGGATTGCTAGTGCGAAGATTGACTTTTTTAAAACCAATATAAAATTTATATGTACAACATTTTTATGCATCAGCTTAAGGCATTGCTCATTCGAATCTGTTGTTAGCTATAAATATCTTTAACATGTACTTAAGTCTTACAGATTTAATTATGTATTAAAAATAGATCAATTCAAGAAAGCAATTCATAATCAATTATATTTTTTTTTTGAAAAGGGTAAACATAAGTATGTAAGAGGTCTTGCTTTACAAGAAAAACGTAAAGATCAATTTACTATTGTTTCTTCTCTGAAATTATTGTATTAGGTAATAATTTTCTGTGTTTAAAAAATCATCAATTTCGCTAAATTTGCAAACAGCTTCTTAATTGTCCCACAAAACAACAATTCACGAAAAAAGCAAAACTCTTTCAATCACAATATTAAATGAAACTACAGACTTAGGACAGTGCCATCTAATCTAATCTAATCTAAGCTGCAAAGATATATATCATTTAAGATTTATATTAAATGCATTCCCACAAGCAGACATGTATAATTTCGCGCAAACACATGCCGCATGTGGACCTACAATATAAAAACCCAATCTCAAATGAACATAAACCCTGCAACTCTTGCCGTCCTTCCCTGAAACAGGGGTGACATTGGCAAAGTGAACCATTTTTTACAGTATGGGTGGTCAGCCGCATACCAACCTCTTATCAAAACAAAACGGTGACGGTGGAAACTGATTTATTGTGGAATTGTTCAATCTGAGTTCTGATTTATCAGACATTCGTATTTTCGATTTCAAGATGAGTAGACAAAAATGCTGCATATTAATTTGAAGTATTGATGATAATACAACTATTATAAAGGTATACAACTAACCTACTTATTTCATGTTACTTGCATATTAATGCGAAAGTACAATGCATCTATTGAGCGGTAAAAATATCTCATTTGAAGGCACGTACAAATCTCGAATGCATCTAATTAATGCACCTAATTATGCATTATCTGAATTGGTTGTTATTGCAGTACGTGATGAATGACCTGAGCATGTGAATATTATTAGCCTGTAATTTCCAATAATATTAAAAATACATCAGTACTGTTTACTCAAGCCAAGAGCAAATAATAATAATAATAATAATCTAAGTTGCAAGGATATATTCATTCAAAGCTCTCAGATGTATGCCCACAAACAAACACGTGTAGTTCGCGCTTACAAATGCTGATTGTGTACTTACAAATAAAATCCAAACTCAAATGAACATAAGCTCTGCAACTCTTGCCGACATTCCCTGAAACTGGGGTGACATTAGCAAAGTGAACCATTTTTTACAGTATGGGTGGTCAGCCTCATACCAACCTATAAGTCAAGGAATGAGAGCAAATTATAAAAAAAACGTGTTACGTCTGAAATAATAGTTTCAGTGGGAATTTAATGTAATGGAAAATTCTGTAAAAACTTGATAACTCCTTGTAAATGTTTTTATTATTATCTTTAGATATACAAAAATCAACAATTATACTTTGAATAATTCAGTTTCACTTTGCCAATATCACCTTTGTTTCAGAGAAGTACGGCAAGAGTTGCAGGTTGTATGTCCATTTGAGATGTTGTAGGTTCACATGCGGCATGTGCAAGCGCAAACTTGTACGTGTCTGATTGTGAGAATGCATATAATGTGAATCCTCAATGTAACATATCTTTGCAACTTATATAAGATTAGACATACACATGCATATACATCAAAAGGAAAGATCCATTAAAATAAACTTTTATTTTTTTAAAGGAATGAGACTTAAATTTTTAAATTAACTTATTTCTATACTAATTTTATTATAATTAATTTATTTTTATAATTAAAATAAATATTTTAATAATTATATTAATAAAATAAATAAAAATAAATAAATATTTTTTTTTATTACAAATTAAATTTAATAAATAATATTAATTTAATAATATTTTATTCGTATTTGATTTATTTAATACAACCTATTTTACAGCATCAATGTGATATTTGATCTGCACTAAGTATACTTTAATTCATGAAAATAATGGCTCAGTTCTCAAGTTCCAAGATCTTATTATTGCATTTCAATACTTGCATACTTTTTTAATACAATTAGGTATTTTCTGGCCGTTTTCGCTCCGGATGATCAAAATTTATTTTAATCTCGGCGGGCATTCGTCACAGGTCTAGTAATAAGGGAACTCAAAAACAAATAATAAAATGTAGCCCTAGCAAACCGGTCGTGTGAGAACACAACTTTTTCGCTGAAGTCAAATACGCAGACTCTGTTTGTGATCAGTTTACAAGATATCAATAAAACGCAACATTGATCGCAAGGCTATAAGGAGATTCGCAAACGTATTTTGCATAAACCTTTTGTTAAACTTATAAAAAAACACCAGTCGTCCCTTTGATCAGACGTTGATAATGTACTTGTGTGTTTATCGTTTTCATGACGGCTGTATTTATTTTCCGATTGTTTCTTCGAATCTATTCAATGGTAAACGTTCACACAGGTTGACTTAATTGGCTTAGGAAAAAATGAATCCTCGAACGTCCTTCATAGCTTTTTCTGAGATTATGGAAAAGTTTGTTAGATCACTCGCAAAAAATACTTCAACGCAGTCGTATCTCGAATGATTAGATGCCATGAAAAACAAATACTAAAGTAATTAATAAAGAATATCTTGAGATTTTGTCGGCAGTTCAGTTTCTGAAAGGACGTATCTGAGGTCAGATATTTAGTATTATGTAATATTGATAGGTTTAAATTTAGAACATTACCAGTGGAATTGATGTTTGAAACCTATTTTTTTTAATTGAAGGGGGCTGCCTGCCAGCCATTTTGTGGAAAAAAATATTTGTTTTTCATGTCTGAATAAACAAGTTACTACACTGTTACAATGACTGGGTTACAAAACCAAATGAAGAAATAATTTTGAACAACAGTCAAGTATGAACCCAAGCCTCACGCTCAGCAAGCAGAAGTTCTACCAATAAATGTATCGATGGGATGTTACTAACTCCGCAAGATTAAAAAAAAAACACTATGGTTTCTTAAAAATTACACAAAAAACAATCCAACATTGAAACATTGACTTGCATACAGATAGAAATCACTTCTGTAAATATAAGGAATATTAAAAAGTATGAAAAGAGCCGGAAGTTTTCTACGCAATCATTCCACATTTGTTTTTTTTTCGGCGGGAAAATGTCACACGCCTATAATTAGGATCCTTAAAAACCAACAACAAAATATTAGCCTTTGCTTTATCAACCTGGCGGCGTGACGTATAACTTTTTTTGCCTTTGTCAAATGTGCGGACTTCATTTGTACGAGATAATAAACTATAATGACCGGTTAACAAGATATCTAAGTATTTACCGGGTACATGTTAAATTCTCTTGATTTTTTAAGCAGAAAATAAAGTGAGAGTACAATGAAATAATGAATTTGAAAGGAGAAATGACTAACAAGTTTCTGGAAGGTGTGCAATGAGTAATGAATATGTTTTTTTTGTTTGCAGAAAATTAGCAACGCAAGTGGAAAACACGAACCGTGCATAAAGACAATCGCACAATGCAGAATTATAATTATTTATCAATCAGATGCGGTAATGAACAATTAATTACATTACCCGTAACAATGGGAAATGATATTTCACTACATAATAGCTAATGAGAGATGCTATTTTGTATATACACGAATACACTGAAACCTCGATGAAACGGACAACCATTTAACGAATGAATAGAATAATATAAAATCCTTTGTAGAATTTTACTTATTTGATAAAAAAAAAAAGTCAATTTTATCAGTACAGCTTTGAAGTGCTGCATACTGGTCATCTGGCTTGGAATCCCCTGCCTCATTATGTGAGAGAGAGATAGAGGACCATAAGACTTTCCGAAATGATTCGAAGACAAGAACATTTTTGGCATAATTTGCACAAGCGTCCTTTGAGTGACTACATCACGAAATGGCGTTGTAAGGAAATCATCAACATCATTAATGGAGGTCAAGAAAAAATTGCAGTTATTTTGAACTGGAAAGTGTTAAAAATATATAAATGAGAATAATTAGGTCAAATGACACTCCTGAACATTTTACATCTTGTTAGTTGGACACTTTTTTATTTTACGACGACGATAAACGTACGTTATACGATTTTTAAAAAAATATGCAATTGTGAATCATAATCAGATTTTTACTTCAAAATCAGTGGAAGCTTTTATTCTTATGACAACAAATCAATAAGTACCTTAGTACCGTTTTGTTCGATTTTCCTTCCAAAAAAATGATGTAACGAACTCCTAGCATAGCGAACCACTCTATCTGACATCTATATGTACACATTTTACGAGTATGCATCACTGTGACTGCGATCTTTTTTTATTAAACTCAGACAAACAAACACATAAGTATAGTAAACGGACAACAATCACGGAAACGCTTTGTGTTCGGGAATCCAGCATACAAACCAAATTACATACATGGAAATTACTTATTTTACACAGGAATTACTGAAAAAATCATTAGCTGAATCAGGCCAGAATGTTTAGTTAGTAAAAGAGTGCCAAGAGTTATTATAGACTGCGGATTATACAGAAATTAAGAATATTATAAAAAAAGTTATTAATTTAGCTCTACGTTAACTCTTAAAGATCAAAAAAATAATGTTGTATGTTTATTTATTTGATCCTAGAGCAACGGTTTACAAACTTTATCCTACCATGCCTCCCTAAAAAAAATTTTTTTTCGCGCCTCCCTTCCTACGTTTTATTTTTTCAATTTTGGAAAATTGAAGATCAATACTAAAATATTTTTAAATAATTTTCAAAAGTTGTCTCTCTAAAAAACAACTAATACTATTACAGACACGTTTTCGGTGCATCGTGCCCGCGCCTCCCCTAGCCATAGCCCGCGCCTCCCAGTTTGGAAACCGCTGCCCTAGTCAAGACTATGAGAAGACATAATAATTGTTGCCTATAGAGTATAGACAATGTGATTGGCCGGAAATGAGTGGTTGGCACTCTCTTGAGACAGAAGAAGAAGGTGATTTTTTTTTTTAAGAGGTTTTTGCAGGATGCATCAGAGCAGTTGAAAAAAGTGATTATCTATAAATTTAATTTGAGGCCCCTATCTAAAACAAGAGTTTCATAGACAAAAAAATGTAAATTATTTTATAGGCATAAAGAAAATTTGTAACATTCAACATACATACATTAAATCAGCAATTTCTTAAATCTTTTACTGCTTCAACATCAAGCAAAATAAGGTGTATTCTTGACGATACGTATGTTTCCTATGATTAATCAACATCCACGTCTATCCCTTTTTTCATCAAGATATTACATATTCTGTATGGGATGTATATAAAAACGGGGTATCCTATTTGATATTTTTGGATATCAGCAAAAATCACTAAGCTTACAAAGTGAAGTATTTTGCATCGGTATCCTGAATTACTACCTCCATGGTCTTTTAAATGAATAGTTCAAATGAATCTTGATAAAAAAAAGTAAATAATTTCGGGTCTGATATTTTGATATTAAGTGTACACAATTAATAAACAGTGACACGCTCAACTTGTATAAATATCAAAATTGATACTCCATCGATCAATTGATATAGATGTCAACTACAAATCTACCATTTCTCAGCGACGTTTTCATGGTGGAACGACTTTCAAAATTATAATTGCGATCGAAATTGAGTAGTTGCTTTTTTTTTTTTGCAATCTAACAAAAGAATAGACAACTAAAAAGTTTTCTTTGAACTATTTAAAAACAAACGCACTGCACACATTACTATCTGCCTGTTCAAGAACCAAAGTATTTGAAAATTACTCAATTACATTATTCCTACAACTTACGGGCCAAAGATTCCTAGTCTAGGTACTCGACCTATCCATGTTTTTTTATGCTAAAAAGGGTCATAGCCCGGTGTATACTTCCAACATTCATTACACGAATGATTCATTTCGATAAATGAGTGTCATTTTTATATCCCGACTCCATTCAGTGATACCTCTAGAAAAACATCCCCACTTTGTTCTGCTCTATGGTTATTAACAATACAGCAATAATCATCGGGTACAATCTTGATAACAATTTATCATTGCTACCATCATTGTAAAAACGACAATGGAGTCGGAACATTTCGAATATTTCCCCGATGACGCTATGTCACAGGTAGCCATGTATCATTGAGCTTATAACCATTAAGACAGATATTAGATGTAAATCAACAGCCAATGAAAGATTCTGAAACTAGTTTACATAGCAACCAAGGAAATTATATTTTCAAGGCCAAAATGACGGTATACGTCACAATTTTTCATTCAGTTTTTTTTGTCACGACACCATTCTGTACGATTTTTTATTAAAAGTCTGTCTGGGTACTGTGAGATGGCAGACCACTGCATAGAAAACAACCATTCTTTTGACACAATTTAAGTAAAGGTCCTTCACTTGGGGTGCAAAGGTATATGCTCTCAAAACCAAAAAATAAAAATAAACAGTGACTGCCGAAAAGAAATCACCTACTTGGAAGAAACAAATCCAGGCCTAGATGTGTTTCTACCTCAGTTAGTTTCTGAAGATGGGCGGTTAAAGTGCGATAGCGTTTAGGCATTCAGACTGATGCAGATTGAATATTGAAAATAAAACTATGTTTTTTTTCATAAATACGTTATTTTTAATTGATATTTGATCTTGAAAAAAATTACCAGAGTCCACAACGTGCTGCCACGTGGGGAAGCGTTTCTTGACCCTCAGGGACACCCTCTGCAGAGTGATGACGTAGGCCAAGATGGCGTAGCGGACGATGTTGCGCCTCATCAGCCTGCCAGTCTCATCCTAAAATAGAAACAATCTTTAGCGCTCATAAAGCAACACACACACAATTTACAGCCATTACACACTAGACGCATTCTGCCCGGTTCTCTTTTTCTATCCGTCACTAGTCGGAAGTCACTAGTATATGGAGATGTATGAAAGATTTCACACAGTTTGTCTGGTAATCTAAAGACTATCCGGGCAGAAACGCGTTATGTCTGAAATGCCCCTCATTGTTCAATTCTGTTGTCAACTTGTATAAAACTAGTATGGAAACTAAAACGCTCTCGAGGACCATGTTTATCTCCATATTTTTTTATTCAAACCCCACGGTTGAGTTTAATCATGGTTTAATCATAAAATTTTATACTTGGCATACTGATGGATTAATCTTGGAAAGTACTTATGTTAAATTAACTTAAGAAATTATTATGGCAAGAATAGAAATTATTTTAAGAATTAAATTATTATCTATAATTTATACGTAATCTAAGTCGCAAAGATACTCGTATCCCCTTAAAAATTATATTGAATGCACACACACAAGCAGGCATTTCAACTTACACATGCACTGTAATGAATATGGTCCCAGTTACTTCTACCACTTTTCACTAAAATAAGGTTGAGAAAACTGGATCAATATTTCACACTATGAAAGGTCCTCCTCATACCAACCTATTAGTCAATGAACCAAAAATAATCATCTGGATCATAAATGACATAATAGTTATTTATGCCACTGCCAAGTAATGATCTTTTCGATTGATCCAAGTAACGGTCTTTTTAACACGAGTGCTAGTTTGTGCCATGAGGCGCAGCCGAATGGCACAATAGAAAGCACGAGTGTTACAAAGACTAATTACGTGCAGTGGCATACAATACTTTTTCTACGACCATGAGAGAATTAACAAAATAGTGAATAATAGTCATTATAATGTACTCGTCCATTTGAAGTAATTAAAACCTTACCTTTGTCAAAACGTGTGATTTATCATTCCCTTCGATTATCTAATCTAACCTAAGTTGTAAAAATAAATTATATTTAGGTTTCATATTGAATTCATGCCCACAAGCCGACGCATATGTATAAGGTCGCGCTTTTACATCCTGCATATAAGCTTAAACATTCAAACCCAAAACTCAAATAAACATATGCCCTGCAGTTGTATTGGCAGGTGAACCAAATTTGTACAGCATAAGTGATCAACCTCATACTCACCTATTAACCAAGTAACTTTTTGAGTTTGTTTATTTTTTGCGGTGAAATTTTTTGTATTGTTTTCCTTTCAAGCCTTTTATTTTCCATTGAAAAAAGGAAAGCTTTATTTGGAGCAATCCGATAAATAAATTCGATAAATTTTAGCACTATTAACAATTTTTATTTGACTCTACACATAAAATATACTTATTTATTTTCATCTGAACAGGGCTGAAAGTCTCATCACCACGGTAATTCCTACCTACCGAATATCACTAATATTGTATGAAGCCTAATCAGCTGATCGCTTGCGGCCATCTTGGATTGACAGGTCTTCATAAAAGGTTGACATTTGAAATTAAAAAATGGTTCCAATTCTGACAATGCGCATGCGCGCATGTTCATTTTAACACGGTTACCGGTTGCATAATGTAACATTATGCAACGGGTGTAGAAATGTATGGCATTGTGATTGCGTTAGCCGTTTTGTAATTAGTAAATTACCAAATGGGAGTAAAA
This sequence comes from Agapetus fuscipes, assembly GCA_951799405.1. Classification (NCBI taxonomy): domain Eukaryota; kingdom Metazoa; phylum Arthropoda; class Insecta; order Trichoptera; family Glossosomatidae; genus Agapetus; species Agapetus fuscipes. Next base: position 16,387,678 of record OX637332.1, on the reverse strand, counting down.
AAACTTATTTTAAACGTATCAATGCATTGAAAGTCTAAAGTTAGCGTAACAGTGAACCTGTTTTCTTCACTTCAACCCGCAAACAAACTATTACAGTAAAATCTTTGAAACATTTCTTTACGTCTATTATTCCACGTCCGGTCGGTGGCTCAGTTGGGAGAGTGCTTGCATTCGACGCCAGTTCGAGTTCGAATCCCGGCGAGGGTGTCACAAATGATTTCCCGTTTCGGTGTTTATTTCAAATCCAAAATCAAATACCGGCAAGGTTTAGCTTCAGCCTTCACAAGAAATGAGTACCAGCCCCCAGAGCTGGGAAACTCAAACTTCAACTGAAGTGGTTGGCGTAAAGCCGGCCACCTAACCTGTTAAAATAAACAGGTTTCACTCACCATCTGTGACTCCTTCGGGGACAACACGACAAAAAGTTACACTATATGTGTAGCTTGGTTGCATATTTGAAAATCTTAACGATACTTATTCAATGAAAAGTCGGCCAAGGACTGTAAAATTCATGGTCATTTGCGGTTCAGATATTATTAGTGCACTAGTAACATGTGAATTTGTAATGTAAGCGTGCTTGCTTGTGCATATGCATGGAGAGTGGACCTCAGATCTCAATTTATTTCTCTTACTGAGACTATACATTACTGGCTGCTATCACAAACTAAAGTCATAGGAATGATTATAGTTCACATTAAAATTCATACTCTTTTATGAGAGTCTCGCTATACTCAGATGGAAATGATTTATTCTTAGGTTCAGAAATGCTAATAATATTGACTCTAATTTACAAGTAAATAAATTACAATAGGTATACAGTTACATAAATGCAAACAGCGGATTTTATTTTGTTGCTCAGTTATATTTTGTTAAAATCTTAGGTCTAAAGCTCTAACGAAACGCAGCTGTTCTTCTTTAAATTTGACAAATATAAGGCTTACGCATACTGTAAAAAATGGTTCACTTTACCAATGCCACACCTGTTTCAGGGTAGGTCAGCAAGTGTTACAGGACTTATGTTCATTTGAGTCCACATGTCTATACGTGTCTGCTTATGAAAATGCATGCAATATGAATCTTAAATGTAATATATATTTGCAACTTAGATTATATTATTTATATTTATTATTATTATGCTCATAATGAAAACGCGCAACACTCTAACATAATATGGTGCTTCTTTTTCAACTCCATGATATGGACACTCAAATTACTTTCATGATTTATTTCTTAAATCATATTAATTGCCCCATCTTATTCCTTTCGCGAAATAATCGAGAATCGCATGCAAAACTTATAGGAAATCGCGGCACTTACTATAAAACGAATCATGACATTGTTTCTAAATATTTCAATGATTTAAGAATTGTGCCCAATTACATTCTCTTTATGCTTTGCATTCGTAAATAAAGTATCGAAAGTAAAACACTTAATCGGGAAAGAAGGTTTTCTTTTCATTACTTAAAATACAAGAACATTATGCCTTACTTCATGTATAGAGTGTCAGTGCATACATTTTAACAATAGTTATAAGAGACAAGAGAAATGGTACAAATTAAAAAAGAAAATAAATAGTTATACATATGTACCCAATATAAAAAACAATCTTCAAACAGTAAAAGTTTCTGCAGAATCTCTGTTTTAAGTTACAAAACAGGGTTGTGTTCAGTGGATGCGATATTTTTTTAATTGTAAAAATATTAAATAAATGGTGTTTATTTATTTCGTATCATAGGTTCATGATGAACAGTGGCCATTTTATTTTTATTTTTCAGAGAAGTTAATAATATTTGGTTTTATTCACAACATAAGAAATGCATGAAAAAGGTGATGGATATGAATGAATTGAAAGAGGTATGTAAGGATAGGAAAAAATGAAGGCAGCTCTGCAGAGGCTCTGACCACCCCTAGCTGAATGGCGACAGAGTTACAGTTACAGTATAAAAATAGTTTACAAGGATCAATCTTTTTTATGAATATAACATCAAGTAGGTACTCTGATGTTTACGTGATTGATCAGTGAGAATCCGTATTTACGAATTCGAGCATCATGAAAAAACAGCAATAGTTTGAACACAATTTCATTACAAATAGAAAATAATCCACTACTTGAAAGTAATATTTATCTCCATTCACTAAAAGGTGTGTTCCTTGCGTATTGGTGGAACTCTGAGAACTCCAGAGACTTGTAAAAGCAGGAACAATTTTTACCGAGAGACCGATGACATGGGATGAAATATGATTAAAAAAAATAATAATAATAGATATTGTGAAAGTAAAGATTAAAAGAAGTATGCTTAGATGGTTTGGCCATATGGAGAGAATGAATGAGGAAAGACTGACGAAGAAAGTATATGCTGCAAGATTAGACGGATGTCGTGGTAGAGGAAGACCGAGAAAGGTATGGATGGACCAAATTTCCGAAATAGCGAATGAATGGGATATCCAGAGTCATAATAAAAGGAGAGCTTGTATAAAAAAGGTTATGACTCTAAATGAAATGAAAGTGGTATGCAAGGACCGAAAGAAATGGCGGTTGATCTCTAATGCTGGCGTTTAAGTCTGAAGCTTTAAAACAAAATTAAATTAAAAAAATTAAAAAAAAAACTTTTTATAGAATATGTTAAGTGGCTTTTTAATTTTTGTACTGTTTAATTTGTTCAGTGATAATTTGTTTTTTTTTTATACTCAAATGTAATTAATTGCTTGTATTCCTTGACTTATAGGTTGGTATGAGGCTGACCACCCATACTGTAAAAAATGGTTCACTTTGCCAATGTCACCCCTGTTTCAGGGAAGGTCGGCAAGAGTTGCAGGGCTAATGTCCATTTGAGAATTGGGTTTTTATATTGTAGGTTCACATGCGGCACGTGTGAGCGCAAAATTATGCGTGTCTGCTTGTGGGAATGCATTTAATATGAATCTCAAATGATACATATCCTTGCAGCTTAGATTTAGATTTAGATCTAGGCTCGATAGTTTGAGACGAATTAATAGAAAAAGTGCACTATGTTAGATAACACATTTTGTATGTGTTTGTTGTCGAAACAAATATACTTTTTCATTGCGCACTACCGACTGAAGTATATGGATCGCATTATAAGTGAAAGAGACATACAGAACACGAATGTAAGCAATGTAGTATTGAATTTGTTTTTAAGCCTCTTTTTTGTAAGATACAGTCGAAACCAAAAGAAGAGAGTATACGCTTCAAGAGAGTACACACCCCTGCATTTATACATTATATAAATATCAATCAATAGCGGTTTAACCGGTTGTGAACCGACAGTTCCAGAGCTGGCTCTAAACTGCTTATCAACTCGGTGGACAAGGTCGAAGGCTTCAATGCTTCATGGGGTAGGTACTTTTTGTTGGATCTGCTTACCAAAGTGTGTAAGTATTCAAAGCGACTGGGCAGACAAGCCTAAGCTGTGCGGTTAGATGAAGCGTCGTTCGTAATTTAACACGCTATGATTTGTAAATCTTGAACGTTTCAGACAACAAGTTGATGATAATGTCTACTTGTCAAATTTACTCAGAGTTGATGAGAAACCTTGCCTCTGACAGATAGATAAATAACACAAAATAAACTCAAGTAACAGTTTATTCCGTACATAGATACTAAAAACAGGAACAGCGAAATAAAAGATGCTTGTTTTATTGTTAATGTCACTGGGTATGAATGATAAATATGTGAAAAAAAGATTTAAATTATTTGAATACTCTTACGTTTTGATTCTTTTTTAAACTCATCTGAAAACCCCAATAAACCAAAGCACGGCAGACAACGCAACTAACAAACTTTTCAATTAACAAAAACAAGGATTGACACTTTGCTTTTCCAGAATTTAGTGTTATCTAAGTTATTTGATGAACGATTCATTTAATCACCAAAATCATTGAATAGAACAATTTAGAATATCAGTGAGTCAATACTGTTATCTGACCGTTTCAATTTGAAGACTAGGCCCGCCATTAAATGACAAATATAACCATATCCAAAACTTTTGCGACATATTTTTTTTTTTCATTTCAATATTAATATAAGAAAAGAAATATCATCCACTAATTTAACTGTTAAAATGTACTACTGCAAAAAGTTAAAAAAAAAAAAAGTAAGTGAAACTAAGTGCGAAACCGAGAAGAATTTCAGCCACTCCACAACCCTGGATAAATGAAACAAGCAAAAAGCTTTAGCTGAACATTATACATTTTTGTTTAGTTTTTTATTGATTCGGTCATACCGGTCTTGGCCGCCGATGATTACACCATATCCCGCGTCTACCGACAAGCATAAATTGTACAGCCTGAAGACCGATTTACCAGCTTTGCTGATACGAAAGGCCGCTTGCTGATCGACAAAAATATCATATTATATGCACACCATTTGATTACGAGAGTCATTATCGAGTCAACGCTAACATTAAAATCAAAACCTGACAAGAAAATATTACGTCCACTTCTCAAAAGATCAATTTGTATCGGTAAAGACACAATTATTGTTTAAATCAACCTAAATAGTAAGACTAACATACGTAGCTGGGAATATGAATAGTAAATCAATGGCTATGTGTTTTCAATAAATCAAATTTATAAAAATGGAAATTTTTAATATACAGTAAATCTGCATACACTTCATTTTATTATATTTTTAATTGAATTTAAATTTTATACGAGAGGACCTTTAAGAGGCAAAAGACGATTAATTGTTTATTTTAAATAATAAAATGAGATTTTTGAAATTTAAAAAATATATTTATTTCATTACTATCATGTAATTTTTACAATCACATACGAGGCCTAGGTCCTCAATGTCTCCTTTTTATAATTGGCATGTACACCTTTCATTACATTTTTTACTATGAATTATGCTCCAAGGTTTGTTGTCATAATTACTGAGAAAAACACATATTTGCACGCCTTACAATTTTGCCATAGTACTTAAAATCTTTGGACACTGTGATTAGTTAGTTTCGATGATTTTATGTTGATCATAATTCAGGGTTTGTTTTTATTATTATCGTTCTAGAAGACAGTATATACAGCCACTTATACAAGTCATTTTCAACCCACAACTTTGTAGAATTTATGTCAATATACGATTTTTGAGATTTCCTGAATTTGTCTTAGATCCCTTTTGCACACTCCTTCTATAATTTGCTGGGTTTAAACTGTGAACAAAGATGATGTTGCAGAGTCCATGTACACACGAGTGACTTAAATACATAGTTAATTGTACTTGTCAGTCCTAGGACTATGGGTACTTTTTAGACCGCAGATCTCTATAACAAAAAATCAAGTAGTGCTTCTTGGAACAGGTTTTATTGTAAGTAGTCTGTACACACTTGTGGTACAGTATAAGTTTGAAATGAGCCGCACATACGGAGGTATTATTAAAAGCTGCATTCAAATCAATAATATTCGATGTACGATAATTAAAACCGATCAGTATTTAAATGATTTACTTTTTCAGTTTTTTCCTTTCCTGCAAGGTTTATTAAACTTTAACAAGAGATAAATATGAGTTCATTTCTTGGAAACAGATAAATTCTCACGTTTCTTGAGTAAGATTGGTAAACTTACTTGTCCATATAAAAGTATACATCACGGAGGGAACTTAGGAAAAAAAAAATCAGTATTCCGAAGAAAATCTATCTTATAACACACACAAAGAAAACGTATTGATATTGAATAATTTACAATTTAGGAGGCACATAATAATTTTTTTTTAAAAATGCGTGCGAAGGATTCCTTTCCAAAATATTGTTACTAATTGAAATGAAACCTGTTTACATGCAACCTTGATCCACTAAACTTCAAGTTTTTCTGGTTAAGGGAGGACATTATAGAGTCCATGAGAACAAACTGTAAAGAGAATATTTCTGATATATTATTTTGGAGACCGAACATCATTTTGACGATGTGTATACTTAAAAAAATTATCAGCATTATTTGACCTTGTGCGTCGATGAGTGCCTTGGAGGCAAGGTGGATTTTAAAACCCGTTTCGACTTCTTATTACGAGAGAATTTTAATTTTATTTTACTTATTGGAGCGATGATGCTGGGAATAATTTAGCCCATGTGTGTAATTATATGAAAATAGTTATCAATAATTTGAACGAATATTTTTTAAAGATCTATTGCAATAAAAAACAGATTACTTTGATGGACGTTTTTTTTTTAAATTAATTTATCACCGAATTTCATTGTAAAAAATAACAAATTGATACATTCAAAATAGCTTGTAGATAAAACGACTACGTATTTTCAAATTGTAAACAATATCATGTTTTTTAGAATACCACAAAATCCAAAGGATACTTGAAGTTTTTTTTAAATATAAGCATATAATGCATGCAGACGTACATATTTTTTCTACGCAAAATAAGCTTTAATGCATCAAAAGTGCATTTGTAATGTTAAAGCATGTTTCAAAAATATATATCAATTTTCAGAAGTAAATCTAAAGCAACACCTTATCAACCAGTATTTTCTTACAAACGTATCAAAGGAATTGTAAACTAAATAATAAATATCATCAATCTTAATAAATATTTTTTATCAAGTTGTTTGTTCATTTATTACTACATTTAAGACAGAGGACACTATCTTTCATTTGGCTTAGATCGAATCCCATTGGTAATCTTCCATTTAAGTTTCAAAAAAAATTATAATATTTAATATTCATTTTCCATCCACCGATTTTAGCAAATCTTACAAAAATTTTAATGTTTATTAGATGACATGACTGAGTCAAAGCTACGATATAAAAATGTGCACTATTCTTCATCTATTCTCTTATATTGGGAATCAATCTAAGGTGAATCGTTTTCACCTAAATAAATTGCCGACGGAATTTTATCATACAAAATGCAAATCGTTTAGAGTTGAAGGTAGTCACGACTTTAACCTCCATACAAATCGCGACACTCATTTAATGACAATTGTAGTCAGCCTTTCTCTTTACACAAAGTGCATTATATAATAAGCATTTTATTTTAACACCTACCTACCTACTTTCTACGGTAATCCATTCGTGATTAAGATTTGTTGGATGCACAGCGGTGTTTCATGTTATTTTGTGTCATCAATTTAGAAATCTTGCGCTGCAAAGATTATGCATTAAAATTAAGCTTAAAAAATACAAAAAATAATTTATAAAAAAAAAACAAGAATTTCATAACAATGGACTCAGCACTTGACATAGACAATATTGTGACGCAAACCGGCCAGGTAGCTACAAAAAAGATAAACGAATATTTTACTGGTTATTACGGATGGCAGTCCCGCAAAAAAGTGACGTTTGTTCACCAAGAAAACAGTTCGAAATTCAACATTGATTTGAGTCCATTTTTCAGTTGAGAAACACAGCTTTATCCAAATCCAAATAAACATGTGAACTACATATTTTTAGATTTTGTTAATTAATGATGTTTGAAACTTTCCCGCCGAAGGTGTAGAGGTTTGAAACAACAGGACTGAAAATATACAGCTTTCTTACCTGTACAATGTTCGATGGTGTACTAAGTAGTTGATAGAAGCTGTTTCACACTGCCTGAGATAGAAAAGTTTTTTCCAAATGTTTTGTCAACGTCGAGGGGACCTGACATGACGTAGGGGGAAGAAAAAGTTTATCTTCATGACATGCTAGTTACGATAAGTTTTTACATGTAAAAAAGTATACTAAAACGAAACCATCGGTCCTGATATTGAAAAACATATCACACGAAATTATTTCCTGTAAATCTGTTGTCCAATAATACATGTTCAAAACGAGATAATATTATCTAGTTCAGTGAAATAATTTTGACTTCCGAGAGTTACTTACACTTTCTAATATCGATTTCCAGTACAACAAAATATGTAATTCGTAGATATATCAGATTGTTACGGCAAGTCATTCCCATGTTGCAAATTTACTTATGTAATAGTTATTTTAAAATACTCTTAATTTATTAAGTAAGAAATGAACCGTAAGATTAAAGTTATTTTCTGATTATTTGATAGATGAGATTTCCGGTCGATAACTCAGTTGGTATAGTGCTTGCATTCCACGCCGAGAGCTCGAGTTCAAATCCCACCAAGGGTGTCAGAAATGATTTCCTGTTTCGGTGTTTATTTAAGTGGTTGGCGTGAGGCCGGCCTACTTACCTGTAAAAATAAATAGTTTAACTCACCACACGCGACCTCTTCGGGGAGAACGCAGAAAAAAGTTACACTATATGTGTAGCTTAATTGTGTTTTTTTAAATGCAATTTTCGTGTCCTTTCAGGAAGCAGCGCCATTCTGTTCAGTCTTAAAATGGTTACATTACGAGTATTACTGCAATTTTATGTAAACCTAGCTCTCGATTGAAATCATCAAGATGGCCAAATAGATGCTAAGTTTAAGTAAAAGTCTTCTGTGATACTACAGACCATTGACGCAATCAAACAAATTACATGACACAAATCCGATTAGGTTGCATGAATTATTCTACTCGTATGAATAAAAACTGGAAAGATGTTTTTTTTTTCATTTTGTATCTGTCACCCGGATGAGATGGACTGCGTTCTTCTTAGCTGGTTTTTACAAAACAAAATACCGACTGACCTTCTAAGAAGTATGCATTATACGCTTTTAAGATTCTTCAATCAAAATAAACATGGTATCCTGGGATATTTATGATTATTATTACAAAGATAAATAATCAGATTTTTCCTATGAATGCATTTTTGAGTATGGTACGACTTCAACCAGAATGAAGAGGACATTATTGTTAAATAAGTAAACACATATTACCTATATATAAACATTTAATACTGCTTTTCAATTAGTCAAAATATTTACATAAATACGGTAATTGCAGTGGGGGGAATATGGTTGAAAATGCTATGGTTGTGTAGACTGTAGAGTACATTTCAGGGATCACAACCATATATCTTTAAGTAGTAAAAATAAAAATTTCATTGATGATTTTCTATAATAAAATGCCGAGAATTTGAGTCCCGATAAAACACAGCGTGGTCGGGTAGCCACGCCGTGACGTCAATGGATCCGCCAGGCTACCAGAGGCCCTCGGTGCGTTTCTTTTAAATACATTCTATCCGACAATCCAGTGAAGTCACATCCGCCTAGATAAAAATGTCCTGTTTTAACGGAAATCGAAAATGCGTGAATTTTAAAGAGCTATAATTTAAAAACTATGCCAGATTTTTTTTTTAAATGCAGATGCATTGATAAAAGTAATCTATCATTTTATGAAACATAAAAATATGTGAAATTTACATATCTATAATCTATAATCTAAGATTATAGATATGTAAATTATTATACTACAGACTATATGTAAATTATTATCATTTTATGAAACATAAAAATATGTGAAATTTACATATGATATGCAAAATAATATTTTACATCAAAAATGGAAAAGTTTAAGTCGTTACTAACAAAGGCAGATTTTTAGAAAATCAGATATCATACTTATGTAATTTTCTGTGTTTCTATAAATTCATCTAATTTTCCAAAATAGTCCTATACTGCTGAATGTCGCTTTTGGTTCTTGACGACTTTAAATTCCTATGGTAACGCGGTAGCATCGATATATAAGGACTAACTCCATGCGCTGTAGTATATTATTTTTCATCAGCACCAATGCAAGGACAGAGTTAAAAAAACGTGCTTTAGAGAAAAATGCTTTCACGGAATTGTTATCGAATATTACTCAGATGGTACCTTTACTAATCGGTTGACATGAGGCTGACCTCCCATGCTATATATAATTTTATTAATTTTTGCCATTTTAAAGAAAGTCACATGGGTTTGCATGGTGTAGGTTTATTTAGTATCTAATCTATGGGTATTTTTAGTTCACGTTCTTTGCGAGAGCGCGATATAGATCAAACTTGCTTGTGTGCTGTGTGCGTACATTAAATATTAATCTTCAATATTAATAGTTTGAAATACTGACATACTTTGATACTTAATTTTTATTTCACTACATCTGTTTGCCTGTCTTGCCAACATTGTGTATTCATTTTTTTACTAATAAAATACATATTGATCCTCTGAAGCTTGTTTCGGGTTTGTTTTGTTGTGATTTGTGAATATATAATCTTAAAAAAAACTTAAAAACACACAAACAAGTTATTTTATGGTGTTTTGCATAGACAATTTAAAGTAATGATGGTCGAAGATTCAATAAATACAAGGTGCAATTAATGTGATCAAAACATACAAAAACTTGCGGGGCTTTTTTATAAATGCGAAAAAAAATAGAAGAGTTGTATAATTGCATATTAAATTGTGTACGAATATCATGAAAGTGATTAATCATTATCCAAACATAGTAGGCATTTATGTAAAACATAATATTATCAAGTATTTTTTTAATGGCAACATTTATCATCTATGTATACGTATACATTTATATCAGTTTTTTTCATTATCAAATATTATTTCAAAATTAAGGGGTTGGAGATTCAAAAATAATTTGGTTTTTGCAGTTAATTCTTAGCTTAAAAAAATCATTTTTGACTACCAATAAACGAGATGGATGAAGGGTTACAGAGGTAGACAGTAAATGCCTAATCAATTAATTAAATCTTAAGTTTCCAAATACAGTCAAATTGTTATTTCTTGTTCTTTCTTGACCCGCAATGACGCCTCCTCAGTACTGGTTAAGAGATCACTTTTGTAGGGAATACCAATAGAGAAGGTAGTTTTCCTACGTCATTTTATAAATCATAAAAATACAAACTCCCTAACGTTATAATAATAAAAGATCTTGAGAGCCGCAGCATCCAAGGTAGTCAAAATTGCCATGATGATCACCGATCTTCGATAGAACTTGCACCAAAAGAAGAAGAAGAGAGTCTGGAGAATTTCACCTGTAGGTATATTCTGCATTAAAAATAAATTAACAAAACCACAAAATATACATACTTTCAAAAATGCTTAAAGCGCTAATTTAGGAATCAACGTCATAAACTTCAAACATAAAATCGCTATAATTAAACATTTTATGCAGTCAATAAATTTGTATATGTTTTCGATTAAATTTGCTGATAGGCAAAAGGAATTCTTTGCTTGCGCAATTTGAAATTCTTCGCAACAAGGCAAAGTTGATTGACCACCCATACTGTAAAAAATAGCACACTTTTGTTTTAGTCGCCCGAACTTTAGGGACAGTCTAAAAAAATTATGAGTTTTTGTCTATTTGTAGCTCACATTTTCTTGTGTTATACTAAAAGTAGGTACATCTAGAAGGTGTGTGCGCTCTAAGCTACACATTTAATTTTTATTTTGTATCATACAAATAAAGTCCTGAAACGAAAATGAACGTAACTGCACGTTCTGCACCTCTGACCACATTTCCCTTAATCAAGAATGGCATCGACAAAACTGTACCATTTCTTACAGTATTACACCAAGTATGTAATCATGACTTTCAAACTTAATCGTAGCCGTTTACCAAAAATGTATATAAACTTCTTGTGAGTATTTTACTTTTGACACATTTTTGTTATAATGCTATGATTGAGTTTTAGGATTTAGTATATGGTTGGGGTACAGCTTCATACCAACATAGTATTAGTTAAAAAATCAAGCAAATTAAAAGGTTAACTATAAAATTAGATTTCCTAGACAATGGACTCCGAACACTTAAAATATCCCTGGCTATCACTTATAGTACACGAAAAATAGATTCCTGATAATCAGGGATTTTTTCTAGTTCACAAAACTGTGATCTCATACAGTTGGCGGTAATATTAAATGCAATATGGTGTACTTTTCAAACTACCTACAAAGGTACTATTTTATGTAAATTATGACGCTCATCACCTCTAGTATAAAACATTGGGTAATCTCACCTCGATTGCGTAAAACGAAAAAATGCATAAAAACCAAATCACTATCTAGGAGTGCCACCGTGTATTCCATACATTTTTTATTTACGCAATTGCAGCGAGATTTACCAATGCTTTATACTTCGGGTACTGTACTGTATTTGATCCGGCCTGGTGACATCACATTTATTCCTCATATTTAAAATATTCTGAGTCCATTTCAGGATATAATAACTCGCATATTATATGATAAAATATACAACACACACTCGCTGCAAGTTCAAAGATGCAATAATGCAAGTTTTTATGGGTAAATAACTGGCTATAAATTGGACTCACCGCTCCTGGGATTCCCGCGCTGATGAAGAGCGCCAGTGTGTCGGGCCAGGGCAGGAGCTTGTACTGCTCCCACCATCTCTTCACTATGAGGCTGACGTAGAAGGCGAGGACGAAGGACATGGGGATGCTCTCGCTCTGGGCGCCAAAGTATTGTCTAATTTTTTCGAACACCCTAAAAATAAATCAGAAAGAAATTTATGTACACGTTCAAAGTATTCTGAAAATCCTTATACATATGAAAATTATATTAAAAGCATATTTATTTGCAGTGCCTTTACGGTGAACTCACAAAACGGCACTAAAAATATTGTCAAATTATTATTATTATTTTAAACCGAAAAAATAGCGATTGATTTGCAATCGGTCTGGCGGCTAAAGCTTAAATTAGATCTGGATGGCATAAATTTTGTATCATCTCAATTTTCGGCAGTTACTCAGTGAAACTTTTTATGTTATTAAATTTAAATAAATAACCAACTTCGTTTTTATTATTTCTTTAACTCAACTATAGTGTAGCTCCTTGCTGCCTTTTCCCCGAAGGGGCATGTTGTAAGTGGCAAGTGGAACCTATTATTCTTACAAGAGCCGGCCTTACGCGAACCACTTCAGTTAAATTGGGGGTTTCCCAGCTCCCGAGGGGCTGGTTCTCATTTCCTGTGAAAGCTGAAAAAGCCTTGCCAGTATTTTATTTTGGTTTTAAATATGTTAATAACTAAAAGGAAATCATTTCTGACACCCCCAATGGGAATCGAACCCTAGCCTCCGGCATGGAATGCAAACATTTAAAAAACTGAGCTATTGACTGTAAATACGAGTATATTGTATTGCATTGCTTTTTTCCACCAGTCCTCCAGATTATTTTCTGTGTTCCTTAGGTGAGCCTTTTCATGATTAAAAAATATTTGTAGTAAGATTGAGTCTAAAAGCAGTAACGTAGTTTATTTTTCACGGTGACTAATGATTATTCAACCTTACATAAAACGGATTTCCCGTTACAGATCATGAGTATCACTAATATTTGTGAAAAGTATTACAGAAGAGAATGATTCATCAAGACACATTTTCCGGATGTTCGCTAATATAATTAGCATCGTTGAAATCAGCTGTTCGGAGACAAAAAATGTACCATCTCAAGTAATTTATAGAGTTAGTGTAGATTAAATGTACACGTTTATCCTCATATTTGTATGTTTTATACAAATTTATTTCTTTTCTTATAAAATAAGACCTCTCAAAGATAAGTGGTAAAAGTCGTTATTTATTTTTACATTTCAATCACTAATGTGCATTTTTAGAATTAAAAGTACGTATATGTAAATTACATTACTTTAAATCTAATCTAATCTAAGTTGCAAAGATATGTTACATTGGAGATTCAAATTATATGCATTCTCACAAGCAGACACGTACAAGTTCGCGCTTGCACATGCCGCATGTGAACCTACAACATAAACACCAAATAAAAATCCAATTTAAATATCGTAACTCAAGTCACTTTCACATGTTTACAATCGAAGTTTATATTTGATTTCGCATAATACGAACTGCTAACTGAAAGTGGAAGTAGGTACTTACAGGAAAACCTTTTGCGAAAACATTAAAAAAATAAAATGACTTAGAGACTCACGGAGCTCGGAAAAAATAAGTGCGTCCCCATTTGTTCCTTTTTGTAAGAAAGCAAGACAGTTGCGTAAACTTAAAGATAAATAAACGTGACGACGCGACGTTTGGTCAATAGTAATCCATTTGAATCGTATTTTTATATTGAAAACGTACATGTTCAGCAGCTGTTACAATAAACTTTACCAATACAACTTATCAACGTACAAGATCCACTTACAATGACTAGAAACATAATTCATGCTGTATTTTTTCAATAATTTTACCAAAGTATTGGTTAGCTACAAAAGCTAAGAAAACATATTTCATACCTCCTGGCTCCTACACATTTTCATTTCGATTGTTGCATCGTCCAATAACCATATACGACATATTAGGCGAATACGAAGAGACCAACACCATTACAAAAACAAATTCCTCTGATTTGTCAGCCATCTAAGCTCTTCCACTTAAAACGCAACTAAGCTACACATATAGTCAAAATTCTTGACGCGTTATCCCCAAAGGTTTCGTATGTAGCGATTAAAACGTATTTATTTTTACAGGTAAGGGGGCCGGCCTTACGTCAAACACTTCAGTTGAAGTGGGGTTTTTCCGGCTCCCGGGGGGGGGGGGGGCTGGTACTCATTTATTGTAAAGGCTGAGTAAACCTTGCTGGTATTTTATTTTGGGGTTTGAAATAAACACCGAAACGGAAAATCGTTTCTGACACCCTCGGTGGGATTCGAACCCGAGCTCACGCATGGAATGCAAGCACTCTACCACTGAGTTGTGAACCGGACAACTTAATCAACGGTAAACGCTTTCCATGAATGAAATGCGATGTCAGAACCTTTCTTTGAGTTCCACTTACTATGTACATATATACCGGTAAATTATATGCATCAGCGAAATATACCAGTACAAAACAAGTATCATTTTTCGTACGAGTATCCTGACTTACTGACTGACACACTGAAGTTATGCATTTTGTTCATTTTCGTAACTCAAGAAAAGGACTACAACAATTTGGGATTGTAACCAGTTAGTATTACGATGATTTCAAAGAAGTTTGTATCTATCCAATTTTGTTTTTATTTTCATTTGGTTATAGATTTCTAGATGGTCTTTATGGATCATTCATTGAAATAAAATTAAAAAGGTTTGACTTCATCCCAAAGGAATGAGGCTGAAATAACTTTCTTGACGGTCGAACAAAATATTTTACAATCGGAACCAAATAAGTCACCAAATAAAGCAAAGGTTTCGTCTTACGTTTTATTTATATCATTCCTTGACTTAAAGGTTGGTATGAGGCAAACCACCCATACTGAAAAAATAGTTCACTTTTCAAATGTCACCTCTGTTTCTGAGAAGGTCGGAAAAAGTTCCAATGTGTATGTTCATTTGAGGTTTAAATTTTAATTTGTAAGTACACATGCAGCATTTGCACTTGCTTGTTTGTGGGCGTGCATTTAAGTGCACGCCCACAAACGTGCATTCAGACCGGTGAATTTGAAAGAAGAATAATGAAAGGCAGGTGTGTACTGGGTGCTACCGCTAGCATCGCCAAGAACCAGAATCTTTCAAAAAATGTTCGACTGGCGGTGCACGGTGGTATCCTAGTGCCCACTCTGATGTATGGAAGTGAAGCCTGGACGGTGAGTGAAAGTGAGATTAGTACAGTCCATACAGTAGAAATGGACTACTTAATAAGTATGATTGGGAAAAGACGGAGTGATAGGGTGAGGAATGATTTTGTTAGAGAGGAATGTGGTGTAAGAGAAAATGTGAAAGTAAAGATTAAAAGAAGTTTACTTAGATGGTTTGGACATTTGGAGAGAATGAATGAGGAAAGACTGACGAAGAAAGTATATGCTGCGAGAATTGATGGATGTCGTGGAAGAGGAAGACCGAGAAAGGTATGGATGGACCAAATTTTCGAAATAGCGAATGAATGGGATATCCAGAGTCATAATAAAAGGAGAGCTTGTATGAAAAAAGGTTATGGCTCTGGATGAAATGAAAGAAGTATGCAAGGATAGAAAGAAATGGCAGTTGATTTGTAATGCTGGCGGTTAAAGCTGAGGCTGTTAATTTTTTTTTTTTTTTTTTTTTAATATATTTTGTAGTTTTTTATTTTTTAACTGTTTAATTGTTTAGAGTTTATTTGTTTTATATATTTGAATGTATTAATTGCTTGTATTCCTTGACTGATAGGTTGGTATGCGGCTGACCACCCATACTGTAAAAATGGTTCACTTTGCCAATGTCACCCCTGCTTCAGGGAAGGTCGGCAAGAGTTGCAGGGCTTATGTTCATTTGAGATTGGGTTTTTTATATTGTAGGTCCACATGCGGCATGTGTAAGCGCGAAATTATGCATGTCTGCTTGTGGGAATGCATTTGATATGAATCTCAAATGATACATATCTTTGCAGCTTAGATTTAGATTTAGAATTCGTGGGGAGGTGAGCGTGAACACGTAGTTTGCTGGTGTGTGTGTCTGGCTCTAGTATAATCCATCTACTAGGAAGTATCTTCCATGTTTTAGAACATGCGAGAATCGTCTCTTACGCACATATAAATACGAACAAAGATTATGTGGGATAGATAGAGTCGCTTTGAACGTTGTAACGTGAACATCATCTGTGAGTAGAGCGTGAAGAGTGTACACTGTACAGTACATTGTAGCTTATCTTGTGAAAAATAAACTTGTGAAATACACTTAAATCGTCATTTAATTAAAAGAACCACAAAACCACAAGTGAAATCAAAACAATATCTTTGCAACTTAGATCATTATTTATTATTATTTAAAAAAAAAAAGGATCTCGTGTAACTTTTCAAGTGTGGAAGTCAGGAAAAATGATCGGTTGCAAGTCAACAAAAAAATGTGATAAATTTCGTGAAAAATCTGGTAAAGTTATTAATTATCCGTGATTTGTTTTACACAGCCACCTAACAAAAGAGCCAGTCATCTCGGGCCCGTACATTTGCGTGACAAATACAGCTTAGCCTTGTGTCTTCAGAGCATGCGACGCGACTACAATACTTGCCATTTATCGACGGTTCATCTTTGCGAAATGAATGCTCTCACATTTAAATACTTGCAAGGATAGATCGCACGGTCGATGGTTTAGTTGCTAAACGATGCCCGATAATCTAAGTTGCTGATATTTACTAGCGTTGAAAAAAATGTATTTTATTTATATTTCCTTTTCATGAAGAGATTGTAAATATGTTTTATTTTTAATATGATTCTACATTTATTTTATTCTGTTTAGTTCCATATTGAGTTATTTTATGTATGTTTTAATATAAATAAAATTACAAGTTTAAGGGTGTGTGTATTGACATTGTGAAGATTCATTTTTACATTATTATTTTTAAATAAAATTATTTGAATCAATTTATATTTCTCTATGTATAAAATCAAATTATTTTTTATTAAACGTTGTTCTCTATATATGTTTTGTTTTACTATATTTTTAATGAATATTGAAAATAAACAGCGTTTCAAATTAACACGTAAAGAATAATTTGTCTTTTTAAATATTTATTTAAAAATATGAATAATTGATTGTCTTGTTTGATTAATAATAGTAAAATCAAAGCCTTTAGAATTAGTGCGCCAGCGTGCTCCTAAACAGGTCAAAATTCTTCCTGAAACGGTATTCTGCTAAATTCCTTACACTATGGATATCAATCCAAGTCGGAGCTTGCTAGCGCTTGCGAAATAACTCCATAAATAAAAAAAATGACAGTACACCTTATTTTTGGACACAAATCGCTATCTCGTCGGCTTAGGGTCGTGAGGAAATTAGGAGATAGCGCTTCTGGTAGAGTTTCAAGCAAATGGCAGTGCAGTGGCTGTCGCTATTTACTGGAGATACGCCGCATAGGTGGGTCTGGACACAAAAAGTAAGTGTGGTGCATTAGAGTAAACTAAAAATTATAATAATTACCTTTGTTGATGTTCGTTTAATGCATATCTATAAACGATGTTAATCGTATAATATATGGCCAGGTACGCTAAGAGTTCTCTCCATACTAATTTGTACACACTTCCTCTCCATCTGAAACAAAGACAAATATTACAATTAGTCACAAAAGCTTCATCAAAAAACACTTATAATAATTGCATCAAAATCACATCAAATCAACATCGCTTTGAAGAATCCCATCACATATATGGGCAAAACGCATGGTAACTCCAGTTTCGTTGGACCACGGCAACATGTCATGGACAACAACCCTCAAAGGTCAACCGCCGGCCGTGAAATCCAAAATTGGATGAATAGGTACTGCATGACTGGGTTCTTTCTTTATAAAACGAAGGTATAAAATAAAAACCGTTAAGTTCAATTAATTAGTAGTTTCTTACATTTGAGATGACATGTATTTTTAATTCTTACAATAAAAAAACGCACTAAAAGATTTTTTCCACCGAAATCGGTCGTAAATCGCAATAAGAAAAAAATGAAAGTGAAAAATCTCCTTTGTGTATTGTAGCAGGTCTGAACGGCCTTCAGTTCGTCATGAAAATGATGCAAAATTATTATGTATTTAGGGCCATGTTACACATAGATAAACTGTACCCCGAGTATAAAACATTGCGTAAGCTCCTCTCGATCGCGTAAATAGAAATGTATAAAAACTAAATCACTCACTGGGAGTGCCATCGCAAATTTAATACTAATAATCGAGGGGAGTTTATAAAAAAGTTTTTACTCGGGGTACAGTACGATAGTCTCTAGAAGAATGTAGGCGTTGCTGATCATAAAGTATGATTTAGCGACATTATTTTTTCATCGAACTAATTTATGGCTACATTGCGAGCTCGCATTTGTGATTTACGTGTCAAGGCGAAGTAACAGTAAACTTGGGCACGTCTTACCTTTGTGCTTGGCAACACATACGCTACAACAATAGAATAACTATCGTCATTTACATGTACGGGGAAAGAAATGGCAACAATCCAATGTCGTCTGGATATGGATAAAAGATTTCACATGATTTTTGTCAGCCGCCTTCAAATTGTATAAACACGAATTTACATCTATCGCTTGTAGGCATACACTTAAAAAATGGATCTTAAACTTTAATACATCGTTGCAATCTATAGATGGGCTTTTTTCGCTCTCCTCCATCTGCTTTTACCCTGGTAAATTCTATAGCATATTTTACCTACATTGTACCGAGCCGAGTGTTATTTTTACAGGTAATAGGGTAAGTTTACGTCAACCACTTCACTTAAAGTAGAGTGTAGTGCATTCGTAAGGGTAGGTTCCGATTTGTTGAGAAGGTTGAGTAAACATTGCCGGTTCTGATTTTGAGTTTGAAGAAATAAACAGTAAATAATTTCATACCCCCTTGAGCTTCGAACCCTAGCCCTCTAGCTTTGTAACAACTGAGCTATCGACCGGTTATCATGCATTCTATGTTATAATCCAACCATTAAACTGGAAGTGACTGATATCTTTTTGACAACAAACGTAAGATTTTTATAGATCCTGAAGGATTAAATTCATGACGTTTTTTTTTTAATTTCAGTATTATTTAGTGAAATTATCAGTTGAAGAAATTTCAAGGATCCTTATCAAGTAGATAAAAAAAACTATAATAACGAAAAAAAATGATGCATTAACCTTAATTGCTGATTGAGTAATAATAATAATAATTAAAACGAACTAATAACCTATATTATATTTATGGCTTTATACGAAAATTATGTAAAATAATCACTGCAATGAAATGTTTTCTTCAAATGAACATTTCATACTTTTTTTTCACAATTAATTAAATAGAAAATAAAAACAATACATACATACTAAGTATGTTTCTATTAGTCCAAGCGTTATTTAATTATTTAAGTACATGTTAAATTGTTATTCTAATCACGATATCATCAGCAGTGTCAGCTGTGTTTATGAATGGCAAGATTTCAAATTGATCAGAAATATTCTTGGAAAAAATATCACTGCGAAGCCTGTCTTAGATTCTTGGAAAAAAATTAACTATAATACAATATGTCAAGCGAAAAAAAAACAGAATCAATGCTGAAAAGATTTTTTTTTATATGAGTTTTATTGTACAAGTCCTGTATATAGAATATATATATATATTCGTTATTTTTCGAGTCAATCTATAATCTATAATCTAAGTTGCAAGGATATATTCATTTAAAGCTCTCAGATGTATGCCCACAAACCAACAAGTGTAGTTCGCGCTTACAAATGCTGAATGTGTACTTACAAATAAAATCCAAACCTCAAATGAACATAAGCCCCACAACTTTTGCCGACCTTCCCTGAAACAGGGGTGACATTGGCAAAGTGAACCATTTTTTACAGTATGGGTGGTCAGCCTCATACCAACCTATAAGTCAAGGAATATGAATAATAAATTACATTTAAATATAAAAAAGAACAAAACCTTACAAAGAAATCTATACAAAAAAAGTCAAAAATTTCCTATGCAAAAAATGTAGCAAATGAATACACCAACATTAGAAATCAACATTGCAGATTAGCCGCCACTTCTTCCTGTCCTTGCATACTTCTTTCATTTCATCCAGAGTCATAACCTTTTTCATACAAGTCCTCCTTTTATTATGACTCTGGATATCCCAGTCATTCGCTATTTCAGAGATTTGATCCTTCCATACTTTTCTCGGTCTTCCTCTACCACGACATCCATCTATTCTAGCAACATATACTTTCTTCGTCAATCTTTCATCACTCATTCTCTCCAAATGCCCGAACCATCTTAACATACTTCTTTTAATCTTCACTTTCACACTTTCCCTTACACCACATTCTTCTCTTACAAAATCATTTCTCACCCTGTCACTTCGTTTTTTCCCAATCATACTTCTTAGATAGTCCATTTCTACTGTATGGACTTTACTAATTTCCCTTTCACTCACCGTCCAGGCGTCACTTCCATACATCAAGGTTGGCACTAGTATACCACCGTGCACCGCCAATCTAACATTTTTTGAGAGATTTTGGTTCCTGGCGATGCAAGCGGTCGCACCCAGTACACACCTGCCTTTCATTATTCTTCTTTCAAATTCACCGGCCATTCTTCCATCTTTTTCAAACTTACTTCCCAAATATACAAACTCATTTACGACATCAACATTCATTCCATTAATTTTAAATTCATAATTCATATTTTCATCATCTCTTTCAAAAATCAAAACATTCGTCTTTCTTGCATTCAACTTCAAATTATTACCTTTCAAAGCTTCGTTCAATCTAGAGAGCATCATTTGCAATTCCACTGCTGAATCAGATACAAGGACTGCATCATCCGCATACAGTAGAACGCTTACTTTGCTCTCTCCTATCATTAATCCACAATCATCAAGTCTAGCATCTCGAACACACTTGTCCATGACTATGTTAAATAGCCATGGGCTCATCACACATCCTTGCCTTACACCCTTAAAAACTTCAAACCATTCACTATACTCACCATCAATACGAATGCAAGCCATACTATTCTCATAGTTCGCATGCACCGCATTGAGTAGAGCTCCATTCACTCCGTATGCTTTCAAAACATCCCACAACATACCTCTGTCCACTGAGTCAAAAGCCTTTTCCAGATCCACAAAGGCCGTGAATAGTTTCCCCCTCACCGACAATTGTTTTTCAACAAGTTGTCGTAGAGTGAAAATCTGATCAACACAGCCTCTACCGGCCATAAAGCCGGACTGTATATCGGAAACCCTTTTGCTAGTAGTCAGAATCACATTTTTTATAATCACCTTACAGAAGACTTTTCCTGGTATACTGAGTAGACTGATTGGTCTGAAGTTCTGACAGTCTTTTTTGTCCCCTTTACCTTTGTAAATGGGAACAATGACTGCCTTCCTCCAATCCATCGGTACCACTCCTGCATTCACACAAAGCTTACATAATTCAAACATCCAATCTATCACACATTCACCTCCTGCTTTCAACATTTCACCATTTATACCATCAAACCCAGCAGACTTCCCATTCTTCAGACGTGAAATAGACACTTTCATTTCTTCTTTCAAAATCTTCAATTCATTCTCTTCATCTGTCTGTTCATAAATTCTTCTTTCACCCTGGCCAAAAATTTCTTGAAAATAGTTCTTCCATCTCTTGCATACTTCTTCATTCTCCCATACCATCTCACCGGCAGCACTTTTGACTCCCGGAGTGGTCAATGCAGAAGATTTATTTCTATCCGCATTGATCCACCTCCAAAATTCCTTCTTACTGTCGGTGAAACTTTTGTTAATCCTTTCATCAATCTTTCTTTGTTCATTCATCTTGCTTTTATAAATTATAGTCTTTGCCATTCTCTTAGCTATCTTATATTCGTCTTCTAGCTTTCTATCATTTCTATCATTCAGCCAATTTTCATAACACTTTTTCTTAACTTTCACAGCTTCTTTCACTCTATCATTCCACCAGGCATCTCCTTTCAATTTTCCACCTTTCGTTACCCCACATACTTTTTTAGCACATTCAATCATTCCTTCCTTCAGATCTTTCCACATGCTTTCAATATCTTTTCCACACACATTCTTCTCAAGTTCATTTACACTTAAAATTTTGTGGAGCTCTGATACATACTTCTCTTTCACATTTTCTTCATTCAGCCTTTCTACTTTTATTCTAGTCATTCTTACTTGCTTCTTGCGTTTCTTCTTTCTTACTTCACCAAGCATTATTTTAGCACATAAGAGATAGTGATCACTGCCTATTTCAGGCCCGCGGTAGACACGGCTATCTCTTACGGCTCCTCTCAGTCTTTCATCCACACAGATGTAGTCAATGATTGTGCGACTTCCCACAATCTGCCTCGTGTACAGATGCACATCCTTATGCCGAAACCAAGTATTCGATGCAAAAAGACTGTGCTCCGCACACAAAGCAATCAGATGTCGCCCATTATCATTGACTACACCTCTCCCACCAGGACCAATAATTTTCAAACATTCATCCCTCTGCGCACCTATCCATCCATTCATATCACCTAAAATTACAATGTTTTCATTATTCTTCCTTTCATGCACAACCGCATTCAGCTCATTCCAAAAACTCATTCTCACCTCCATACACTCTGAATCAACAGGAGCATAACAGGTCACCAAGAAAAGTTTCAAACTGTTAATTTTCAATTTAACAACCAAAATCCTGGGAGAAATTCTTTGGTAACCCGCTATGCATCCCTTCACACACTCACTCACAATCACACCTACACCCTGCCTTTCATTCCCATCTTCCACACCTGACCAAATATACAATTCACCATTCGCTAATACTTTCTCACCATTCCCTTTCATTTTTGTTTCTGTCACACCCATTACTTTTATTCGTTTCTCTTTCATTACATTCATAATTTCTTTCTCCTTGCAATCATTCATCTTCCTTACATTCCATGTCCCAAAAACCCATTCATTCTTTCTATGAAAATTAGTGGTGGCATTTCCACAATGTACAGATTTAAAATTATTGTTGGTGGCCATTGCTACAAAACAAAATGTTAAGAACTAAAGTGAGTTTAAAAATACAAATAAAAAATACAGCTATAAAACATAAAAATTAAAACAGAAAAAATATTGTCCATATAAAAGTGTAAATTGTCCATTTCACGTCTTCTGCCATGTTGTTCATCAGGTAGGTATTACAGGTAGGTAGGTAGGTATCCAATTTTGATTTTTTAATTCTTCTTTCCAATAATTTTGTTCTTGTTCCAAATTTTTCAAAA
Source organism: Agapetus fuscipes (assembly GCA_951799405.1). Lineage (NCBI taxonomy): Eukaryota > Metazoa > Arthropoda > Insecta > Trichoptera > Glossosomatidae > Agapetus > Agapetus fuscipes. The sequence continues at coordinate 16,364,149 of OX637332.1, read as the reverse complement.
AAAGTTGTAGGTTATGTTTCAAAAATGTTTCTTTAAAAAAATTATCGTAATTATTGTCTTATTAAAAACCTCCCATCCATCCACAAATGTCAATTTCAGTTGTCGAATTTGGACGAAGGCTGCGTGTACAATGTAATTCCCGAAATAATAAATCTTGATAAACTGTGTAGCACTCACGGCCAATTTTACATTTCAATTTTTTCCACAAATAAGAGATTTTTTTGTTATAATTTATGGCCAATAATCACAAACACCTTATGTTCCTCAATTTAGAGTGGATTTATGTTAATTTTGTTGACCCCATTGCCGAATTATAAAACTTTAATTCTTGTTGGAAAAAAACGCTTCCTAGTGATTTGACAGAAACAAGTGAATAATTTAGTTAAAAGAATGTTCGCATTGAAAACCTCCCATCAAGGGTGTTAGAAATAATTTCCCGTCTCGGTGTTGTCTTCTAACGAAGATCATAGTACCAACAAGCTTTGCTCAGCTTTCACAAGAAATAAAATGCCTTTCTCTGGGGAGAACAAAAGCGTAAAATTCTGGTAAATTCCTTACACTATGGATATCAACCCAAGTCGGAGATTGCTAGCGCTTGCGAAAGAACTCCATAGATAAAAAAAAATCACAGTCCACCTTATTTTTGGACACGAATCCCTATCTCGTCGCCTTAACGTCGTAAGAAATTTAGCAGAAAGGCGCTTCAGTATTCCATACTTCAAGCTGGCTTCCTTTTAACTGTGAGAAATAATAGGTTTCACACGCCAAAAAGTTGTACTATTTAGTTGCGTTATTCTTAGATACTATTTTATATTTGTGTTGATTTTTTTTCTTAATGTACGAATTGCAATAAAAATAAACAGTAATTTTTACGATTAGTATTGGAATTAAATAATCTATAAACATTTTTCTTATCACTAAGAAATATCTAGTATACACTTCTGCAGTTGTAATTTTGAAATAACGTTTTTTTATAAATAAACTGAGGTACATATTGAATCCGTTGCTATTTGTTCTAATTGCAAATCATTTGTGCTTTGAATTGCTTATAATAAATAATATCAGAGACTTCATCTATAAATGAAATTTAAATTCGCATAAGAACAAAAATTGAATTATAAATATTTAAAAATATTGTTATGTAAATATAAATATTGAAATAAGTATGGATAGTTATAGTTATAAGAATCCTCAAAAGTATTGGTAGGTAAGATCGATAATTATGTATAAGTGTAGAATTCTCTAGGCTAAGTAGGTATTTGTTATAATTATAGGAATTCTGTATTACATTTGTAGGTAGGATTTTGGTTGTATCTCTAGGTAGTACGTGAAGCGTCGAGAAGTAATAATTACTCTGGAACCGTCTGGCGACTTTAGTTCTGGATCATACGGCTCTGAAGAGTATAAAGGTGCGAATGGCCTGCAGAGCGGGCCAGTATCATAGCGACTAACAAAGACATCGAAGCCATCTGATCAGTGAACCGAAACCAAGTAGAATAATCGAGAAAGTAGTGTGAAAATAAATTTTGTAACTGTGTAAAATAAATAACTATTGAAGAAGACCTGTGTATTTTTAATTTGAAGACAATTGAACCCTAATTTCGTAACAATTGGCGTCAGGTGCGGAATTGTCAAGAAAAATTAAGATCTTCTGTCTAAAAATAAATAAAATAAATTAAATAGTGTTAAAATGAACTTTATTCAAATTGAACTTTGTGTGAACTGACTTTTGTGAAAACAAGTGTTTAAATAAATTTTTGTTAAAAGAAAAGACGCAAAAGCAAGTTGCTTATAAATTCTGGAACATCATATGGAACATATTTCTGGACATAACATAATGACTATTTTACCGCATTGAGAAAGTCATCAAATTGGACCATAGTTTTTTTATTATTGTGTGTGATTAAAAAAATAAAATAAATAAATAAAAATCTTGAAAAATATTACAAAAGAACGTTCCAGATTCATCGAGAAAAAGTTTTTGAATAACTATCCTTTGTTTACAAGTGTGTGAATGTACATTAAGTACCTACCTGTGTGTTTGAAAGACTTGAGACGAAATAAATAATTATGTACTATCAGACATTATTATGTTAAAAATATTGGTGATTTAAAAATAAATATTAAAAGACAGTACCTACCAATCAGTGTAATCAGATAAATTATTATTTTGCTAAAGTACGTATTCAAAACAGCTATATATATAAAACTCAAAACTTGTATTAAATAAATTTAAAAATATTTTTGTTTTGAAGTAAATTTTGAAAAAAAATGGCAACCAAAGTGAACATCAAGGACCTCAAAGTCACTGAGCTTAAAAATGAGCTTCTGGAGAGGGACCTGGAGACCTCAGGAGGGAAGGCGGCCTTACAGGCACGCCTCATGGAGGCCTTAGAACAGTCAGGCGAAGACCCGGCATATTTTGTCATGGCGTCTGGAGGGGACCGCGCCTTGGACGAGCTAAACCTCAGCATCACCGGAAACTTCACTTCCATGGAGGAAAAGCTGAAAGGGGAGATGGCTGACAACGCCAAGACCCTGAAAGTGGAGATGGCTGACAACGCCAAGACCCTGAAGGAGGACCTGACCGGGCTAGAGGAGAAGATGACCACCAACCTGAAGGAAGTGGTGACCGACCTGAAGGTGGAAATGGCTGACAACGCCAGGAATCTGGAGGAAAAGGTGTCCCGAAATCTCACAACCCTGAAAGGAGAAATGGAAGAGAAGATGACAGCCCTGAAGGGGGAAATGGAGACTCGTATATCAAGCCTGGAGGACCGTCTGCGTGCCGAGCTGGCTGACAAGTGCCAGATGAAGTCCACCAGAATATCCCCCAAAGACGGCCTTCACGACGAGACCGACCAGGGATGCTCAACTCCAACCAGGGTCACTAGAGGGGATGACGACCCTTCGCTGTCGAAGCACAACCTTCCGACCTTCGACGGGAAGACGTCGTGGGAGGAGTATTTGACCCTCTTTGAGACGGCTGCCATGATGGGAGCCTGGAGCCAGCAGAAGAAGGCTTCGGTTCTCAGCCTGTCGCTCCGAGGAGACGCTCTCAGGGTTCTGCAAGCCATACCCCTGGACAACCGTGGTGACTTTGGGCAGCTGAAGCAGCGCTTGGATATGCGCTATGGCCACAAGTGCCTGGAGCAGCTGTACAAGTCGCAGCTGAACACAAGGGTGCAGAAGCCCAACGAGAGCCTCCAGGAGTTTGAAATGGACATCGCCCGCCTGGTACGAGACGCTTACCCGACAGCCTCCGACGACATCTGTGAGAGCTTGGCAGTGGACAAGTTCCTAAATGGATTGCGGGAATGGGAGACGCAACAAGCCGTAAAACTGGCCCATCCCAAGGCTTTGAACGAGGCGCTCAGCCAAGCTCTCGAGTTTGAGGCTGTCAAACAGTCCATCAGGGGCCACGCCAGGGTTCGTGCAGTCGAGGCAGAGGAGGTCAAGCTACCTACAACCGAGGAGCTAATTGAAAAAGTGCTGGAACGTCTGAGACCTCGAAGACGAGACCCACGCTGCTGGAACTGCGGACAGCTGGGCCACCTTAGCACCAAGTGTCCCAAGCCTCAGAAACCCAGAAAACAGGCTGCGGAAAACTAGAAAGGGTTAATGGGAAGGGGCAACCGTTGACCCACGCTGGAGAGGCCCTGAAATCTGCTGCTACTGTCGCAACCGTGAGAGGAAAAGCCAGCAGCATTTTTATCAATGGCATAATAGATGGAGTAACTCGTGAACTACTGGTGGACACGGGAGCAACCAGGACAATTCTGAGACGCGACATAGTGGCACGAGGTAAGCAGATTGCACCAACAAAGTGGTCTCTGCACACCGCCACGGGAGAGTCAGCACAGGTGTATGGGGAGACGATTGCCACCTTCCAAATTGGCAGCACCACTTTTGATCATCGGACGTTGGTGGCCAACATTGAAGAAGACGTTATATTGGGAATGGACATACTGGACAGATTTGGGTGCAGTTTAAATTTAAAGAAAGGGTCCATTAAAATTGGAAATGAAGAAGTCATCCTGCAAAGACGGAAAGAACTGGCTGCACGTGTTATCCTAGCCAAGAATACCGAAGTGAAGGGGCGATCCGAGATGATAGTGAGTGCCCGCCTGGATTCCAGTAGTACAAATGACCAAATCTGTATGATAGAACCGGAGAACATGGACAATGTTAACAAAGGAGTCATGGTGGCAAGAACAGTGATTCGCGCAAAGGAGACCATTCCTGTCAAGATCATGAATGTGAACAGCTACCCAGTTAAAATGAATGAAGGTTTTGTTTTGGGCAGATGTGAGAGGATAACTTCCATTGTGCAACAGATGACAAACATGTCATGCGAAGGAAACAAATTGTCAACACAATTGGAAGCCCTGGTCCACGACGCTTCCCAAGGTCTAACCGAGGAAAACAAACGGAGAGTGAGGAGTTTGATCTGCCGCTACCAGAACATTTTCGAGGACTCTAATGGCCGTCTGGGAAGAACCAAGGTAGTGCGACATAGCATAGACACCGGAGAAGCGAGACCAATAAAACAGGCTCCAAGAAGACTACCCTTTGCAAAGCGGGAAGAAGCTGACAAGATCATCAAAGACATGAGCAAGGATGGCATCATAGAACCATCAAGTAGCCCTTGGACATCCCCGGTGGTACTGGTGAAAAAGAAGGATGGTACCACGAGATTTTGTGTGGACTACAGACTGCTCAACGATGTTACGAAAAAGGATAGTTACCCTCTGCCAAGGATTGACGACACCTTGGACACATTGGCAGGATGCACCATTTTTTCCACATTGGACCTGAAAAGTGGCTACTGGCAAGTTGAATTGGATGCCAAAGATAAGGAGAAAACTGCATTCTCGACTGGATCTGGACTTTGGCAGTTCACCGTGATGCCATTTGGCTTATGCAATGCCCCCGCCACGTTTGAAAGGCTGATGGAGAATGTGCTGCGAGGACTATCATGGGAAACCTGCCTGGTATACTTGGATGACATAATCATCCTGGGAAAGGACTTCAACCATCAGTTGAGAAATCTGGAGCAAGTTTTCGGGCGACTACAAGACGCTGGACTGAAGCTCAACCCGAAAAAGTGTAACCTGTTCAAGAAACAAGTAAATTACCTGGGACACATAGTTTCTCAACGTGGAGTTGAAGTTGACCCTGCCAAAATCAAGGCAGTAAGAGACTGGCCCGTGCTGAAGGACAAACATGAAACTAGGAGTTTCTTGGGGCTGTGCACTTATTACAGGAGGTTTGTGCCAAGATTTGCGGACATTGCAAAACCGCTCACCAAGCTTACGGAAGAAAACACTCGCTTCCATTGGAGTGATTCCTGCGCACAAGCATTTGAAGAGCTTAAGGGAAGATTAACAAGTGCCCCCATCTTGAGCTACCCACGAAAAGATGGAAAGTTCATCCTGGATACCGACGCTAGTAATGTGGGGATAGGAGGTGTCCTTTCCCAAATACAGGATGGGCATGAGACTGTTCTGGGTTACTTCAGTAAAGTGCTTTCCAAGCCAGAACGAAATTATTGCGTGACCAGACGAGAGCTTCTTGCCGTGATAAAATCAGTGGAACACTTCCGCAAATACTTGTACGGGAGAAAATTCACACTACGGACTGATCATGCTGCACTGGTTTGGCTTCTGAAATTCAAAAACCCAGAAGGGCAAGTGGCTAGATGGATTGAAAGGCTCCAGGAGTATGATTATGACTCCAAACATAGACCTGGCACGCTTCATCGAAATGCGGATGCATTATCCAGACGACCATGCGCCAGTGACTGCAAACATTGCAGCAAGATGGAGGACAAGGTAGCAATTGTCCAAAGGACGACCACCGAAGATGAGGACTGGCAAGATGAAAAATTGGCGCAAGACCAACTGAATGATCCGGACTTGAAGTATGTGATGGAATGGGCGCGAGAAGGAGAAAGGCCAACCTGGGAAAAACTCGCCCCCTTATCACCAACTGTCAAGGCTTATTGGGCTCAATGGGGATCCATAGTGATAGAAGGAGGGTTTCTGAAACGAAAGATCGAGAAGGAAGACGGCACACTTAGAAGAAAGCAAACCCTCGTTCCGAGGAGCCGAGTACCGGAAATCCTTGGACTGCTGCATGGAGGAACTTCTGGAGGACATCTAGGCGTTAAGAAGACGCTGGAGAAAGTGAAAGAGCGATTTTACTGGATCAACTGCAGCGAAGACGTCAAAGATTGGTGTCGAAAATGTGTAACCTGTGCAACGGCCAATGGACCGCAAAGGAAAAGGCGAGCACCAATGCGTCAGTACAATGTTGGCAGCCCCTTTGAAAGAATTGCCATCGACATAGCTGGCCCATTTCCTACAACTGAGAAGGGTAACAAATACATCATGGTGGTGATGGATTACTTCAGCAAGTGGGTGGAAGCTTACTCAATCCCTAACCAAGAGGCCGTAACCGTGACTGAAGTTCTAGTTACCGAATTTATCAGCAGGTTTGGCGTACCCCTGGAATTACATTCTGATCAGGGAAGGAACTTTGAAGCTGCTATCTTCCAGCAAATGTGTGAGCGGCTAGGGATCTACAAGACCAGGACCACTGCGCTACATCCACAGTCTGATGGAATGGTGGAAAGGATGAACCGTACCGTGGGGAGGTACTTAGCCAAAGTAGTGTCCAGCCATCAGCGGGACTGGGACCGACATCTGCCTTTGTTCTTATTGGCTTACCGGTCGGCTGTTCAGGAAACGACGAAGAAGACTCCCAGCAGCATACTGTTTGGGCGGGAAATGCGACTTCCTTGTGATCTCAAATTTGGCTGCAAACCAGGTGAAGACCTAGCCGGAGAAGACTATGTGACAGACCTTCGCAGGAGGCTGGATGACATCCATGATCAGGTCCGCATGAACATCGGGGAAGCCAGCGATCAAATGAAGGAGCGCTATGACACCAGAGCTGACAGCATGGGGTACAAAGCTGGTGACTGGGTGTGGCTTTTTGACCCCAAGAGGCGCCAAGGATACTGTCCGAAACTTCAGCGTTCCTGGGACGGGCCGTACGAGATCTTGGAGCGCATCAACGATGTGGTCTACCGCATAAAAAAGAGACCAAACGGAAAACCAAGGGTCGTGCACTACAATCGCCTCTCACCATACCTAGGCGATAATGATGACCAACCAGCCCAAAAAGTACGACAGTGCGTCGCATCCGAAAGATCACCAGCCTTTGAGACGTTTTGGGAGAACGCGAAGGCAGGGCAGAAGTTTCGCCATGGAGTGACCACAGAAGTCCACAAGGACTTATTTGAGGTCACTAGGGACCACACACTGGCATGCAGTGTACCGGAAGATCTAGATATGTCTAGAGGAATTGCACGGGTCTTCCGATACAAATTCGGAGAACCGCAACCCTCGAGCAGCCCGCAAGGAAGAGCTCTGAGACTACCGAAGGGGCGTCAACAAGCATACTGCCTGGTTGTCCCGGATTCCAGCAACCTGGAAGAGGACTACAAGGCATTGTGGGACGGCCTTGTTGAGCTGCGTGACTACATGTTGGAGGATCAGCAGGCGCGTCTGGCAATACCGAAGATGGGTGGCGGCCGCGCTAATCGAGACTGGCGGATAATCCGGAGTATGATTGAAGCAGTGTTCTCGGGAGTCGGCATCAGCGTCATGGTGTGCTGCGAGCAAGCGCAGCCGAGAGCCAGTGGGGAGAAATCCGTGGACTGCCACTTCTTCCTGACCACAGGGTGTCGACGTGGATCAACATGCCCATACCAACACAGAGTCAAGACTGTTCCGGGACGAAACAGTCTAGGTGGGGGGTAGTGTTATGTAAATATAAATATTGAAATAAGTATGGATAGTTATAGTTATAAGAATCCTCAAAAGTATTGGTAGGTAAGATCGATAATTATGTATAAGTGTAGAATTCTCTAGGCTAAGTAGGTATTTGTTATAATTATAGGAATTCTGTATTACATTTGTAGGTAGGATTTTGGTTGTATCTCTAGGTAGTACGTGAAGCGTCGAGAAGTAATAATTACTCTGGAACCGTCTGGCGACTTTAGTTCTGGATCATACGGCTCTGAAGAGTATAAAGGTGCGAATGGCCTGCAGAGCGGGCCAGTATCATAGCGACTAACAAAGACATCGAAGCCATCTGATCAGTGAACCGAAACCAAGTAGAATAATCGAGAAAGTAGTGTGAAAATAAATTTTGTAACTGTGTAAAATAAATAACTATTGAAGAAGACCTGTGTATTTTTAATTTGAAGACAATTGAACCCTAATTTCGTAACAATATAAATGGTAAAACATTGTTTTAATTCACTTTATTTTATTTGTTTATGCTCGAATATTTTTGCCTAATGAGGCATCTTCAAGAGCAAAATATTCGAGCATAAACAAATAAAATAAAGTGAATTAAAACAATGTTTTACCATTTATATTTTTAAATATTTATAAAAATGGACTTTCACTGTGTTAACAGATCAACACTAAAAAATATTAAAAATTGAATTGTTTTACAGATCTTACTATTTTTATTTTATAATAATATTTTAGGTACTCATACTTTTCGATTTTTTAAAGCTATTGCAGTTAAAAAGGCACGTTCTACAGGTGGTAAAAAACAGCGCACCAACTCCTACTTTCACCGTGGATAAATGCACTTCTGTCTTTTATATTATAACTGCTAAAGGATTAACAGTTGGAACGACTGGAAATAATTCTAAATAGCCGATTAATATTTCACACATTTTTATAGAGATGACCGTGGCATTTTGATCAACATTACTCATTTATTTGTTACAGGGTCGCTTTGGAATATTGGTAATTAGTGTATAATGCTAAAATTCATTACGCGAAGCTTATGTAAAGCGTGTTCTGCGTGTTTTTTTTGTAGCATCGGGACTTCATTTCACCAAGTTGTTACAATTATTCCTTGCGAGTAACTTCTAAGACGCATGAACACTGAATAATAAAACATGACAATGACATCTTCCGTCTTTTGAAAGTCGTTCTAAAACGGCCTCGGAATAACTATTAGAACTTAAAACAGAAAAACAATTACGCAAAATGGTATTATGGATGCAATAAATTGAAATTCCTTAGGAATTAAGACCGGTCCGTAGTCCAGTGGCAACATTTCGGACTCGTAAATGGAAGGTGGTTTTTAGTTCGAATCCCGACGGAGCACAAAAAATATACCATGTATTTTTTTAAATATGCTCTTCACTGGGTTGACAAATTCATAAAACCTTTACCAAAGACCGGTCACTAAAGGTCCATCCAGCCTTACAGCAACTGGGTCTTTGTTTTGTTTTTCCAGAAAAGGTTGCAGAAAAAAACCTATTCAGATTATAAGGCTCGTGGCCAACCACTGGGAATTCAAAAACCTGTAACGCAAAAGCAATGATATCATTTGAGTGGGTTCATCAATTGTATTCTTGTAAAATTTAATTAATTTGGCTTAGACTGCTTAAACAGTTTCTAATGTGGCAATGCTAAAATACAGAAGTGCATCACTCAATGATGCTTTTCATCTTCTCGAGACTCGATGTACCTAGATAAGTCAGACGTTTTGCAGAAAGAATATTATTGTTACTTCGTAAGGATATATAAAATTTCTCCGAAACGCATTTTATTCATGACAAACAGGGATTGTGATGGATGAAGGCATTGAACATACAGTGGTGCCTCACACAACGAACTTAATTCGTTCCGGGAGCAAGTTTGTTATGCGAAAAGTTCGTTATGTGAAACGCCTTTTCCCATAACAATACATGTTAAAAGAAATAATTCGTTCTGTAGCATAAAATATGCTAAGATGACATACAAAAGATCATTTTTTTGTTATTATTTTTATTTAGATACATCTAACAAAAAAAATTTTTTTTTAATTTTAAGACAGACTTAGTAGAGTCTACCGAATCTTGCACATCTTCATCCATTTTCTGCTTTTTGGCCGATGGTTTCATGAAAAACCTGTCCAAAGTCGTTTGTTTTTCTCTTTTCTCCAACATCTGCCGGAAATAACGGACAAGAGTATCGGAGTAAAGATCGTTGATCCTGTTTTTTTTAGAAGCCATGATATAAAAAAAATATTGAGTTTAACTCAAAAGGACGACTGCCGTGATACGTGCGTGATTTAATTCGTAATGAAGAACGATTGCCGCGATATGTGCGTAAGTTAAGCACAGTGACTAACGACTGCCTGCAGTGCCTGCGGGGGAGTATGCAATACATCGGCAGCGATCGTGGAAGCCCGGGCGAAGCAGTCATGGAAGCTCGGGCGACTTCGTTGTGTGAAGCGAAGTTCGTTGTATGAATCGTGAAATGAACGAACAGGAAGTTCGTTGTGTGCAGCGTTCGCTGTGCGAGGCGTTCGTTGTGTGAGGCACCACTGTATAATATGAATACTGCACTCCACGATGCGATGGTTCGACGAAATGCTTGACGGCTTCTATGAAAATATTGGTACCTATAATATCAAACACGGAGAAAAGGTAAAAAAAACATGTTTTTTAGATCGTCTTCCTTGACTTATAGGTTGGTATGAGGCTGGCCATCTATCCTATAAAAAAATGGTTCACTTTACCAATGTCACCTATGTTTCAGGGAAGGGCGGCAGAAGTTTCAGGATTTATGTTCATTTGAGGTTTGGTTTTAATTTGCAAGTACACATTTACCATTTGTAAGCGCGAACTTACACGTGTGTCTATTTGTGGTCATGCATTTGATATGAGTTTTGAATGTTAATAAATCTTTGCAACTTAGATTATTGATTAGACAGATACTAGATAGGCATGAGAGTTAATTGATGAGTGATGACATCGTTTTCGTGACAAAAAAATGTTACACACATTATCGAGTATTGCGTTGTATTAATTACACTGAAATGGCAAACATGAAAAACTACCAACAAGCCGCCCACATACGTTGAAATCATGAAAGAAATCCTAGTATTATTATCATTCGGATATTATCATTCTCACAGCTGATCAAACCTGCCCTCAGCCGCGGCGTCACGCCCGTGAAACGTGTTCCACAGGTTTTCCCTACAAACTCAAGTATCATCTAGCGACTTGGCGAGGCAGCATTAGCTACCGATCAGAACTGCAGAGCCCTTAAAAATAATGTCATTTATGTAATTTATTTTTTCCTCTGTATTATTTTTCTCGGTACCTTATTTTCTAATATGCGTGTAATTACATTGCTATAATAATAATAATAATATTAGGATGATTTCTTTGGTGAGCGCTGTTTTTGTGTGTATCACACCTCAAGAGCCCTCTGCGAGCTTGGTCGTCGCTGTAGAAAGCGCCAATTCTCAAGCAAGACCCAGTTGTTGTAAGGTTGGATGGACCTTTCAGTGACCGGTCTTTGGTAAAGGTTTATGAATTTTTCAACTCAGCGAAGAGCACATTCGAAATATAATTGGTTTATTTTTGTGCTCCGCCGGGATGCGAATCCACAACCTTCCATTTACGAGTCCGAAGTGTTGCCACTACGGACTACGGACCGGTCCAAGATGCCAACGACACGCGGTGTACCTGAGCGGTTACCCATCCAAGCACTGACCGCGCCCAATGTTGCTTAACTTCGGTGATCTATGGGAACCGGTGCTTTCAACATGGTAACGTCGTTGACTAAAACATCCATTGTTTGTTATCCATTATTCCTTTCTGTATTTAACTTATAGTTAAATACAGAAGGAATTTTACTTAGTTTATAAGGCTAGTCAGGTATTGCACCCTCTGCGTGAGTAGACTGTAATAAATATTATTATTATTTACTATCAGATTTATATTGATGGATGAAATGAAAGAAGTATGCAAGGACAGGAAGAAGTGGCGGCTAATCTGCAATGCTGATTTGTAATGTTGGTTTATTAGTTTGCTACATTTTTTGCATAAGAAATTTTTTACTTTTTTGTATAGATTTCTTTTTAAGGTTTTGTTATTTTTTATATTTAAATGTAATTTATTATTCATATTCCTTGACTTATAGGTTGGTATGAGGCTGACCACCCATACTGTAAAAAATGGTTCACTTTGCCAGTGTCACCCCTGTTTCAGGGAAGGTCGGCAAAAGTTGTGGGGCTTATGTTCATTTGAGGTTTGAATTTTATTTGTAAGTACACAATCAGCATTAATTGTAAGCGCGAACTACACGTGTTTGTTTGTGGGCATACATCTGAGAGCTTTGAATGAATATATCATTGCAACTTAGATTATAGATTATAGATTATATCATTTAGAATGTTAAAGGACGAATTGAATTGAATATCACAAAACAATAAGTTTAAATGCACTTAATAAGGAGGAAAATAATTAAACATTTTGAATTAAATCCCTTGCAGTGATATTCACAAAACATTTGATCCATGGCTGATCTACGGATCATCGATTTTTTTTGTATTAAAAATTCCTGGTAGGCTGCGGATGAGCCATGGCGTTTTTAATGTTTTTTTTCTTTTGCTTATAAAAAACCAACAAAATAAAAGTATATAAGCGGTTTATAACTCAATTATATATAATTTTTATAATAATATATTTATATAATAAAATAAATTAATATAAATCATCGAAGATTATTTTGCTGTACACACTATACACTTATAATCTTTTCACAATCCGAATGTGTACACTGTACCTACCTGATGACGTCATTCTGAAACAATATTTTTTTACGTAACACGGTGGTGCCATAAAACATTTATTTTCACGGTAAATAAAAAAATTACTATGCAACATGAAAAATAAAATAGCAAGCTAGTTAAATTTATTGTAACAAATTATTATAATAAGCGTTTAAATATGCATGACTTATTATTGATTCCTACATTATGAAATTTTCAAGTGTGTTACGAGTAATGTAATATTCATGTTTTTCTATTTCTGTATACATACAGGTAGGATATGAAAATAATCAGAAGAATTTCATGTGAAAAATATATTGGATTGATAAAATGGTGGCTGATCTACAATGTTGGCGGCTAGGGCTTTTAATTTAGTTTAATTGAATATTCATTATTCTTTAGTTAGCTCCTTACTTAAAGTGTCGATTTAATCACTAAGGAATTTATATTTATTTACAGTATATTTTTCTTCTTTGACCAATAGGTTGTTGATATGAGACTAAGCCTCCATGCTGTAAAAACTTGGATAACTTTTGGCAATGCCACCCCGATTTCAAAGAAGGGCGGCAGGAGTTGCAATGTGAATGTTCATGTGAGGTTTGTTTAATTTAAAAGTACACACGCAGAATGTGTAAATGCTAACATGTGGCTAACATCCACGTGCCTTAGCAACTTAGATTTCAAGGAAGATACTTTAAGTGCAATAGATGCAAAATATACTTCGGCCTGACCAAGCCCGGATTAACCCCTCTGGGGGCCCTGGTGCGGGGAAAAGCTCGGGCCCCCTATATGCACCCCCCCCCCCCCTTTCCAGAAAATTACACCCTTATTTTTTTCACAACGCCAAAGATGCATATCTATTCCGAACAAAAAATGTGGAAATGTATTCTATACAATATTTTTCAGCCTTTGGGGGGGGCTTTGGTCACGTATGCCTCAAAAGACTTGAACCCCAAAAGTATTTTTTTTGTAATGCATTTAAACTAATTTCATTTAATTCTATAATTAGGGGCCCCTTGGTCGCAAATACCCGCAAAGACCTGGGCACTGAAAAAAACATATGCGTTTGTTCAAATATGTTTTTAGTGGCGTTCGTTCACACCTCGAACCGCCCTTAAATCCGGCCCTGGGCATGACAAATTACACAAAACTAAAGCTTACTTTGGTAGGTTTGTAATACAACTTTCTGACCTGTACCCCAAGTATATAACATTGCATACAGTCCCTTCCGTTGCGTAAATCTAAAATGTATGAAATAAGCGACGACACAACTCGTGAGTGATTTCTTTTGATGCACTTTTTCGATTTACGTAATCTATGCAATCGAGGGGAGTTTACGCGATACTTCATACTCGAAGTGCTTTGGCCCTAGTATCAAGCATTGCGTAAAACTCACCTCGATTGCATAAATCGAAAAAAGTATGAAAACTAAATCGCCCTTTAGGAGTACCTTCGTTTATTCCATACACTTTGTTTTTTTTTTTTTTACAATATTTTATACTCGGTTCACTGCATCGAAAGAGGTGTAAAAATATTTATCTCCAAAGACTTGTAATCGTAGCAGTTTTATGAGCTCTGTTGAATATTCAGCCATAAGAATAAGCATGCAAATGTACACCATTGGATTAAAAAGTCAAATATTTTATGTTTTCCACATTCCAAAAAAAATCCCTGATGCACTAATTTATTGGAAAAGAAATATTGTCATTTGACTAATAAGCGTGAGAAAGCACTTAGCAAGAGCCGGTTCTTAATTGCAATGTATAGTAATTAAGAATGTAATAAATAATGATGGCAATTACTTTGCGTATAATTTGAATGCAATTCAATGCTGCTACTTCTATAATCTATAATTCAGTTGCAAATATATGTTGACATTTAAGATTTATATTGAATTCATTCACACAATAATAATAATAATAAATTGGACAATTTCTCTAGCGCCGTACTGTGATCAATCACCTCAAGAGCGCTTTACATAGTTGTAAAAACAGAAAAAAAAACCCTCATCATGCACGTCCTGTATGTATGTTTCAGAAGGACCTACGGCACCAGGACGCTCATACAAAGCTATATTAACTCAAGTGGTCGACAGCCTTCCCGTGAGATAAAATCGACGGCACGACAAAACAAGAACCTCTGGGTCAGAGGCCTCATATCTACCTGTAAATTAAGGAAATTCATATGTAAAAATAAATACATTCAACTCAGTGTAATAAATACATTTTAAGAAATTACCCGTCAACTTGAAAATGACTAATAAATAAATCAACTTCCTACCTCAATAGATGTTTTTATGATAAACGCTAATTCATAATTCCTTCTCTTAAAGGTATAATATGAGGCTGACCACCCATACTGAAAAAAGGTTCACTTTGCCAATGTAGCCCCTGTTTCAGGGAAGGTCGGCAAAAGTTGCAGTGCTATGTGATTTCGAGATTTGGGTCTTTATTTTGTAAGTGCACGGGCAGCATTCGTAAGCGCTAACGTACACGTGTCTGTTTGAGGGCAGGCATTTAATATGAATTTTAAATGTTAACATATCTTTGTAACTTTGATTATAGATTATTATATATATTGTATGAGCTGGAAAACACCTGCATACATCGCAGTGAAGCCGTGTATAACTGATTTGTTATGGAAAAGTAAAGAGACGCTGTAAAACACTTCGATTGTTATTTCCGTCAATACATTTGCTTACTGCAATGAATGTTTACTGTTAACTTTACAAAATATACACTGACGTGTGCAGAAATTTCATTGAATTATTTGTGCGCTTTGCTTATTTCCAAGAAGCTTGTCCTACAATCGCAGTTGTCCGGGACGGTCTTTATGTATAATCAACGCGCCAATTGGTTCATATTTAATGCACTCCCACAAGCAGACACTTTAAATTCGCACTTGCATATGGTTTATGTTTACTTACAAAATAAACTAAGCCATACATGAACATAAACCTTGAAACTCCTGCTGAATTTCTTTGAAATCAGAGTGGCATTGACAAAAGTGAATCAAGTTTATACAGAATGGGGGTCAGCCCATTCAGCCCAGCAAGAATTGCATCATCAGCCTATTTAGCCATCTGAAGATGCAAACAGATCGTTTGTTAAACCAGTCGTGGAATTTTAATGTACTCAACATAATCGAAAACCATATTGTTATTTTTTTCTTTAAGATGAATGATTACAAAAAATTTAAGATTTTTATTTAGAATGTGATCTTTTACGCTTCCAGTAATCTCCATTCCAGTTACGAGTTTTGAGTGACAAATATTCCTATGATCTGCATAAAAAATGAGAAATATTTAGTTTTTCAGAAGAACAACACGAGAGCCGGAGCTTCTGCAACGTTCAAAAGTTAGAATCTCCAAAGTGTCTATCTATAATCTATAAAGATTCTCCAAAGTGTCTATCTATAATCTATAAAGATTCTCCAAAGTGTTCATAAAAATAATTCCACATACACCGATTCGTTCGTTTATTTATGGTTCACCACAACTTATCTGCTTTGTAAAGTCAAAAGACTATAATTATCGTAATATTATGCCGATTTCTTCAGATAATGTAAGAGTACATATTAATATTAGCGTTGAAATAATACACTGTTTCTCAAAGTAAGGGTCGTGACGAAGTAAAATGAGAAGGTAGATCTGCCTTACAATAGATGTATCATTTCTAAACTTTTTCAGAAGGAAGAAGAGCTATATCCAAATTCTTACCAACACAAATACATCAATAGTTCAAATTCATATTTAATGCACGCCTACAAGCAAATAATAACACATGTTGCAATACAGAATAAACCAAAATCTCAAATTAACATCATTGACACCGCTGCCTTAGTTCTTGTTTATCGTATACGCCATTGAAAAAAATTTACATGAGCAATGTTTGCATGTGTACTGGACCAATGTGTCTTATGAAAACAAGAAATTTATTTTAAAAAATATTTAAAAGAACTCTCACATTATCGAGTTTTACGGTTTTTCTTAGCTCAGATTGTGTAGAATTTGATTCATAAGACAACTGCATGAAAAATTATATTTGACAAGATTGGCGTATACGATAAACAATAACTGAGGGAGCGACCTATTGCTAAGGGTGACAGTGACAAAGTGAACTGAAAACAACATTTAAATAACTGTAAACTAAATTATAGAAGGGCATTATTTATTATAAAGTCTTTATCAGGACCTGAAAGAGCGCATGCTGAAGTGCTATGATTTGCCAATTGCTTTGTGCGAAATGGACTTTCACAAAGCCACTGGAGAGCCGAATAGAAACGTTTGCAATGCTACGGATCTCTTGACGTGATTAAGTCACCAACGAAGTTCTCCGACACATGCATACCACTTAAGAACTTCTGCTAACCATCAAACAGAGAAAAATTGATGTACTTCTGTCATGTTATGAGGAATAAAAAATACCACCTTCTTCATGTTATCATACAAGACAAGATTAGGGAAAAAGAGCTCAAGAACGCCGAAGGGCATATCCCTGTTACGATCCGCAGCATCAACAGTAAAAATAGCCATGATGATCGCCGATCTTTGTTAGAAGTGTTACGGTGTATAATCGATGTTATGGCCGAGGGAGTCAACTGGTTGATCTTTTTAGCATATTTGGAATAGAATAACGTTGGTCCGATTCCCGCTTCGGTCATTTGACCATAACTTTGATCATGGTTCAACAGATGTCATTGGGTAATTATTAATAAATAATTCATTAAACTATACAATAATGAATTAGGTATAAATTAATGATATTAATACCTGTTTCTGGCCAGGCAGAATTAGTTGGTGAATTGCATTCCTCTTCACAAAGCTATTTAAAAAAAAGTGGCAGTGAAAGAACAAGAGGATCAGGACCTCTTTAAAGGCTGGTGAATTTGTTTTGTTTCACTTTAAAAGAGGTCGCGACACTAAACAGTTAAAGGCGCGATGGCAGAATAGAATAGAACAGAGATGTGCCAAGTATTGTTATTACAATGGCTAATTATGCAGCCGTGATTGAACGCCTCGCGTGCAGGTGGACCACGTGAGCTGAACACCATCGCAGGTTGAGCAGATCCCGCCTCGGCTGAGAACATGATAAACACTGGCAGATAATCTGGTAATCGTCAATTATCATGGTAATCAAATAAACCTTTACTACCTTTGGACACTTAAAAATTACAAGTATGGAAAAAAAACGCTGGACAATAACTTTGACCATAAAATGTTAGCAGATGTATATACAGTGCCACTTATATCACAGAACGATGATCTTTAATATCTGTAATTTAATTATATTTTTAGTGTTAATCTGTTTACACAGTTAAAGTCCATTTTTAATTATTTAAAAATTCAAATGGATAAAACACAGTTTTAATTCACTTATTTATTTATTTTTTTGTGCTCGAACATTTTCGCCTAATGAGGCATCTTCAGGAGCAGAATGGTTACAAATATATCTTTATAAAATAATTTTCGAAACAAGTTTTTTCAAAACAAAAACCAAAATTCATAGACAAAATTTAACAGAAATATAAGATTCAAAATGTTAATATTTATAATCAAAATATTTATATCAAAATGTTAATATTAAAATGTAATTTAAGTTGCAGAAATTTATTAACATTTGAGATTCATATTAAATGGTTGCTCACAAACAGACACGCGTACGTTCGCGCTTACAAATGCTGCACGTGCACTTACAAATAAAGACCTAAATCTCAAATGCACATAGTAAGCTCTGCAACTTTTGCTGACCTTTAGGAAACAAGGTTGACATTGGCAAAGTGAACCATTTTTTACAGTATAAGTGGTCAGCCTCATACCAACCTATAAGTCAAGGAATGCAAGCAATTAATTAAATTTGATAAATAAACACTAAACAATTAAACAGTTAAAATTAAAACCTACCAAACATCATATATATAAAAAAGGAGAGGGTATTTGCGTCTGTTTTATTCGAAGTATTTTTTTTTTAGTATGTGTGGTCAGCATCATACCAACCTATATGTTAAGGAATACGCGTTTATTTTTAATTTAAAATAGGGGAGGACATACTTTTTGATACTTAAATGTGATGTGTGTCGTTACACCTTAAAGGTATACACGGTCAAGCATGATGATTGTTCATGCAGAAATTCGCTATTCATGAATATGCAATGATTCCCAATTCATTCAAACAACCAAGGCGCAATATATGCGACAATAGGACAGTTGAGTTGATATAAATCATCATCATCACTTGCTAAGATAATCATCTCACAGGGAGGTTTGGACAGGCCTACGTGCAGGGCAGAGATTTCATTAACTGTCAGTTTTTGACTATCGCGAGGAAGGGAGATGAACGCATTAAAGGCAAGCATATGTGAAAGACAAAGATAACAAAAAGATCAACTTTCACGAATGATATATATGTACATATAACAGATTGCATTGTGAGGATTGGCAGCAGTGCAATGAAAAAACGCTGACAAGTTGACACAACAAACACATCAAAAACAAAAATGAAGCCATGTCAAAGTGATAGCGAATTGAAGGAAAATGGTTAAGATTAAAAAAAGGCCTTAGCAACAATTTCTCATACTATGATTTTTGTCGTAAGTTCCTTGACTTATAGGTTGGCATGCGGCTAACCACCCATGCTGTAGAAAATGACTTTGCCAATTTCACCCCTGTTTCAGAGAATGTCGGCAGTAGTTTCCAGGTGTATGTTCATTTGATTTTTTTAAGAAAACAAACACAAATATTCGTACCTGCTGACGGTTGATTGCTTCATTAGCAATATACCAGTGCTAAAAAATCGCCAATAACAAATATTAAATAAGTCTTTGCAACTTAAATTATAGATTTGCATGCATTGCGCGTGGCTGTGTAATGAGTAATCAAATTGAAACCTAACAAAAATATCCAACGAAGTTACAACTTGGTTACTGATGTTTTGATGCTGACCATAACCAAATGATTAGCCATCATAATGCAGTATGTCAGCAGTGTATTTACTATGTTTTCGGTTTCACCGTACATGTCACGCTCAAATGGTTGGCTTAGCCCGGCGCGGCGCCCGCCATACAGTCCGCGGCTTCAACGCTTCATCGACCATACAACTACCGACCGCGTATTGTGGGGAGCCAGCGGTACATCCGTGAACCAACTGATTGGGTGCAATACCTGATGGATGTAAAATTTGCGAGCTATGTCCAAATGGATACATTACGCGTCTTCGAAAAAAAAATTTTTTTAATT
Source organism: Agapetus fuscipes (assembly GCA_951799405.1). Classification (NCBI taxonomy): domain Eukaryota; kingdom Metazoa; phylum Arthropoda; class Insecta; order Trichoptera; family Glossosomatidae; genus Agapetus; species Agapetus fuscipes. Next base: position 16,344,270 of record OX637332.1, on the reverse strand, counting down.
AAATTAAATATAGGGACTATTTCATTACAAGTATAGTTTGTTGCTTGACTAATACGCTAGGTTGAAGCTGACCCTAATCTAATCTAATCTTTATTTAGTTATTAAAAAATCTGTTTTATTTTCACTTTTTATTATTATTTTTTTAAAGGACACAAACGTTTTCGACTACACAGTAGTCATCATCAGGTGATAAAAAATTAAAGTTTGCGTCCTTTAAAAAAATAATAATAAAAAGTGAAAATAAAACAGATTTTTTAATAACTAAATAAAGATGAATTTTCAGTGTTAATGCACCAACCATCCAAAATATTAATCTAATCTTAGTTGCAAAGACATGTTACTGTTACTGTATCCTGCCGCCGTTCCTCAATATTCATCAGCTTTTTCATACATACTCTTCTCTTATTCTCACTCTGCAGGTTCCATTCTTTCGCAATCTCACCTATTTGGTCTAACCATTCTTTCCTCGGCCGTCCCCTTCCGCGCTTTCCTCTGACATTTCCTTTGTACACTTTCTTCGTTAGTCGTTCATCATCATAGTAACCTTAAGGATTCACATTACATGCATTTTCACAAGCAGACACGTATAAGTTCGCGCTTAAATATGCCGCATGTGAACTTAGAATATAAAAACCCAATTCTCAAATGAGTATACACCCTGCAGCTCTTGCCGACCTTCCCTGAAACAGGGGTGACATTGGCAAAGTGAACAATTTTCTACAGCATGGGTGGTCAGCCGCATACCAACCTATAAGTCAAGGAAAATACACAACAAATTACATTTTTTAAATCAACAAATAATAATCAACCACCATTTCTTTCTGTCCTTACTATTATCTTCAGTAACATCGAACCATTTACTTTTAGAGTCATGGGCATGCCTCTGACCTAGAGGTTCTTGTTTTCTTTTTATGATGACTCTGGATACCCTCCATGCTGTTAACACTTTAGGCAACTTTCTGATCCGCACGAAAGATTTTTTTTTTCACAAATTAATTTTCTATGATATATTATATTATATACTAGCTGACCCGGCGAACTTTTTTCCGCCTTAGATGCAATAAATGAGCAGACTTTTGATTTCATAACGGTCAATTTTTTATTTGGATAATTAATATAAAATGAAAAAGGAATTATTTTAATGATTTTTTATTGACCATGCACATATTTTAGTGCATGGATTCCACTCTTTAGTGAAGCACCTTGTGATACACATACACGACATTTTTCGTTTTATCATCAGGTGCAAGAACAATGTCGTTACAACAAATAATGCAGATGGTCTTCCGACCCGTGAACATGCCACATATAATTGACCATGGGAAAAACACGGATTTTCTAGATTGAGACCACAAACTTTTAAGTATTGGCCTTGTGATTTGTTGATAGTCATGGCGAATGCAAGACAGATCGGAAATTGAAGTCGTTTTTAAACTCAAACGGCATGTCGGTTGGAATCATCGGGATCCTTGGAATGAAAACTTCCTCACCTTCGAATTTTCCCTTAAGTATCGTCGTGTGAATCACATTTTTCATCAATTTCCTTACCACCAATCGTGTTCCGTTGCACAGTTTCGGTTGGTTTATGTTTCGAAGTATGATTACTACGGAGCCAACCTTTAATCGTAAATTGTGCGGTGGTAAGCCCGGCACATCCAAGGAGTTTTAAAATTCAATTGGATAGTTGGTGGCTTCATCTTCATTTATAACACAGTCAATTGATTTGAAAGAATGCAGTGTACCAATGATCTCATTCTGAATTATGAAGCTTAAGTCTTCTACATCTTTATTCTTGTATGCCAAAATTGCTCGCTCACTCAACCATTTATTATTTTTGTGGTTAGTAATGATATTTGGGAATACTTTGTTGATGAGTTTTTCTTTTCATGAGACAAAGTTACAGAATTTCTGAGGAAATGAAATCAATCCGCTCGATTTGTCGCCAGGTACTCGACCATTACCGATAGTCAGTAATTGCTCAGAGAAATCTTCAGCAGATGTATCGTTCAGCAATGCAACTCTCATGTTTGTTGTCAGCTGAAGTTTTCTTGGAATTACTGGCAGTGTTTGGCGGAAATCTCCAGATAGTAAAATCATTGCGCCCCCAAAACATCTCGGGTTATTGCGTAGATCTTTCAATGTTCGGTGAAGTGCTTCCAATGCACGTTTATGCGCCATTGTGCATTCGTCCCAGATAACGATTTTCGATGCTGATAAAACTTTGGCCATTGCGGAGTGTTTTGCAATATTAAATGTTGGTTCTTCAATAGTTTGAAGATTTAACGGCAATTTTAATGCTGAATGAGCCGTACGGCATCCTTCTAACAATGTGGCTGCTATTCCAGAGGAAGCAACTGCAACCGCAATGCTGGATCTTGCACGAACAGTGGCTAAAATTACTGACATGAGGAATGTCTTACCAGTTCCACCAGGGACATCCAGGAAATATAAACCACCATTTTCATCATCAATTGCCTTCATCAATGTATCATAAACTTCCTTTTGTTGTTGATTTGACAGGGGTACATTTGTTTGAACTATTAAATATAATTCCTGGTGATCATATTCTCTTTCCCATTCAAATTCTCGATTAAATGCGTCATTTATTTCATGATTTAGCGCTTTCATTCATAATCTGACTAATAAATTACCGCACATGAGGTAACACATGTCTTTGGTCAAGATCAAAGCCTGATTATGTATCTCCTCATTCATTTGAAGGTCGGGATTTCTTGAACTGACACGAATTTGATGTGAAATGTCTTCCGACATATTATCCTTGTCTTTGTGCCACAGGTTAGATGGGTTCGATGGAAACCATGTCGAAATGATGATAGCAAATAATGTGCGTATCTGACTTGGATATGCAGAAATAATTGCTTCAACGATTGTCGTCTCCCAATGGGTATGCACATGCAGCACGATATGTTGGGAATACTGTAGCATTAACAGTCCGAAGTAGTAGAAGTAGTAGAAGGTAAATAACAAAAATAGCGCTCGCCGAATAAATAATCCTCATATATATGTATAAAGGGTTCATCAAGCCTGTACAAAAAAATGGATCTTGCTTGAGAATTTGCGCTTTGTAGCGACGACTACCAGGCTTGTAGCAACACCTCTGTGGCACCCTTCTTAGGTGATATAGACCCCTAAGCCTTTCAGGAATTGGGGAGTCTCCCGCAAAAGGTTCCCTTAAAAAAAAATTAAATTCACCATTCAATGGATTTTTCATTTTGATGGTCCATACTGTTAAAATGGACTTTCTAAGAAGTATGATGTGGAAAACACGGAGTGCCAGGGTGAGGAATGATTTTGTAAGGAAGAATGTGGTGCAAGAGAAAGTGTGAAAGTGAAGATTAAAAGAAGTTTGTTAAGATGGTTTGGGAATATGGAGAGAATGAATGAGGAAAGACTGATGAAGAAAGTATATTATGTTGGTAGAATAGATGGATGTCGTGGTAGAGGAAGACTGAGAAGGTATGGATGGACCAAATATCCGAAATTGCGAATGAATGGATTTGCATACTGTAAAAAATGGTTCACTTTGCCAATGTCACCCCTGTTTCAGAGAAGGACGGCAAGAGTTGCAGCCTGGTGTATGTCCATTTGAGATTTGGTTTTTATGTTGTAGGTTCACATGAGGCATGTGCAAGCGCGAACTTATACGTGTCTGGTTGTGAGAATGCATGCTATGTGAATCTCCAATGTAACATATCTTTGCAACTTAGATTAGATTAGATATTGAAATCATATCCGCTCTGATCACGACTTTGTAGTCATCATTTGGCATGCGTTCCAAAGCACTCTTAAACAGCCTGACCAACGCATTATGTTCATGAAGTAGTTGCTGTAAATCTTAAAGAATTGCTCTTTTCATTGCTGCATTCATCTCTTATCGATCAAGTTGTTTCCCAAATCGCTTCATTGCAGTTCACATACCGACGCGGCGCTCTTCACGCGCAATTTCTTGTTCTTTTTCACTCCTTTCACTCGCAATGTTTCGAATCCTAAATGCATTACAGCTTCGTCGGGAAAGATTTGATCGCCTTGGTGGTGGCATGGCTTTCTTAATATTTTTTTGGGTACATTAGATTCATAGTAACTTGAAACAAATCGGTCAACTTCAATTATTCAAAGACTCCATTATGTTTAGCTGTCAGTTGCATTTTGTTTTTTTTTTTAAAAAAAGAACGGCTAGACTGTTTTTTACGGATTGCTTTCAGTTGCGTTTTTTTAATTTATACCTACCACGTTTTATGTCACTTGAAAAAAAGTATTAAAAAAAGGAAAAAAGGATATAAATCCTATGTCTTTACCTGTTTTTAAGCTACCTCCCTACCAATTTTCAGCCAACTCAGTTCAGCCGTTCTTGAGTTATGGATAGTGTAACTAACACGACTTTCTTTTATAAATATAGATGTTACCTGTAAAGACCTCAAGAGGATAAAATAAGTAGAGGAAGGCCTCAAACCCGATGGTATTGTTACGATTTTTGGTTCGGATACTTTCAAATAAAACACTACTCTTCTTTTTACTTATTTATTTTACACGTTTATATTTATTTTTACAAAGACACTTCTCCATTATTCCATTACACTGGTTTTAGTTCACTGGTCGAATTTGTTCGATGTATTGGTGAAGCCCGTAGATGACTGTATTTGTTAGAGCTTGAAGACCAACTGCTAGTGCAAGCGATTTGCACCCTTTTTATACTAAGAAAATGGAACTGTCGAGAACACATTGTTGCTAGACTGTTCTCGAATCACATACATAATTAAAGTAATCTAGTGACTTCTCTATATACACACAATCATCAGTTCTACCCATGGAGTTCTATTAAAAATTACAAATCCATGGTTCTACTCACCAATACAATGAAGAATTCCTATAACTAATACTTATACATATTTTCATATTTACGTTCCTTGACTTATAGGTTGGTATGCGGCTGACCACCCATACTGTGAAAAAATGGTTCACTTTGCCAATGTCACCCCTGTCTCAGGGAAGGACGGCAAGAGTTGCAGGGCTTATGTTCATTTGAGATGGGTTCTTATAATGTAGGTCCACATGCGGCATGTGTTAGCGCGAAATTATACATGTCTGCTTGTGGGAATGCATTTAATATAAATCTTAAATGGTATATATCCTTGCAGCTTAGATTAGATTAGACATAACAGTATATTTAATGCACGCCCACAGGTAGTCTCATGTACGTTTGCGCTTACACATGCTGCATTGAACTTACCAAGAAAACAAACCTCACAACAACATAAACCTTGCAACTCTTGACACCGTTGCCTGAAACCGGGATTGCAATGGCAAAGTTATAACAACATGGGGGTCAGACTCATGCCAACAAGTCGCTGGTATGGTCAAGGGGATAAGGCATCGGCGCTCGAATTTGCATTGTTGAGAAAATTGCAAGTTCGAACCACACCTACCTGCGTCGTGTCCTATCGACAATAACTTTGAGTCTGGTTCAACAGATGTCATTGGGTAATTGTTAATTAATAATTAATTAAAATATTGAATTATAAACTAATAATGTTAAAACCTATTTATGACTAGGAAAAAACGGTTGTTAAATTACATTCTTCTTCACAGATCTATTTTTAGAAAAGAAAAAAAAAAGGAAGACACAATAAATGGATAAAAATCGTTACCACTAAAACATCTTCAGAATCGTTGGTCTATTTATGATACCTACATTTACTCCAACTTGCATCTTTAATACGCGCCGCTACAACATCTTCAGAATCGTTGGTCTATTTATGACACATTTACTCCAACTTGCAACTTCAATACGAGCCTCTACAACATCTTCAGAATCGTTGGTCTATTTATGACACATTTACTCCAACTTGCATCTTCAATACGAGCCTCTACAACATCTTCAGAATCGTTGGTCTATTTATGATACATTAACTCCAGCTTGCATCTACGCGACTTCAATTAACACGGTATTTTCGATGACCCAATCGGCCGAGGCAAAACGAAGCACAAGTGTAATTTGTATTGCCTACTGGCAGCTAACTTTCAGATTTCAATGGTTTTACGATTGAGGAAACAAAACATTAAGTGGCAGACATTCTTCCACGTTGCCGGCGGTGTAAGGTGCTATGGTATTTGTACTCGTATTCGACTCGACAGTTTCGTACACACCGACAAGTGGCATGATCAATAATTATTATCTCAAACGTATTTGATGCGCACTGCACCTATAATACGAGTGGTTCCATGATAGAACGACACTGTGAAAAAACGACACATGACTTAACGACACATGACAGAAAGATACATGACAAAACATCACTATGACAAAACATCATAGACCGGTCCGTAGTCTAGTGGTTAACACTTCTGACTCGTAAATGGAAGGTTGTGGGTTCGAATCCCGGCGGAGCACAAAAAAATAAACGATTTATATTTTCAAATATGATTTTTGTTGGGTGAAAAATTCAAATACCAAAGACCGGTCACTAAAGGTCCATCCAGCCTTGCAGTAACTGGGTCTTGCTTGAGAATTGACGCTTTCTACAGCGACGACCAAGCTCGCAGAGGGCTCTTGAGGTGTGATACACACAAAAACAGCGCTCACCAAATAAATCATCCTAATATTATTATTATCACATGACAAAACATCTATCACAATGCCTAAAACCGAACATAACATAAACGGCACATGAAAAAACATCACATGAGTTTGTGATGTTTTATGCATTTTCTGTGTTGTTTTATCATAGTGATGTTTTGTCATGTGATGTGCTGTCATTGTGATGTTCAGTCATCTGTTGTTCTCTCATGTGTCGTCTGTCATGTGTTGTTCTGTCATGTGTCGTTCTCTTATGTGTCGTTGTTGTGTGTCATTTTGCCACTGTGCCGTTCTATCCTGTCACCGATACGAGTGTATGGATGTTTAATACTGAGAAATATTTGCTCCTTCATTCCTTCATTTCACCGGTCTGCAGTCTAATGGTTAACGCTGCGTGTCGTGGGTTCAATTTCTGATGGAGCACAAAAACATCACTCAATTTTCAAAGCTTGCCTTTCAATCATCTACAAATTCATCGGCCTTCACTGAAGACCGGCCACCAAAGGTCTATTCAGTCTTTAGTAACTGGCTCTTGCTTATGTAATTCATACATTCCATTGCGACGACCAAGCTCTCAGGAGGCTCTTGAATCGTAATTCACACAAAACAACGCATACTAAATAAAGCAGGTCTCCATGCTGTGAAAACTTTTTACATTTTTGCCAAAACTAACCCGATTTAAGAGTAAGACGGCAGTAGTTGCAAAGCTTATGTTCATAGGAGGTTTTTTGTTTACCTGCTTATGCTACCTCTACAGAAGACTTCATCCCAAAAGTGTATCTATTTTTTTTTCTTTAGACAAGTACCCTGAGAATTAAACATTTACAAAAACTCCCTTCGATGGCGTAAATTGAAAATATATGAAATATACTACGGCACACATAGTGAGTGATTTAGTTTTCATAAATTTTGTCTATTTACGCGATCGAGGGCAAAGAAGTGTGCAAGGACAGGAAGAAGTGGCGGCTAATCTGCAATGGTGATTTCTAATGTTGGTGTATTAATTTGCTACATTTTTTGCATAGGAAATTTCTGACTTTTTTTGTATAGATTTCTTTGTAAGGTTTTGTTCTTTTATATATTTAAATGTAATTTTTTATTCATATTCCTTGACTTATAGGTTGGTATGAGGCTGACCACCCATACTGTAAAAAATGGTTCACTTTGCCAATGTTACCCCTGTTTCAGGGAAGGTCGGCAAAAGTTGTGGGGCTTATGTTCATTTGAGGTTTGGATTTTATTTGTAAGTACACATTCAGCATTTGTAAGCGCGAACTACACTTGTTGGTTTGTGGGCTTACATCTGAGAGCTTTAAATGAATATATCCTTGCAACTTAGATTATTATTTATTATTATTATTAGGGCAATTTACGTAATGTTTTATACTCGAGGTAAATACTGCTATTGCAATGACATATTTATAACTTTTTTGAAGGAAAATCTCTATGATTTATAAAAAAAACAGATAAAGATTGAGCGTTTATAAGATGTTGGGTTTCTAAGTTGTCGGGTTAAAATGTTGTCGGGTTTCTAAGTTGTCGGGTTGCTAAGTTGTCGGGTTTATGAGTTGTCGGGTATTTTTGTAGTCGGATTTTTCTTTAGTTTTTATAAGATGTCGGGTTTTTCTTCAAGCAATTTATCTTCAAAGTAAGAAAAGAGTAATTATGAGCAGGCCCGGATTAAGGGCGGTTCGAGCGGTGCGACCGAACCAGGGCCCCCACGTCCTAGGGGCCCCTGAGACATTTTAGAAAAATAAAATTAAAAGATTTTTTCAACTTAAATTTGTTCGGGGGCATCCACGACCAAAGACTTTAAAGAAATTAGTTTAGGAAGATATTCCCATTGCTTTTTTGCAGGGTCCTTACCAAAAAGGGCCTCTAGACCAAATAAACTAATGGAGACTTGCATGCAAGTATATATAGAAAAAATATTTCAACGTATTTTTTAACAAAAAGTACAAGACTTCAACAAGTGTCATAGACTGTCCGAACAGGTTTCACGAAAATTAACGTAAAAAGTCGTCAATAATCGTCTTGGTTCGCAATGAGTATATATTTTTTGGTTGGTGAGGGGAAGGGGGATTGAGGGGGTGGCGAGGCTCCCTGACTTTTCGCACCAGGGCCCCCAGTGGTCTTAATCCGGGCCTGATTATGAGCAATGAATCTTAAGACGAATAAAAACTTTGGCTATTATTTCGGTATCACATTTAATGATAAATAATGATGATATCCATCGACTCTTCTTTTTACTATGCCATTAAAATTAAGGAACTGTTTAAAAATGTAATTGAAAAAGAACTACTTATAAATCCATCTATAATCTAAGTTGCTAAAAGCAACTACGCTGCAGTTAATATAAAGTATAACTTCACGCAGCGCTGTGCCCAAAGGGGTCGCATGGGGAGAATGGAACCGATTTATTTTAACGGGTAAGAGCACCGGCCAAAGAAAAAAATCAAATAAATGTAAGCGCAGTTTCTGAACGGACTAATTGGACCAACTTATTTGGTATGTTTGAAATAAAACAGCGCCGGTTCGAATCCCATTACACCCTCTTTCCAAAAGCTTGTCTCTAAGGCCCAGTATTTTCAACGTTAGCATAGTGACTTTATACTGAATCATAGGACGCATTTATGCCAATCGTGTTGGTAGTTTTTTTTGTCAGTTTGAAGTCGTCACTTATGCTAATGTTGAAAATACTGGGCCTAAGTTTCAAGTTTCTTTAGGTTATTATGATTAAATAAAAAATAAAAACAAATTATCAATAGGAAATTGATAATAATAAAAATCTTTTTCTAGTCAGGATGAAATAGTTGAGTGAATCGCAATCCTCTTTACGAATTTATTGTTAAAATTACCAAAACGGTGTAACCTGTAAGTAAATATCAACATCTCGATAACTAGAATGCAATTAGTACCTATCTAGTAACATAAACATAAAGGTAAGAATATTGGTATGAGTGTAAAGAATAAGTAATATTTTTCCATAGTCTACCTTTGCACCAGAGCATAAAAGTTTTTTTTTATCAGCAATACAAATATACTTCGTAGGTACCAATTAAAGAGGAAAGCAGTAATTAATATTTTTATGAAGAATTCCTTGACTTTACAGGCTGTTATGAAGCTAAACAGCCATACTGTAAAAAAAGGTTCACTTTGCGTATGTCACCCCCATTTCAAGAAAGGTCGGGAAAAGTCGCATGGTTTTTTATTTTCATTTGAGATTTTGGTTTTTATTTTGTAGATGAACATGCAGCATTTGAAAGTGGCTGCTTGTGGGCACGCATTTAAAATGAATCTTGTTTTAATATATCTTTGCAACTTAGATTACACAATTCATTTCTTATATGTACCTAATATTTAAAAATACTCATGCCCACAAACAGTTAAGTATGTAGGTAGTACATATTGCCAAGTATATTATAATGTAAGTAAGTACGTACTATTCGATGAATATATATTTTTTAATTGTTTTCTGACTTATTTAGTGCATATTAAAAACATATGCACCTTTTCAACTCTTTCGTGACTTTCAATTAGCATTTTTGTTATTCAAACGAGTGATTAAAATATTACAAACATTGTTTTTAAAAGTTACCTATACAAATGCATGAAGGCAAGTGAAAGTGATAAAATTTTATCAATACTCACTTCCAAAGAATTCTCCAAAAACATCCAAAGCTACTCCCATTAGGAACTTCACCGGCATACGATATAGTCATTTCTAAACTTTTTAACTTTTTATATGAAAAAAATGCACTTTTTATTTGTCACATATGTTTTTATTATTCCATACACTTTTCATTTGTTATGATCGCATTGGATGGTTGTTATTTTTATTGTTACGCCCTGTTGGAGGTATAATAAAATTATTTACAAGTAACATTTCGTTATTTTCTTCGATATTATCTTTACACGGCACAACAGACACACTTTACCCTACTGCCAGTCAGAAGCTGTGAATGCATGTAGGCGCTAGACACCTGACTTCCAACGTGCAAATGCTGTAAACAAAAATCCCCATTTTTAAATGAGCACCTCAATACGAATGTTTCAAAGCAGTAACACTGCGAAACCGGAAATTCTTTGATGGCGGCAAAGTTAAATTGTCAATTTGAAAATAGTACGATATAGTTATATTTATAGAAAGTATTGAGTAAGCGTGATTATTTAGCCCTTATTCTAACCTTTTAAATTAAAACTATGAAAGTACAAAACAACCCATTAAACGATACCATAGAAACCATTTGACAAGAGCGGACGCGAATATTTATGTGTTTTATTTTTACTTTTTTTTTTATGAGGTTGAACACGGGCTGGAATATATTATTTTGGAAAAAAATACGACACAAAAAAAAATATATATACATACGTGTGTGTTTTACGAGAGTTTTTTATTTTCCCACACATTCCATTTCTATTGTTTTTGTGTGTGTTTTTGTGTTATCAATAAAAAATATGTATAGTTATTGTTTTTTTTGTGTTTTTTTTCACACAAGTATGTATTTGTTAATAATTTTGTGATTTAAAAAAGACCTTTTGTAAATATCGTACCTCAAAATCTGGATTTTTGTATATTTAATATTGGTTTATACACTTGTTTCATACTTAGAAATGGTTTCATTATACATTTGCACAAAACGAACAACAGATTGGCTACAAACGATTATTAATTTAATAGGACCTAATTAATTTAAAGTGACCGCCATTGATGAGTTTCCGGTTTTGCCGCGAAGCGATGAAATGAGCGGTGAATTTTTTACAATAAACACTTCGTTCATTTTTCATTTCAAATATAAAATCATTCTCAAAGAACCTTTGGATAAATATTATTTTGTTATTAAACATTTTAATAGTTTGTTATTAATATTTAGAACCATGTTATATTGTTTTACTTACTTCTTTTTAAAACATCTTAATGAAATAAAAATAAAATTTCAATGGTATTCAAAATACAAAATTAATTATTTTTCGTTATAAATAACACAAACCGGAAACATATTAATCATTGAACATCAAACCCGGAACCAAAAAATCAAGCATATTAATCATTGTTGTGCTCTTTCTGTTACCATATTTTTTTCATTTTAGTTTTGACACATGGAACGCGGTAAACACATTCGAAAAAGAAGAAGTCGTCGGTCGTTGTTCGTCCGCTGTCTGCTGTCCTTTTAAAATTTATAAACCTCGTGGTTGGGTCGTCGTATGTTGACGATATTGAAAAGTTAAAATATTTTATCTATTGTGTCTGTCATTCTGCATTTCCGCAGTGTTCATCATTTCCAAGTGTAATCCTTTGCGTTAGGTATGTATAATATGGTTTGTATCCTTTTCCTATGACATAACGCTCAGAAAACGCAAGGCACGAGAAGTAAACGGAGCGCCCATTTTGTTAACCGCTTTTCTCATTGCGATTGTGTTTTGTTTCAAGTTTTTCACTTCGAGAGCATAATACGAGTACGATATTTTGATTCACTCTACTAAGGACGTAGTATCGTTTTTTTTATTAAATTGATTTCTCTTTCCAGGAAAGAAAATGGCGAAATCCCTGCGAAGCAAGTCACGAAGGAAGTGCCGTGCCATCAAACGTGAAAGATATGGCGTAAAGGAGCTGGAGAGACTCAAGAAGACTCTGGGAATACCTGTGGGGAATGATGCCGCAATGAAGGAGCAAATACTGGAAGACTTAGCTGCTATATCAGTCTCTGCTGATACAGTCAAGGTAATTTCGGCTGTGTTTGTAAAGCGTTGGTCGCCATTTTAAGTGTAGGGCTAAAATTCTGTAAAAAAAAAGATCCCATCGGATGTGCTCACAAGGATATAAGGGAAAATTGTTCCGTTATTCTTTGTTAAACTCTGCAGACAAATGCTTTTTGTGTATTCTACTGTGCGGTTGGGCCTATATAGACTCCTCCCATATAAATCTTATCACACCAACACCCTGTCTAGGGAATCTATCTTTCTCACCCGAGGAAATGACTAAATTACCATTGCTCAAAACTTTCTCTCCCTCATCTTTCTTTTTGGTCTCAGTCACACATAGAATTTTCATATTTCTATCATTCATCTCTGTCTTTAACTCCTGTTCTTTGTTCTTCTCATATTCATAGTTTCAATTTTTCATTGATCTTGTTTTCATTGACCTTAACCAAACCGCAGGGATTTCTCACTCAGTTTGGTAAAAACTTTACTTAACACTCGCTAAGCTCCAGCGGGATAGGAGTTGTCAGATGCTGTGTGCCTTAATCCCTCCATCAAACCATTTTTATCAGGCAGACCTAATGGAAAGACAAAGCTGTTTTAAAACTGAAATATACTTAAGTTTAAACTACTAATATGTACAATTTTTATACAAGTCGTAAGATTGCCTCCTTCACCGAACCACGTTCTGGTGAGACACGCACCTGAGTGCACATGTATTTTTTCCTGCTAGTTAGCTTATAACTCTTATTTCCATGCAGTTTTCTTTTTGGCCACAATCCTCTGTTTTTGTCAACAAGCCTCACATGATTTTTCTATTTTTGCCATCAGCTGGTCTGTTTAGCTGAAGAGCTCCCTCAACATACATCCCTGATGATCTATCGAAACTGCTATTGGCTAACCTTCCTTAATTCAGTCCTCAACTTTGCCTTTTAAAATTGGATAATAAGTTACGATGGATAAACTATTATTTAATTTTCAGATTCATGTTAAGTAACATAATTATTGGTTATGTAATTTCAGAAACCAAAAGAAAAGAAGATTTCAATGAAGGTTATTAATGCAGATGAAGATTCTGAGATGGAAGAAGATATTGTTGTTAAAAAGGATGGAGAGGCAGAACCCAGGGTTTATAATTCCAAGACTTTACAAGATCAATATGGGCAATATCCAATATGGCTGCATCCCAGGAAAATAGCACAGAAGAAGAAGCATTGCAAGCCACCTAAGAAGGGTCGCGTGACTAAAAACAAGGGTAAACGAGCTACACAAAAGAAAAAGAAGTAAATTATTTAATTCATTTAACTGACATAAAAAAATAATTAGGGTATTAAAGAAGCTCCATTTACTAGGTTAAGACAGTAAAATTGATGTCAATAGAAAAAAAATAAGAAAAGATTTCCTCCACCTCCAGAATGGAAATCTGCTAAGATGCTGACGGAAGTGCTGTCCTTTCAGCGCCTGATAACAGCTACTGCCAAGTATTTAAGAAGAAAAGCCAAGTCTCCACCTTATAAAGCTTCAGCCAGCTGTCTTCACTCTGTAGGACACCTTTCATCTCCCTTACATGCAAAATATTTCTTTTGTTTATGGCAAGCGCAATACAAATCACAGATGTGTAGAATAAAAAATATATTCCCTATATAATATTGATGTTGCTCCATAAATGTTTAAGATTATCAATTGAGCTGTATTGCAAAGACATACTATTTGATTTGGAAAGTTTTAACTTGCGTGCATTTATTTGATGAAACATTGTATTTGACCTTCTATGTAGGAAGATCCAACTGTATGCAAATGTTAATAATATTGTCTAGAACAATTTAATATTGTTATGAATTTCTTAAAAAGATAATTGATGCGATTAAAAAAAAATGAAATATAAAAGCATTTTTATTTCAAATTCCACATCACAGATTTGAGAGTTTGCTCATTAAATCTATTAAAAAGACTGAACTATCCATGGAAGGCTACAATTTTGTTAAAAAATTGTATTTCTATACAGTCCTAGTAAATTTATAACCTACTTCATGAATAACTCAATAAACCATTTATTTTAAAAAATAATATTTTAACAGTTGGTGTTATGGCTGAAGGATCAAGTCGCTGTTCTTGACTAGCGTATTTGGAACAGAATAACGCTGGTTCAAAACACGCCTGGCCCTTTGGTCATAACTTCGACCCTGGTTCAACAGATGCCATTGCATGCACAAAAGCTTCTGCTTTCGTATAAAGACAACTGGCCACACAAAATAGATTGGTGAATTGCCTTCCTCTTCACAAAAAACTATTTAAAAAAAAAAAAAAATGAAGAGCAATAGGATTATTTAACAGATATTGTTTTTGAAACTTAACACTAACAGTTAGTAGTTTGAATGAGCCACAGGTTGTTTCCGGAATTGGCCACTCTTGGCAGTGGCAGGAGAGTGGCTGGTTTCGGTGACTTTGCAGCGAGTATTGTGGTAAAGCGAGTATATTGGTGTTTGCGCTGTGAGGGGCTGAAAATGCTTAAGTGAGATTGCTCTCGGTCACAGAATGCTTTAAAGTTGAGTAAGACTGAGGCAGTGGCGTGCATCTCATACAGTTCAATAGTTGTTGCCGAACTTAATTAAACACACAATTAATACAACAATATTCATCTTATGTTCTTTGAAAAATTCAAATTCCGCGCGGTATAGCACATTTCCGCTCGTCGCATGTCACTTCGCCTCTCTCCGCCTCACTCCCCCTTACTTCAGCTCTCTCCTACTCTTTCCGCCTCACTCCGCTCATCGCGGATTAGCGCGTAGCGGCTGGCAGCTCTCGCTATCATTATTATCATCATAATATCTCAGTTACATCTTCAGTTGCCTTTCGTACTGAGTGGATGAATCAAATGAATACTCTCAAAGCATGCACGGACAGCGTCGCAAAATTATTAAGCCGATAAGGTGATGCCTAAAAAGGGACACCACAATACGTTAGAAAGGGTAAGTAGAAGAATGAGACACCGCTATCCGGTATTGTGAGAGAGATATACCACGTGTTTACTGTTTTCTGTTAGTTTAGTTAGATTACATTTACTTGTTATGTCAAACGAGCTGCAAAAATATATATTTGGGTTTTTTTCAAGTTTCCTTTTTAAATATTAAAAAAACACAGTTTAAATAACTTATATTAAGGGTGTTTTCGTGATTATTTTTTAAAACTGCGTGTGTCTTAAATTATTTTCTTTGAAGTATGAATTAACCTTAAAAAGTCTTGTCATTTGTTGAATTTTCGGTGCTTCTTTTTTCTATTTTTTTTTTTTCTAAACAAATAATGATAAAAAGTAATGATGTTAAAGGTGTGAAATGCCAATTGTTTTTTTTTATAAATAATTATTATGAGTGAAAAAAATAGATTTTACTGACCACGCAAAAGATAAGAACGATTTTTTTTAGAAAATCGTTCTTCTCTTTTGCACGGTCAGTAAAATCTCGTTTTTTTCATTCTATAAAATGTCTAACGACCATAATCATAATTTAAAATCTTTAATTATTATGAGGCTGATCACCAACACTGTAAAAAATGGCCAAATTTACCACAATTACCCCTGTTTCAGAGGAGGTCGATAAAAGTGGCAAGGCTTACGTTTATTTTTTGGATTTTAATTTGTAAGTACACATGCAGCATTTGTAAGCGTAAATTACACTTGTATGTTTGTGGGCATACATTTGGTATGAATTTTAAATGTTTACATATCGACGCCACTTATATATAGAAGTGATTTTTTTTATTAAAAACATTGAAGTACTTATATTAAAAGTGATTGAAGTCTTTATTGCCTTCCAAGTAAGTACCTACCTTATTGTTGACTTGAGTTATTGCAGATGATAGTTTGAATGCACGAATAATAAACAAAACAATGTGTATTGAATATTTGTAATTCAATTGACTGTAACTCCTTTTTATCTTGAAAAGACTTCACATAATGAAAAAGCTGTCATGTTAACTACGCCAACATTTGTGCAACAACATAATGACCTTAAAATTACAACATAAAACATTGATTTTTCTTCAACAAACTTCTGTTTTATGTCAAAGTGGACAGATAAAAAAATTTACTGTAAGAAAATTTGCTAACATAGCAGCTAATGTCTAAAGATCTATAAAATTTGTATTTTACGAAAAGTATCTAAAATTTCTTTGCCCAATAAATAAGCTACTGAAAAAAAAACATTCATATTTTGTTAGGTCGTGCTTCTGCTTAGTAAAACCAAAGTAAGCTTTCGATTCTAACGGATTTGAAATAGTTTTGAGCTTCAGAAGTCGTTGATACTGTAGCGTGTAGCGTAGGTACATAATTATGTAATAGCGCATTTTTACTACAAATTAATATCCCAAAGAGAAAATCCCAAATTGTCGCCTACCCATGGCTTAAAAGTAATGCACACCACTGGACTGAGGAATCATCTGAAATTAAAGAGGACACACAAGACAAATTTTGACACAATATATTTTATTAGATATTTAATTTATGAAGGCTACAATGGTGTAGATAAGTAAAAATAGACCTTCAAAAATTGTTACATATTTTGTAAAAAAGACGAAAACTTAAGTAATATACATACATAGGTATATGTACAACTCAAACATAATACATTCAGACTTTTATCCCACAAATTTCAAGATGCACATCAATAAAAATAATTTTCAGACAAATACATGTACATAGAAAATATTTTTAACAGGTTTTTTGTGGAAAATACTAAATTAAAAATAAATGTGTTATAGACTTGTTCAATCAGCTTCAGATAATAAAAATAAAAATTTAATTTTATAATTTTTTGATTAATTAAAAACACTGTTTATTTTCACGGATAAATTTATTCAATAAGATATTAATCTTATTGAATAAATTTATCCGTGAAAATAAACAGTGTTTTTAATTAATCAAAAAATTATAAAATTAAACAATATGAATTTTCACAGTGTTAATACACAAACAATACAAAATATAAAAATAAAAATATTTTGGCCACTTTAAGATTTTAAAGTTTCACAGTTAGCTGTTTGCAGAAGCTTCGGTATGATAGGTACATCTCATGATACTACACACAGCTGTAGGTGAAACATTGTAAAGGCAAACCTTTAATCACAACCAAAAGCTAATGAATCATCTCCATCACAAAGAGAACATGAAGCAAAATAAAAACGTATACACATATAGAAAATTAAATTGTGGACAGTCAAAATAAAATACCAGCAAGGTTTACTCAGCCTTCACAAGAAATGAGTACCAGCCCCCTCGGGAGCTGGGACACCCCCACTTCAACTGAAGTGGTTGGCGTAAGGCCGCCCCCCTTACCTGTAAAAATAAATAGGTTCAACTCGCCACATGTGACCCCTTGCCGGGATAACGCGGCAAGAAGTTACACTATATGTGTAGCTTAGTTACGTTAGTTGCGTTGCGTATACAAACATACCTAGATACTTGCAAGAATATTAAAAAATGTGAATCTGAAGTTGACATTAGAATAAAGAAATGTTAATTATTAGTTGTTCCTTTTCTTTGAATTTCACCCCAATAGATTATGGGATGAAAGCTTTTACAAACATTAGATCATTAGTTAATTATTTTAATCTTGACTTATTTTTGCAGTCTTTTTTCCTCATTCTTAAGTCTATACATTACTTTAAGCAGCTCCATTATTTGTTTTTTTTTAAATGTATTTTTAAAAAAAAGCTGTACAGAGGTTGTCAATTTAGGCACTTTGATTATTATCGTCATTACTTTGTTCTCTTTCTTTTTCATATTATCTATACCAAGTACTTGTGATCATTGAAATTTAAGACTTATTATCACACAAAGTTCTTGAATTATAGGAATGTTATTGTAAACTAAAGAACCAAATGTAAATGATTTTTAGTTTTTCACAAATTTAGGTATGTTTGAAATAATTATTCTGGTTCATTTCTTAATTCTTGGTTTCTCTTAGAGGCCCAATATTTTATCCAGTTATTTCTGTGTACTTTCTAGAACGATCAGGCTGCAACCACAGGCTAAACACCACTTCTCCTTTTTAATAGTTATAATAATCAATAATCTAGTTGCAAAGATATATTAACATTCAAAAGCTCACTGTTTGTGAGAAATTTATAAATAAGTAATTAGCGCGAACTTATAAAAAAGACATGTGTAAGTTTGCGCTTACAAATGCAGAATGTGTACTTACAAGTTAAAATTCAAACCTCAAATGAACATAAACTCCGCAACTTTTGCTGACCTTCCCTGAAACAGGGGTGACATTGACAAGATGAACCAAGAATATAGAAATAAGCCAAAATTATTTTCAACATAAATATAAAGGCCCATATAGCTTAATTCTTATAGTCATTCATATTTAATAAATGTTTCCCGAACAGCGGATTAATGTTCCATAGGTTACTTGTGATCAGTTGGGTTTTTCTTTGTTTTCCTTGAAGCAGAGGACTGACATCGTCAGGGTCTTTTAGAAATCAAAGTTGCAAGCTCTTGACTACTCTTGTGATTTGGGTCACTTGACGCTTCCATTTTTTTTCCGTGTTATCTAATGTTACTTGGGGTCAGGAATTGAACAAAAAATGCAATTTCCCACTACAATTTGGTGTTGAAAATTGTATTTTAAATGTCATTATGGCACCTGCTAACTAATAAACGTAAACTCTTTTTCCTTTTGGTGACTGTTTCTTTCTCTTCTAAGTGTATTAAAATATAAGTACATATTTCATAATTTTCGTATTAAGTAGTTTCCAATGCAACTTAAAAAACAATTTTAAAAAGATTCACTAACATAGCGGCGAAAGTAGGATTTGAGTATATTTATTTCCTTGATTGCATCATCTAACTTGCCTTTCAGTTCACCTATTTTCAACGTTGCATCCATGTTGTGATATGAATTTTTCATCTGCAATGATATAAATAAGTTTGAACTTAATATTATGTGCAGTTTGGGTTGCTTTCCTTGGTTAAATTAAATTTAAAGGTGGTTTTATTCTTTGTCTATAAAAAAGGAATTTCTATTCAAAGAGAAAAATTGAGATGGATTCATTGAACTTTAGATACTGTTGTTGGGATGGAAGTATACAAAATCTATTACTAGTACTTAAGATAGGACAGGCAGACCTGAACATTTAAATTTTTTATGTATTGATTAAATTTATTTTTCCTTAGTTTGATTTAAGGCAACTCGTACACAAAAATTTACCTGCTAGGTACTTTATTTTTCATTGCTTCATCATGATCTTTCAAAATTTTATTTACAAACAATATTTTCTCATTTTACAGTTTAAATAGGAAAATCTATCTCCCTCATAGTTTTAATAAAATATGGGGTACTGTAGATTGTTGTATATTATATTTGATAGTTAAGTCCTCAGGTGACCAAGTTAAAAAAAAAAAACAAATAATCGAAAGGGGATGAAAAGGATAAGACAGTGGGATAAAATTTTGTGTAGCAGAACTAGAAGGTATTAGAGCTTCTAAGAAGGTTCATTACGGCTTGGGTCTTTTGAGAAATTGACACTTTTCTGCAATAACCAATTGCTCACAGAGAAACTGACAGAAAATGGCACTCACCAAATAAATCAGCTAGTACTCTCATGGTAAAATATTTAGAAAAAAGGACTAAAAATTATATTTAAACATTGTCTAAACATAATGAAATTTAATATTTGTAAGGGTTTGGTAATAATGAAATTTAGTTTTTTTATATAAACTTACCGAAAGGTTCACATTGTATTCTAATGTCTTTATGTCTCTTATTGCATTGTCCAATTTGTTTCTTAACTCATTTATGCTTGATGCTGAATCTGTGTAGTGATATGAGTTGATAAACTGAAAAAAAAATCATAGCATGATTAATCATTACAAATTAGAATCCTGGATTGATTTGGCACAATAGGCAATGAAGTTTGATGCAAAGGTTGGTCTGCTCTAAGTTTTCTTGGTGCAGTAAAAATATTATACATATGGGAGACTAGATTAAATGCATTTAAGATATTATAGTGTTGGGGAAAAATGTTAAGAAACAATCGGACAGTAGATTTTGCAAAAGTTCATAATCTATAACAGTTTATGTACTTTTGAGGACAGTATTCAGGGACCTATTGTAGTACTCCATCAGAGTAGTTGATCTCTTGGGTAATGTGATGATGAAAATACAAAGACATGGGCAAAACTTCCGGAAGCTCCAGCTCTAAGGAACCATGGCAATGGTTACCAGAATACATCATTCAAGTCTTAATTGTGTACTAATTTAAAGATATTTTTGGTTTTGACAAAATTATTGCACATTTATATATGTTGGCTTGGAGGAAATTAATGTTATCAAGATACATTATCGAGAGACAAAAAGTTAGGAAATAGCCAATGTGTAGTTGGCAAAAATAGGGCACGGACAATGAGTTTTGCTTTTTTAGACTAACCTTCTCTAATTTACTGATTCTATTATTACAATCCAAATCTTCAGCTTCAAATGCAGTCTTTTCTTCTTGTTCTGAAAAAATAACAAATATTTTAGAAGATATTTATGTGAGTAGGTAAAAAATGCCTTTACCCTCTATCTGTCACAACCTTTTACCGCCTTCGTTCAGAGGTAATATGCTAAAAAAGAAGTATAATCATGAACACTGGCAAATAAAAAGACTAGGTACAGCAGGTTGAACCACTTTTCAACGGCGAGAGACTTCCCTGCCCTCAAGATCTTTTCACCACCAGCTAAGGCCAATACAACCGTTGCTTTCGGTAGCTGATAAACCACCCGACTCAAAAGACATTATTAGGGCCACGGACTCAAAAGTTACGGATTGTTAGTTCAGCTCTTCTCCAAAATTCCTCACAGTTTCCAACCTTCCTGCAACTGGACATCATCCCGGAAGCTGTGAATACACCTCAGGAGCAACCTGAAGGACGCCCAACATCGTCCATCTCGGCTCAACTGATTCTGCCACCACACCAGGCCACAAGGATCCCTGGAGAATCACTCAGCAGGCGCAACGAGCACTCAAGCACTAGCAACAACACGCCCGCCGGCAGTTTACGGGAACAGAATGTTGCGCCAAGAATTCTGTTATCCTTAGTTTATATTTTCTGTTGCATAAGCCGATGTTTCCTACAGTAGGTAAGTATGTTATGTAAAAGACGGCAATGTAGCTATAAAGAAGCTGATGGATATTTTATAAATTAATTAAAAGAGGGGAGCAGGGTAAAGGCTCTAGCTACCCCTAGCAGAATGGCGTCAGAGGTACAGTTTCAGTTATAAAAGACGAAAAATAAATAGGATAGCTGGTGGTTGGATGCAGAAGGCCCAAGATAGAGATGCCTAAGTGGATATGGAAGAAGCCTATGTTCCTAGCGGATAAGACGTTGGAAACATGACGTGCAAGTTCGAGTCCTCGCGTGTCCTATTGACGATAATTTTGACCCTGGTTTAACACATGGTATTGGGTAATTATTAATGAAAAATTAATTAAACATAAAATTTTATGATGTAATTATTTATGATGTAAAGACCTGTATCTGGCCAGGCAAAAATAGGTTGGTGAGTGGCATTATGTTTAACGATTTCATTAAAAAAAAAAAAAAGTAAATACGCAAATTTAGGAAAAAGTGAAGGCAACTCTACAGAATGAAGTTCTCATCACCCGTAGCGGAATGTTAAATACAGGCCTTCATTAAGACTACTTGGGGGTCCTGGTGCGGGCAAAGCCAGAGGGGCCTCCTAACCCCCCCCCTCCCCTCAGCCCGCACCATAGGTCTATGACACTCGTTGGAGGGAGCTCCTATTTTCTTTTTTGTAAAAAAAATATGCTGAAATATTTTTCTATACAATTTCATACAGTTCGTACTGGGTGTCTTTGGTCTCGGAGGCGTCTTTTGATTTGGACCCCAAATAATCAAAAGTTAATGCTTTATTTGACTAATTTCTACAAAGGCTTTTGGGTGCCCTTGGTCATGAATGCCTTAAAATCCCCCTCCCCCCCCCCCCCCGGGGCCCCCGGACAATTCAATGTCAATAAATTATTTGAAGTATATTTTCTACAACGTCTCGGGGGCCCAGGGGTGGAAGTCTCATCACCACGGTAGTTCTAACCTACCAAATATCGGTAATATCTGTATTAAGACTAATCAGCTGTTCAATTGCGGCCATCTTGGATTGACAGGTCTTCATACAAATATCGATATTCGGTAGGTAGGATCTACCGTGGTGATGAGACTTCCACCCCTGGTTCGGTCGCACCGCTCGAAGCGCCTTTAATCCAGGCCTGGTTCTAAAGTTACAGATTACAGAAGAGAATTGCTGGAAATGTCTTGCCATCTCGCCGACAGCTTTGGTTGTCTGGCTGCAGGATGAATGTCGGCTTGCACTTGCAGTAGTAGCTACCGTGCGTGTTATAGCACAGGTGGTCGCAGGGCTTGTGCTCCGTGCACTCGTCTACGTCGTGCTGGCACAGCGCGCCCGTGAAGCCCGCGCGACACGTGCACGTCTGGGGACCGGAACACGTGCCGCCGTTCTGACAAGGCCGCTTACACAGAGCTGAAACCAACAATCACAATAGCAACAAAAAAGTAAGGCTAATTCTTCTTCTTCGTATCAGACACTACACTACTCTTGCCCAGTGTCGGGCAACATCTAATAAGTAAGGCTAATTCTTCTTCTTCGTATCAGACACTACACTACTCTTGCCCAGTGTCGGGCAACATCTAATAAGTAAGGCTAATTCTTCTTCTTCGTATCAGACACTACACTACTCTTGCCCAGTGTCGGGCAACATCTAATAAGTAAGGCTAATTCTTCTTCTTCGTATCAGACACTACACTACTCTTGCCCAGTGTCGGGCAACATCTAATAAGTAAGGCTAATTCTTCTTCTTCGTATCAGACACTACACTACTCTTGCCCAGTGTCGGGCAACATCTAATAAGTAAGGCTAATTCTTCTTCTTCGTATCAGACACTACACTACTCTTGCCCAGTGTCGGGCAACATCTAATAAGTAAGGCTAATTCTTCTTCTTCGTATCAGACACTACACTACTCTTGCCCAGTGTCGGGCAACATCTAATAAGTAAGGCTAATTCTTCTTCTTCGTATCAGACACTACACTACTCTTGCCCAGTGTCGGGCAACATCTAATAAGTAAGGCTAATTAATTAATGGGTTCCTGTCACAGCTGATTCGGATTGTTGGTTGTTGCATTCCATGCCGAGGGCTAGGATGTCCGAAATAATTTCCTATTTCTGTGTTTATTTCCAACCTAAAATAAAATACATATTTCTGTAAATGTTCTTTGGAGACGTTATTAACCTTTTGAACATTATTTTTTGTAATGTAAGATAGGTTTTCATCATCATAGCTTGACAGTCCTGGGTGGGCATTGTCTAAATCCAGGATTCTCCTCCACTCTCGCCTGTCCTGTGTCCAACACCTTTGCTCTTCAGCTACTTTTCTCCATCTTGGCTGTAGGTATCTGCGTTGACACCGTCAATCCATCGCACATCGCAGCTTTGTTGTAAGTTTAATCTATGTATTATTGGTTTTCGAGTTTGTTTGGCTTTTAATGACTTACGCTGCTTACAGCCGTGGTTGATTTTGTTGACTTGACCCCATCCTGGGCAGCACACATAAGTTGTGGTCTGCACGAGTCTTGGCTTAGAGGGCTCTCCGGGAGTAGGCTCGAACACAGCGCTGTAAAAGATTAAGCTAGCCTTGATTTCATGACTTATTTCAATAACGAGAATATTCTAATTTTAGAAACGTTTTAGGAGTAAAAAAGAGACGAGTGTATATAATAGGTATCGTATATTTACCTAATTCTCATTTGCCGAGAAGTACGATCATGATGTACCTACATTTTTTTTATTAAGCTTATTTATAAAACAATAATTGTAGATGGAGGCATACGGAGCTTATGCATCCATTCTCTTTCTTAAATATAATGGAGTCGGGATATTTTGAATTAAAAAAAAATATATATATATATAAATATTAATAAAAAAATCTCCAGCGATGCTATATTTTTTTGATTGTACCTTATTTAGTTGGTACTTTGTATATTTGTTCAATTATCATACGCAACGCTACTAAGCAACACGTATAGCGTAACTTATTGCCGCGTTTACCCCGATGAGGTAGGAAAATAGAAACTTTGGTCATGCGGGAGTGGTGCTGTCAGGTTAACGCAGCCTTGCCGTCAAATACGCACTTATTTTGGGGATTGCGCTTTCCGAATTGCGGGACCGATGGAGTGAAACAGACTGCCACCCAGATTGAGGGTTTCGGAATCTGTTGACATTTAAGGGAGCATTGAAACGGCACGTTTATAAAATATTCCATTCGTAATAGGGAGGGCCCTTGAGTTATCACACACATAAAAACGGCGCTCTTTATCACGTAGGATTTAAAAATAAGTGAATCATCCTCATATATTTAAAGAATATTTTTTTACAATTGGAATATCTGTCTACTTACCGCACTCCTTTGCAGACTTGGTTGTTACGACAGCGTTGTGAATAAAACTTGTACGTCGGCTTTCCATAGGTTGAAGTTGTCAAATCCTTTTGCATCGAACAAACGCGGCGTCTGAAAAAAACAGCGATAAACAATTTAGAAAAAAAAAACTGTTTTTTTAACAACCTATGTACTTCTGTATTTCTCACTTTTTGTAAACTTGATTTTTTTCTGAAAATTTGCCACCTTTCATTTAACCACAATTATAAAAGTATGATGTGTAAATGAGATATTACACGTTTTTTTTTGTTACAAATATCACTGCTCCTGAAGATGCTTTTTAAGGTGAAAATAGTTCAGCAATAAACATTTTTTTAATTTATAAAAGTGAACTAAAACTGTGTATTTTTTAAAAATAAATACTTCCAAGAAGAGATTATCACGAAAACTTTTAACATAAACAAAAAATATTAAGTCAAATTCATTTTGATTCAATCACACAAGTCATTTCTCAGTTGTCACACTTCACGGACCCAGAAGTGCGATCTCATAAACAAGAACGGATGATGTTCAATGCAAAGTGTGAGTACCTACTTCACTCTTCGGGATAAATAATGAAGCGTTCCAGAGATGCGATAAAAGGTAAAACATCGCAGATATATTCCATAATTAATCACTGGTACAACCCAACATCTAGGGACCACAATTCCAGCATTGTAGGTAAGGCCCGGTATATGTACCTATACAACGACGATACCATGTTGAAAGCACCGGTTCTCATCAGATCACCGAAGTTAAGCAACATTGGGCGCGGATGCTACTTGGATGGGTGACCGCTATGTACACCGCGTGTTGTTGACATTTCTTGGACCGGTCCTCAGTCCAGTGGCAACACTTTGGACTCGTAAATGGAAGGTTGTGGATTCGAATCCCAGCGGAGCACAAAAATATACACATTCATATTTCCAAATGTGCACATCGCTAGGTTGAAAAAATCATAAACCTTTCCAAAGACCGGTCACTGAAAGGTCCATCCAACCTTACAAAAACTGGGTCTTGCTTGAGAATTGGCGCTTTCTACAGCGACGCTCAAGCTCGCAGAGGGCTCTTGAGGTGTGATACACACAAAAACCGCGCTCACCAAATAAATCATCCTAATATCATTATTATTATTAGACGTTATAGAACATGAAGAAACTCTTTTGAAAGGAAAAAAACATTTTATTGTCTTGTAAATAAAATTATTATAAATCGGTAGGTTTAAAATTTCATTGCACAATTATTCCAAATAACCATCTTTATACCTTGGCTTAAAGGTTGGCATGAGGCTATCCACAATAATGTAAAAAAAAATCACCTTGCCAATGTCGCCCCTGTTTCAGGGAAGTTTGGCAAAAGTTGCAGGGTTTATCTTCTTAATTTGTAAGTACACATGCAGCATTTGTAAGCACAAACATATACGTGTCTGCTTGTGAGCATGCATTTAATATGAATTTAAATGTTTATGTATATTTTGCAACTTAAATTATAGTAACTCCAGTAGAAACTCTTATTGAGTGGGCGTTGGATATCATAGCCGGGATATTTGTTAAAATTGAATTACCGGTATTCAATTAAATAAGAAATATAATCCAAGCTTGACTCCCATAATAATGCGGGTCCTTGAAATCGGACTACGGTCCCATTCGGAAGAAACTATGATACTTGGAATGCACTAAGCTTGCATGTAAGTATTTATATATGTAAGTACATATATAAATTAATCCTGAAGTAGAAACACGCAGAAAATTTCCTGTTTTTATTGTCGAGCTTACTTTTGTTGTAGAGCTCACTTTGATCGTTAAAACGTGTTTGAATCAAAGAAAAACTTCCAATGAAGAGCGCAAATGCAACCAAGCTACTCATGGAGTGCAACTCCTTGCTGCGTTATCTCCGAAGGGTTTCGCAAGTGTCGAGTGGATCCTATTTAAATTTACAGGTAAAGGGGCTGGCCTTACGCCAACCACTTCAGCCGAAGTGGAGGTTTTCCAGCTCATTTCTTGTGAAGACATAGTAAACCTTGCCGGTATTGTATTTTGGGTTTTGAAATAAACACCCAAACCGGAAATCATTTCTTGCACACTCTGTGGGATTCGAACCTGAGCTCTTGGCATGGAAAGCAAGCACTCTACCAACTGAGCTATCAACCGGACTAACTAGAGCATGCTGTTTATTAAATTGACATAGTTGCAGCCAGTTTTTATTTAATACATTAAACAATCCTCAATAAAATGAGTCATTTCAACTAGAAAAAACCTTTATCTGCGTATTTTTACTCCAGAATTCACCTGTTAGCATGAAAGCTCATGTTTTCTTGCGGATAGGACCGTAGCGTCATACATTATTGTGAGCTGAGAACCCGTAGGTACTATAATATCGGGAATCATGCGAGGTTTATTTCACATATAAACTGCTTTATGCTTCGCAATAGCGACTGGATGGCTGGATAAAGTTATTTTTTTGTGTTCATCATTCCGTAATGTAATCTGAAGGCCCGTGGTGACAAAGTAAAAAGGAATAACCTGTGGTGTAATTTAATATTCAGTTTTTAGCCATAATCCTTTCCCTTATTTTTTTTCGACGTAGATGCAACACGGATGTATTAATTTTTCGTGATGGGCTAAACTGACAAAATTTTTTGAACAAAATCTTGAGGAACAATTTTAGAAGAAGTATAAAATATCATTGAATGCTTAAAGTAAAACAATATTTGTTAACACTGTAGAAAACGATGAAAACGGCCATCTAACAAACGATAAAACAATCAGAAGAGCAAGCCAATTATTTTTACTTTCTTTTTTTCGAATTTAGATGATCATTTTAGAAACTTCTAAATAAGTAAATTAGCAGATTTATATAGTAACGAGGTCTGAAAAATAGGTTCTAAAAGCTTCCCAAAAGGGAACCCATATTCAAATATACCTATTCATCATCATATTCAAAATAAGTGAGAGTGTAAAGCTCCTTTCGTGGCTTTCCAATACAAATGATTAAAAGTATGCTCAACTATAATAGTTGAGCATACTTTTTATCATTTTTATACATACAGCATACTTTTACTCATAGTTTTAATCATACTTTTAATTATTTAATCAATAGTTGAGCATACTTTTAATCATAACAATAATTGTTATGTTTACATTTAACGAAAAAGGAAGCCAGGCAGTCAAAAATGAATAGTAGAAAGAAAAAAAATACAGTGATTGCCTCGAGAGGGTCTCTATTATAAAACAGAAAAAAAATCAAATATTTTTTGATACTGTAATTTTTTCAAGGAGGCAGCGTGCCAGACTGTTAATTAACCAGTAATATTTTCAGCTGTTGAATGAAATTGACCATTCATTACATTCAATTACAATGTAAACGAAAATAATTCAGTTTATTGCACATTACATATAAACAAAGCAGTTTATGGGAGCTCATAAAGTTAGTACCTACGTTTGGACATCAGAAAACAACTGTCCTCGAATACGATACATACTCAAAAAACATATCAGGCACTAACTTAGTTTCAATACATTTTTAGGTAAACGACAGTTGAAACCAATGGTCGCTTTGCTGTTCTGCATACTTACTAGACAACCAACACCATTTAGAAAAATATCTTTCTTTTTTAGTTTATTAATTTTATTCTTGAAAATTTAAACTAAATTATTGAGTTGCAAAACAAACACAAGAACGGCTTGTTAAAGCTCAGAAAACAAAATATTATTTATATTCATGCAATTGCAATATAACGTGTTGGGCAATAATCACTCTATAGTTAATTTCAAAAGTGTAAATGTTTGTAAAGGAAATGCTGAATTATAAATAAATAACGTTTGTTCATTATTAAATTTTATAAATAACCTTGATATTCAAAAACAAAGATATTTGTTGAATATATATTTAAAGTTTACATCAAAAGATATTATTGCTAATCTATTTAATTCAAGTTCTCATTTTGATTAAACAATTAGTTGCTAAAGATAAATATAATGTAATGTAAATAGTAGATTAATATAGGTGTACATCGTAGGTAGTAATAGTTATTACAGCATTATGTCAAAAGTAGATTTATATAGGTGTACACCGTAGGTAGCAATAATTATAGACCTAAGAAATCTAGAAATTAAATGATCCTTTTGTACTCTTGAACTTGGTAGAATATTCGCGAATGTGCTAGCAAAATTAGTCACTGGAATGTTCTGTCTGTGAAGTATATAAGGCGTAGAATTGAGTGCGCTCAGCCAGTGCGATAGTTGGCTTTGATTTGAAGAGTGTAAGCGATACTAAACTGTGAAAAATAAATTTGTGCTACCAAAAGTGTTAAAAATAAATATAAATTTGTAAAATTAAATTAAGTGCAAATAAATATTCAGAAAGAAGACCTGTATGTTTTAATTTAGAGACTTTTTCGAACCAAAAACACTACAATAACAATTCTTATTGTTAAACGACGGACCCAGTTAGGCGCCCCAGTGGAAAGACTTATTAAAATGGTTGCGGACTGTTGCGTCTTGCGGTTGAACAGACAGTGGTGACATGGGTTGATCAAGGAAGCCGATACTCACTCCGTGCTGTCGCGCTCGTAACATTATTTTTGGAGGCATATCTAAGGGATTCATTTTGAAGTAAATGACAATTGTAGAAGGGAAAAAGAAACAGGTTTCATTTTTACGAGTCTGAGTAAGTCTTGTCAGCTCATAGATGGGGAATAGAAATTGCACATTTGATATTCTGGAACCCATGAACTTCACTAAAAAAACAGAGCTCTA
Source organism: Agapetus fuscipes (assembly GCA_951799405.1). NCBI lineage: Eukaryota > Metazoa > Arthropoda > Insecta > Trichoptera > Glossosomatidae > Agapetus > Agapetus fuscipes. The sequence continues at coordinate 16,314,730 of OX637332.1, read as the reverse complement.
TCAATTGAGCCACTGACTATACTATTAGGTTCGTTTGAAATACGTTTTGAAGAAATTACATTACCATCGTTTTATGAACTGTCGGAGAAAAGGGAACTGAACGATCATTTTATTAGCAGAATATTTATGATTGTTTTTAATTTCCGTATTCTCCGTTTTATGATCCATTATGTGCTACACTTTCTTTGATCGGAAAAATATTTAAACGGGAAGTTATTGCCGATTAAAAGTTTGCTTCTGTGACTCGGGATAGTAAATAAATATTTGTAAATACGCCTACTCATCAACATAAATTCATCGTTGAAAAAGGATGTGAAAGTCAAGGTATAAAATAATGTGATGAGATGGTTTGGGCATGTGGAAAAAATGAATAATGACAGACAAAGTATATAGACGTACATAGGAAGTGTGAAAGGAAAAAGAGGTAAGAGATGTCCGAGACAAGTATGGAGTAATCAGATTTAGGAGATTGTGAAGGAATGGGATATACAAGGTGAGCGTAAAAGAAGAAAATATAGGAAAAAGGTGATGGACATGAATGAATTGAAAGAGGTATGTAAGAATAGGAGCAGCTCTGCAGAGGCTCTAGCCATCCCTAGCGGAACGGCGACCGAGTAGCAGTTACAGTTACAATGTAAATACATCATACAATGTATAGAAGAAAAGTGCATTTTTGATGTGGAAATTAAAAAAATATCTTGTATTTAAATGCATGACAAATATTGATGGAACACTATGGCAGCATGGACAAAGCACAAACTTTAATTTAGGCCTTTTTTTCTTGACGAGGAAATGTCTTGTATGAGACTACCGTCTTTAGCAACCAATAAAAAATATTATTTTGCCTTTTATCAAGCAATCCTGCAAAGCAAAATAAAAATATTGTCTATGGCAATTCATGTGTGGACCTCATAAAATGAGTAAATTATTGTGATCTCTTATGGATTTAAAGGAGTACAGTTTTTGAAGAATAAAAACATTTGCATTTAAATTATATCTTGGACCGGTCCGTAGTCCGTAGTGGCAACACTTCGGACTCGTAAATGGAAGGTTGTGGATTCGGATCCCGGCGGAGCACAAAAATATACCATTTATATTTCGAATGTGCTCTTCGCTGGGTTGAAAAATTCATAAACCTTTACCAATGACCGGTCACCAAAAGTCCATCCAGCCTTACAGCAACTGGATCTTGCTTGAGTATTGGCGCTTTGTAGCGATGACCAAGCTCGTACACCTCTGCGGCACTACAACAAGTGTTATAGACCCCTAGAGTCTTTAGAATCTAGGGAGTCTCCCGCACAGGATTTCTTAAAAAAAATAAAAAAAAAACTCTGTAATTACTCAACACTTTATAACTCTAAAAAATGGTTTACTTAGAAGTTTTTCTGATTCATCGAATATAAATATGGTTTTTGAAGACTTTAAGATGGTAAGTTTTAATTTCCTGCATCGGCCAAATCATCTTTTCAGACTGCTCCATAAATTCCACACTGATGTTTTACTTGGCGACAAACATTGATTTATGAATGAACCCAATTGAAGATATATAAAACATACTCAGTATTTATTTTTTTGCACAAAGATCATATTGAATTAGTGCATTAAGTAAGACAAACAAAGCAACACTTACCCTGAGTGAAATTTGGTGTAAGTCTGCGAGGTACCGAGTGCAGATCCGACTAAGAGAACAGCCACCACACAAAGGACAGTCATCTTCAGAGTCAATATTAGCTCAAACAAAACAAACACTGCCTTTTCTTTGGTTTAATTTTATGGATCACTTAAATGCTCGCACAGACACGTAGTCTCTCCTTGAAAAAGAGTGTTATGCTGTCGGAATCTGAGTGCAAAGCTTTACAAAAAACAGTAAGATTGATTTCCAGAGATATGATTATTATTGTGATGTTGTATTTAGTTAAATGTAATAAATTATTTGTATTTCTTGACTTATAGGTTGTTATGAGGCTGACCACCCACCAGTGGCGAAGGGTGCCATACAAGCCGGTTTCCATCGGTTTCCCGTTTAAAATGAGGCAGAAATGATAATAAAGTAGATTGCATGGTTTCAACGGAGGAAAAATACGTATTGTTTATTTGGTTTTAAATGTATTTTTTTTACTTTGTGCCTATATTTTTTAACTACTTTGTTACATCATTTTAAAAGGGAAGCCGATGGAAACCGGCTTGTATGGCACGATTCGCCACTGCCACCCACTCTATAAAACATTAATCACTTTGCCAGTGCCACCCCTGTTTCTGAGAGATGGCCAAAAGTTGCTGAGTTTATGTTCATTTTAGATTAGGATCTTTATTTTGTAAGTGCACATGCTGCATTTTTGTATAAATATTGGGAATAGATTTATTATTTAGTTTTAATACCAATTCTGTCCGATTTCAATTTCACAGTTTGATTGTAATATACATTACTTTATTACCCTCTCTTGATTGTAATATACATTACTTTATTCGCAGAGAACGTCATCAGTATTTATTAAATCTCACATTAATTAACTATCATTATCTTTGTTGTCTTTGGAATAGAGCTTAGGTACCCCGAGTATACAACATTTACATAAACTCTCCTCGAAAATGTATTGAATATACGACGGCACTCCAAGAAAGTGATCAAGTTTTCATAGATTTTGTTAAATTTACGCGATCGAGGGGAGCTAACGTAACGCTTTTTACTCGTTGCACAGTAGTTTTGATCCTTGAGTATTGCATGCTTCAATGATGTATCTAGCTTTAGTCAAACATTACTGCAAGTATGAGAATTGATAGAACCTCAACCATTGCGTTTCACAAAAAAAAAAATATGGAAATAAAACGCACTCGGCGCTGTTTAAGTATCGATATATTTATTTGTTTAGTTCTACAGTCGAGCTTAAACTTGAAGTTTTCGCTACTCGGAATACGGTTTATTCATGTGTGTAAGAAAATTTATTATTATTATCCCATTCTTAGAAAATAATCCGTATCGAAAACCAAGTAACAAAGGATGGAGAATTTAATAACAAAATATGACTTGGAAGCAATGAACATGTTTTCTGTTTTCAATACCAAAAGCTTATTAAACATAAAACTAAGCGGCAAGGCTACCCAAACATTTAAATACAGAAAAAAAGATTTCGTATGTTTCTGAAGTTGGAGTAACTTTCTAGATAAAGGCTCTGTTCAATACCGGATTTAAAAGGTATGGTAACAACATTGAGAGTTGATCCATGAATTAAATTGCAAAATAAATAGTTTATCTAATTTGTACACTCTCCATGTTTACTTACAAATGAAAATGAAAACCTCAAATGAACATAAACCCTTCAACTTTTACCGACCTTCCCAGAAACAGGGGTGACATTTGCAAAGTAAGCCATTTTTTACAGGATGGGTGGTCAGTTTCATACCAACCAATAAGGCAATATTATTCAGAATGTGTGTATTATAAAATTAAAATTAAACTTCAGCGCTAATAAAAAATATTTCCGATTGAATTATAGTTTTTCTAAAATTTATTAATAATTTGAATACAATGAACTTTCACTGTTTACACCACAAAACACTAAAAAACATAAGAATTTCAATAAAATTACCTGTTTCTGAAGCCATAAAAACTTATACTAAAAAAACTAAACTAAAAAAATATGTACCTTTATGTACATAATATAGAACTCAACATTATAATGTTTCTTTGCCAAGTATTTGAAAAAAAAATGTTTTGTAAATAAATTCGCTTTGTCGTTAGTTAAAAAACATATTTTCAGCAGACACGTAAACGTTAAAGCTTTTTGCGTAATTGATATATTATGTCTTTTACATGACGTACAAAATAAATATTTATTTGCCAACTATTTTTAGCCATTTGATAAATAACGAATGTAAAATTGTCTCAAGCTTTTGAAACATTACTTTAACTCAAAATTAAATACAAGTACCTCTTGCAAAATTAACTACTATATTAATTAATGGATTTTATTCATTAAAATGAAGACAAGAGTACTATACTTAAATTTTCTTGGTCGTTTGTGTGAATAAAATATATTTATGGAACTAAGTATTACATGAAAACATTGATAGCAAAATAAATGAGCCATGACTTGCAAACGCTAAACAATTAATTAAGTTTATTTTGTCGTTTGTTAAAAGATAAAATAAAAACCCATTCAATATCCACGAGCTTTTTAAACACAACTCTTACTTCTGGAAATCACAGTATAATGCAGGACATTTGTACGGCTATAACGAAGGTCTTTAATTATTTTCTTGCAATTTAAGTTTACTTGGTCGTTTGCTTAGACTTTAGATCACTATTTTCGATGCACGCGGTGCGGATTGCGACTGTATTTCTCCTTTATTTTTGGTTCTCATGCAATTGCCTCGCACGACTAATGTGCACGACTCAACGGCGGTAACTGCCCGCCTCCGGTTCTTGGTGTCCTTAGCTGCCTTGCGTTCCTTGCGAACAGAAGACCCAACCGAATCGAACCTAAAACCTCACTTTAACATCGCCTCTCAAATTGCCTTAGAATACTTGATCGCAACAAATATGCGAAATTTATAGTTCTCCTTACCAGTAAAAATAAAAACAGGCCCCGAATCACCACACGCAAGAAATTACACTATAAGTGTAGCTTAGCTGCGAGTTGCAAATTGTAGAATTTTTGTTTTGCAATAATATTTTTGTTTTACACCTCATAAACTCTCTTATTCAACAATCCTACTTATTGCCTAGGTCTCACTAGCACTTGGAACGTTTATTTTTTAAATTTAATTCATGCTTGTAGTAAATACCTACACAAAGAGAGTCCTAAGCCCTAGTGGGACCTTAGGGAAGTGTTAGTAGGATTGGTGAATATCGGTAAAAGAGACTTTGCAGAGTAACTTTTATAATTTCTAATTGATGCTAGATTCCTTCCTCTCATATTTTTATGGGTAAATGATATTTTGATTAAATTTGAATTCATTGGTGTCAATGGAGAGTTTATTTTCACATTATTAAACATTTATTTAAATAAATATTTGTAAAACGCCTCTTCCGACTAGATAATCTTTTTATTTTTTTACAAGTGTTTTGTGACAAACAGTTGTTATTTATTGTTTTTATAATATTAAAATCATTGGGATATTGCATTATTCTTTCGCAATGAAACACGGCGCATCCAGCTCTTATAGTCAGTAATTCGTTTTCCTTATGAAACACCCGAACCGCATTGCTCTCTCAGCACGGGTTATACTTTAACATAAGCTCTAGGCGAGTACAATATTACAATATAATACAAGTACCGACGCGTAAGAACTAACCAGCAACCACTAATAAATGTTTAGGTTAGCTTCCAGCGGTGAAACAGGCTATTTTTAAACAAAATCTCTCATAAAATAAAACAACAACATGTAGGTAGACTGCAGGTTGTAGTCGAGCAGTTTGCACCTCAGACTCATAATCAGATGGGATTAGGTGTGATTCTTAGCGGAGAAAAAACAATAGAATTTAATTTCAAAAATGCTCTGCGCTGTGTTGGAAATATCATTTTCAAAGTTTGTCCACTCTTAGGCCCGGTATTTTCAACGTTAGCAAAGCGACTTTATGCTTAGTGAAAAGGACGCTCTTATGTCAATCGTGTGGTTAGTGTTTTTATCAGTTTGAACTTGACTTATAGGTGGGTATGCGGCTGACCACCCATACTGTGAAAAAATGGTTCACTTTGCCAATGTCACCCCTGTCTCAGGGAAGGACGGCAAGAGTTGCAGGGCTTATGTTCATTTGAGATGGGTTCTTATAATGTAGATCCACATGCGGCATGTGCTAGCGCGAAATTATACATGTCTGCTTGTAATATAAATCTTAAATGAATAATGATATATATCCTTGCAGCTTAGATTAGATTAGATTAGATTAGAAGTCACATATTTGCTAACGTTGAAAATACCAAGACTTACAGCAACTTGGTTTTGCTTTAGAATTGACACTGACTGCAGCGACGATCAATTTCATGAAGGGCTCTTGAAGAGTGATTTAAAAAATCAATAACCAAAATAATAATCCTATAATAAATATTACTATGTCTTTTTATCTATAATCTTTAATGTAAGTTGCAAAGATATATTAATATATAAAGTTCATATCAAATGCATGCTCACGAACAAACACATGTAGTTCGCGGTAACAAATGCTGAATGTGTACTTACAAATTACGTCCAAACCTGAAATAAACATAATCCCTGCAACTTTTGTCGACCTTCCCTGAAACAGGGGTGACATTGGCAAAGTGAACCATTTTTTACAGTATGGGGGGTCAGCCTCATAAACGCAACTAACGCAACTAAGCTACACATATAGTGTAACTTCTTGCCGCGTTATCCCCGAAGGGATCGCATGTGGCGAGTTGAACCTATTTATTTTTACAGGTAAGGGGCCGGCCTTACGCCAACCACTTCAGTTAAAGTGGGGGTTATCATATGAGGCTATCATACCAACATATAAGTCAATGAATTAATTACTGTATATTATACAGAAATAATTATATCCACCTCAATATGTATAATATTATACGTAATGAATTATATAATGATGCACTTTTTTCAGTAAATACACGAATTTTTCGTCTCGAGTACATATCCTTTTGACACTTGAAGTCCTGGAAAACAAAAGCAAACCTCGATGTTAAAATATCAATCTTCCTGCCTTGTGAAAGAGTCGTCATACTTTTAACTTAGCTGATGAAGAGCGTGTTTCCATTTTGAATAATGTCCATGTAATACAAACTTTGCGGAAATTTATTAAATCAACGTTATATCATCACATCTAAGCTGCCTATGAGTACAACTTCTTGCTGCATTGCCTCCGAAAGGGTTGCATTTGTCGAGTGAACCTCTTAGTTTTTATGCAAATACGTTTTACACATCTAAATCTAAATCTAAGTTGCAAAGATATGTATCATTTGAGATTCATATTAAATGCATTCCCACAAGCAGACACGCATAATTTCGCGCTCACACATGCCGCATGTGGACCTTCAATATAAAAACCCAATCTCAAATGAACATAAGCCCTGCAACTCTTGCCGACCTTCTCTGAAAAAGGGGTGACATTGGCAAAGTGAACCATTTTTACAGTATGGGTGGTCAGCCTCATACCATCCTATAAGTCATGGAATCTTTTATATACTTACATACAGACCATGCTCGTCTTGAATGAACCACCACCTACTAATATTTCAGGAAGAATTAAATTTATTTTCGTGTATATGATATCATTTCCTTGTCTATTATGAGGGTGACCACCCATACTTTAAAAAAGGTTCACTGTGCATATGTCACCCCTTTTTCAGGGAAGGTCGGCAAAAGTTGTAAGGCTTATGTTCATTCAAGATTGGGTTTTCTTTTGCAAGTAAAATGCGGTATTTGTAAACTTGAGTTTATACGTGTCTGTTTGAGGGCATATATTTTGTATTCATGAATTCTAAGTGTAAATATATCTGTTAAACTTATTATTGATTATTATTACTGCTATATTCACATTTCAGTAACTAAATCGCAATCAATCAAATCTTACGGCTTGGATTAAAATTGCTTATAATTCAAATATGCTTTACCATATCATATATTACGATGCCTTTACGATATTTATGATCATGATGATACATTGTTTATTTTTTCACTGATAATAATATATATTTTGCCTTTTATATAGCAAGAATAAGTTTTCGCTTTTGATAGTCCTCTTGTCTGCTAGTAAATAGATATGATGTGATTTAAAAAAAAAGACAAAGAGTGCACTGTAGTTAAAAATATAAAAAAATATCTTTATTTTTAAAATAATGTTATGAGTACTTCCCTTCTATGTCACGAATTTTTGGGTTATCATCAAATGCTTACTTTATCTTTGGTTCATATTTTTGAGTCATTGATCTTCATTTTGAACAAACTACAAAAAATTCCATTATTTAATATATAAAGATACATCCAACATTAATATATTATATTCAAAAATACCAATGTAAGTACACCATTGAAATATCAGTATGAAGGCTCAATTTAATTACATTTTCTTTTTCTTAAGGGTGCGATCCACACATATTCAAGATTTTTTTTTTTAAAGTATGTTTTCATTTATTTTTTTAGAGCATGATTAAGACATAAATTAATATTTTAAAAATATACCTAAGATTAATCAACATTTAAACTATTTATCATATTTTTTTCAAAAGTCAAATAAATTATTTACGTATATAAATCAAAGCTTAATCGGGACTTGTTTTTGCTAGTTGCGGAAAGAGCTTTGCTAAAAAGCATATCCTACAAAAACGAAAAAAAAATCTTAATTTTTTCTATGATAGAATAAATTTAAAAGAGTTTGTTGAAGGCATGATCAGATTACTTTTTTGAAATTTGATTTTGCTTTCCATATTTTACCTTTTGAATATTGCAAAAATTTTTTTTTTTTTGTATTTTTCGTACACGTTTTTTTCCGACATTTAAAGTTTTAAAAAAATAAATGAAAAACTAGTCATGTAGATAAAGTCTTTTTTAAACCTATAACAACAAAACAAATAGTCGAAATATTTTTTTTCATGGGTTTTTTCCTTATTTCGCAAACCTTTAAAATTCTGTTCAAAATGAATCAGTTTCCCTTTGTTCTTCAAGGGGCTCGGAAGTGGGATCTGTGCCGCTTGCTTGTCCAACCTCTCTACCGCACGGTACTTCTCCCTCACACACGCAGAGCATATGGGTTGAAGGCAACGTGTATTACAAAACATATGCACTCGTCTGCTGTGATTGGAGCTTTGAAAAATAATAATCTAAAATATAAATTACGGAAAAGAACGCATTACAACTGTAAAGTCGGAAAATTTCTTTATTTTTGTAGTATGTTTTTGATACATGGAATTTATCATCAAAGCAATTATGTGTCGTGCTGAAAATGACTATTAACATTTAAGATTCACAATTCATGTGCGCTCAAATAGATTCAAAACGCACATCTAAATCTAAGTTGCAAATATATGTATCATTTGAGATTCATATTAAATGCATTCCGACAAGCAGACACGCATAATTTCGCGCTCACACATGCTGCATGTGGACCTACAGTATAAAAACCCAATCTCAAATGAACATAAGCCCTGCGACTCTTGCCGACCTTCCCTGAAACAGGGGTGACATTGGCAAAGTGAACCATTTTTTACAGTATGGGGGGTCAGCCTCATACCAACCTATAAGTCAAGGAATTTATTTTTTACAGATAATTTACACAAAAACAGCGCTCATCAAATAAATCAGCCTAATTTTTTTTTTTTTTAGCCTTCAGCTCCACAGTAATAGGATATTTCTTTAGAATAGGTGCATTCCGTAGCGACGGTCAAGTTCGGCTCTTGAGGAGTGTTTCGCATCACTTTAGAATAAACACAACTAAGCTGCACATATGGTGTAACTTCTTGCCTGCGTTATCCCCGAAAGGGTCGCATGTGGCGATTTGGGACCTATTTATTTTTACAGGTAAGGGGGCCGGCCTCACACCAACCACTTTCAATTGAAGTAGGGGTTTTCCAGCTCCCGGGGGGGCTGGTTCTCCTTTCTTGTGAAGGCTGAGTAAACCTTGCGATCGAACCCTTGCTCTCAGCATGGAATGCAAGCATTTTACCAATTGAACTATCGACCTTTTTACGAGCTTGGTCGTCGTCGCTACAAAGTGTCAATTCTCAAGCAAGACCCAGTTGCTGTAAGGCTGGATGGAGCTGTGGTTACCGGTCATGGGTAAAGGTTCATAAATTTTTCAACCCAGTGAAGAGCAAATTTGAAAATATAAATGGCTTATTTTTTGTCCTCCGCCGGGATTCGAACCCACAACCTTTCAGTTACGAGTCCGAAGCGTTACCACTTGCACTACGGACCAGTCATCACAAGAATAATTATTATTATACAGATTATGACAAAAAAAAAATTGTTTTGCAAATCATTTTACTATTGTAATATTATGTCTTTCAATGGAAATAGGATATTATGTTAAACAATGGTTCTTTGTTCAAATTTTACCTACCAGGATAAAAAGGCTTCTCGATTTTTGAATGTCATTTTTCTATGACTTATGCTTACCAAGTGACCTTATCTAAGCTGCAGGATATGTTACATTGGGGGATTCACATTATATGCATTCTCACAAGCAGACACGTACAAGTTCGCGCTTAAACATGCCGCATGTGGACCTTCAATAGAAAACCCGTATTTCAAATGAACATACACCCTGCAACTCCTGCCGACCTTCCCTAAAACAGGGTTGACATTGGCAAAGTGAACCATTTTCTACAGAATGGGTGTTCAGCCGCTTACCATATATTGCATACCGCATATAATATTTGTTTATTTATTTTCGAAAAACATAAACATACGTGTAAGTACATAACATACGTGTACATAACATACAGGGTTTTTCCCCCAAACTTTAGGTATAAACCGCGAAGTCAAGGAATTGTTCCTCAATGTTCATCTAAAAAAATACGACTCAGCTTTATATAATTTGTAGTGTAACTTCTTGCAGCGTTATCACCGAAGTGGCGATAGTAAACTTATTCCAACCACTTCAGTTGAAGTGGGGGTTTTCCAGCTATCTCAAGGGTGGTTCACATAACTCTGAGTAAGCCATGCCGGTGGGTTTGAAATAAACACCGAAACGGGAAATTATGATGGCAATGACACCCTGACTCTGACTCTCATTATTTGTTAAAAATATATGATTTTTTTAACCCAACGACGAATGTATTAAACAAGAACGAAATTAAGCAAACACATATAGTGTAACTTATTGCCCGCGTTATCCCCGAAGGGGTCGCATGTGGCAATTCGGGACCTATTTATTTTTACAGGTCGATAGCTCAGGTGGTAGAGTGCTTGCATTCCATGCCGAAAGCTCGGGTTCGAATCCCACCGAGGGTGTCAGAAATGATTTCCCGTTTCGGTGTTTATTTCAAACCCCAAAATAAAATACCGGCAAGGTTTACTCAGCCTTCACAATAAATGAGTACCAGCGCTCTCGGGAGCTGGGAAACCTCCACCCCCCGCCCCCTTACCTGTAAAATAAATAGGTTCAACTCGCCCCATGCGACCCCTTCGGAGATAACGCGGCAGGAAGTTACACTATATGTGTAGCTTAGTTGCGTTGCGGTAAGGGGGCCGGCCTCACACCAACCCCTTTAGTTGAAGTGGAGGTTTCCCATTTCCCGAGGGGATTGTTTCTTATTTCTTGTGAAGGCTGAGTAAGCCTTGCCGGTATTTTGGGCTTGAAATAAACACTGAACCCTTGCTCTCCGTATATAATGCAAGCATTCTACCATTAACTGAGCTATCGACTGGACTTTTTACGAGCTTGGTCGTCGCCACAAGGCGCCAATCCTCAAGCAAGACCCAGTTGCTGTAAGGGTGGATGGCCCTTTGGTGACCGGTCATTGGTAAAGGTTTACGAATTTTTCAACCCAGCGAAGAGCAAATTTGTATATTTGGTAAAATTTGGCCAAACGCTATATTTTTTGTGCTCCGCTGGCATTCGAACCCACAAACTTCCATTCAGAGTCCGAAGTGTTATCACTGGACTACGGACCGGTCTGTTTTAAATAATATAAATTATATTATTTTTTACTCCGTCGGGATTTGAACCACGACCCTTGTCTGGAGCGCTAATCACTAGAACACGGACCAGTCTATCCTATAATATATAAATATATTTTTAGATTGCCGCCTTTGATTCTATATGACTCATCTATAATAGACTTCAGGTAGAGTCTTTTGAATACCAACAAAGAAAGTAGGTAACAATACAAAAGTCCGACAAGCTGATTCCTAGAAAACCCTGTCTACCTTTGTCTACAGTTTGTTGACATAATGACTTTCATGTGCTTATAGCAGCTTATAGTCACTTGCAGTTTTTTTTTTTGTTTTCTGGTATGCTGGTTTTTATTTGAATGGCTCTGTATAGTCACAGATTTTATTATTTCCCCCGAAACTCTTTTTGAATTGAAAAAGAATTATGAAATTAAAATATAATTTTTTTGTCTAATCTAATCTAATCTAAATTGCAAAGATATGTTTCACATTACATTCAGTCTCACAACCAGACACGTACAAGTTCGCGCTTGCAAATGCCTCAACATAAAAGCCAAATCTCAAATGGACGTACACCCTGCAACTCTTGCCGTCCTTCCCTGAAACAAGGGTGACATTGGCAAAGTGAACCATTTTTACAGCACGGGTGGTCAGCCTCATACTGTGACAGACATTGTATTTGATCCTCAATTGTATTTTCAAGCAGTTTTAAATCAAGAACTACTGTATTTCGTTAATGAGTTTTGAATTACAATATTCCTTTTTCAGTTTACAAAAACACGTCATTTACATATATGTATAACAATTAGGTTTTTAAGTAATGTGAAAAAGAGATTAGTTTGATTTCTTGATTTCTTCTAAGTAAAGTAAAGGGTCACACAAAATAATGGCTATCGTGGCCGGTCCGTAGTTCAGTGGTAACACTTTAGACTCTGAATGGGAAGGTTTTGGGTTCGATTCCCGGCGGAGCACAAAAAATATACCATTTATATTTTTAAATTTGCTCTTCGCTCGGTTGAGAAATTCAAAAACCTTTACCAATGACCGGTCACGTCCATTCAGCCTTACAGCAACTGGGTCTAGCTTGAGAATTGGCGTTTTGTAGCGACAAAAATCAAGCTCGTAAAAAGGTCGATAGCTCATATATTATGGTAGAATTCTTTCATTCCATGCCGAGAGCAAGTGTTCGATCTCAAGGTTTACCTACTCAGCCTTCACAAGAAATGAGAACCAGCCCCCCCGGGAGTTGGAAAACCCCCACTTCAACTGAAAGTGGTTGTTGTAAGGCCGACCCCCTTACCTGTAAAAATAAATAGGTCCCGAATGGCCACATGCGACTCCTTCAGGGATAACACAGGCAAGAAGTTACACTATATGTGTAGCTTAGTTGTGTTTTTTTTTTTTTTGCGTGATGGGAGTTTCACAAAAGTCGTATGTAAAAAAAATCTACAAACGGCAATAGCAAGTCGAGCATATTTTGTGGGGCTAAATCCATACGGTCTGAGGCAAAAGGGGTTGGGGGGAAACGGGTCGCAAATTTGACAGCTATCGGCGCGGTGCAACATGAGAGCGCACCCTTAAGTCACCTGAAAATTTTGTTTCATTTGTTGTCAATAATAAAAAAAAACACCTAAGCTACACATACAGTGTAACTTCTTGCCGCTTTCGTCCCGAAGGGGTGGCGAGTGAACCTATTTATTTATACAGGTAAGGGGACCGGCCTCACGCCAACCACTTCAGTTGATGTGGGGGTTTCCCAGCACCTGAGGGGGCTGACCTTCATATTTTGTGAACGCTCAGTGAACCTTGCTGGTATTTTATTTTGTCTTGGAATAAACATCGAAACGTAAAATCATTCATGACACTGTCGGTGTGATTCGAACCTGAGCTCTCGGAATGGTGTGCAAGCACTCTACCAACTGAGCTATCGACCGCCTATTGTACTGCAATCGTTGCATGGGTGAAGTTATATGTCATGGTATTTTTAGTGAATCCCATTTTTAGTTTATTCTGGACAGTCCAAACACACATATCTGTTTTCTGGTGTTATTTGTGAGCTTTAACTTTGAAATTACCAGTAACAAGCTATTCGAGATATTTGATACAATTATTTGAATTTAAACGTGTCAACTGTAAATGCAAGTGCAGTGAAAAATGTTTGATGTAGCTTTACACATCTTACAAAGTACAGACGAATCCGTTTCTATCCAATCTAATCTAATCTAAGTTGCAAATATATGTTACATTGGGGATTCACATTATATTCATTTTAAAAAGCAGACACGTATACTGCCCTGCTTACCAAAAAGGCAGTATCTGCAAAATGTTTGTTCTGAGATAATCGACTTCAAACTTAGGAATTGTATGATTTTAAGTACACTTACTGCTAGTCTGTGTGCTTATATCTCAGTAACCATAGGAGATCCTGCTTTTTTACTGAGCTTATTGGATTCAGCGTCGTTTAAAATATGGAAATACATATATAACTCAATATCGAAAAAAAATCAGTTACTGCCTTCTTTCTTAGCAGGGCAGTATAAGTTCACGCTTTAACATGCCGCATGTGGACTTACAATATATAAACCCAAATCTCAAATGAACCTACACCCTGCAACTCTTGCCGACCTTCCCTGAAACAGGGGTGGCATTGGCAAAGTGAACCATTTTCTACAGCATACCCATTTTCAGTGACATACCAACTCATAAGTAAAGGAACATACACAACAAATTATATTCAATTAAAATCAAAGCAAATACAGAATAAAAATTCTAATTTGAAAAACCCTAGTTCTAAATCTAGTTTTATGGATGTAGAAAAAACTGAGAAACCACGGACACTTTTCTATCGCAATTGCGTTTTTTTGGAGAGCATGTTTTCTGAGATTGAGCTGTGGACTAATATTGTAAGTGACCAAGAAATTGTGTCGACGAACTGCCGTGTGACCTTTTTGTCTATGGCCGAGCTGTCTGTGGACGGGTTGTCTGTGGCTGACTTGTCGTGGAACTGCTTCCTACAAAAGAGTCAGCAAGTGGTGACTAGTTGGTCGAAAGTGAATCGGCACCATAAAGCATGAAAACAGACAAATGTACACATGTCCACACTCGACACTAACCATTGACAGGTACACACATAAACAAACAAACTGTTGAAATAAACAACATATCACATGAAGGTTCATATGTACAACTTTAATGACTTCCTGAAAAAGTAGTCATTTGGTTTAAAACTAGACAGTCTTGCATTTAAAGTAGTATTTTTGTCAATTTTTATTTCATTTTAAATTGTTAGTTTTTTTAAGGGATCACAAAAACGGAAAAATATTTGTTTTTACATGCGTTTTAATTACTTATTTCATTTGTCCATTGGTTTTAGTGCACTTTATATCAAAGGTGTTTAGTTGTATTGGTTATTTTAACTTTAGATTATGCAGCTCTAATTAGAGATTTGATACTTTTGTTAAGCTATCGGAGTATGGTAAGGTAAAGTAAGGTCTTTACTCACGACGTCCATTGGCATCTTTAAGCCCTTCAATCTACAATATTTCTTTATAAAATTAATATTAGAATGATTTATTTGGTGAGCGATGTTTTGTATAATTCACACCTAATGCGAGCTTGATCGATGCTATTTAAAAAGCGTCAATTCTCAAGCACGACCCATTTGCTGTAAGGCTGGAAAGACTTTTGGTGACCGGTCTTTGGTAAAGTTATATAAATTTTTCAACCCAGAAACGATGATATTTGAAAATATGAATGGTATAGTTTTTGCGCTCTCCCGGAATTCGAACCCACAACCTTGCATTTACGAGTTCGAAGCGCTATCCAATAGACTACAGACCGGTTGTAGAGGTCGTATTTTAAAACAATAAGCTAGTCAACATTTAGTAGAAAACATAACTATTCACAATTTTATATTTCAAAGTAAGTATACATCATGAAGTTTATATTATGAAGTTGAACTTTAGTGAATGTGCAGCTAAATTCCACCACATATTTTTAGTGGCAGTTAAACTTGCCTTATTTTTCCTGCAGGCGTATTAAGACGGAGCTTATTCCTGAATCGTTCAGTCCGGCTGTTTTATTGCATACAAGCCGACTGTACAACTTCATTCTCCTTTATAACTTCATACTCCATCAAAGGCTTTTGCCACACTCGGCTTCTTTTTATGCATCGGATTGTAACTTTTGCCACAAAGGTCAATTGACTTTAACGTCCAAGTATTGTTTTGGTTATTGATGTTGTTATTACCTACAGACTGGAGCTACAATTTCACATAGATTTAAACAAAAACACTAAACGTAACTTGAGATTGTAAGAAACTTCGAGCTTACAAAATTAGTTTCCGAGGCGACATTTTCTTGTCATATTTGGCATTATTCGTGATAAAATTAACAACTTTAAACTCTTGTACAAAGTAAGTAAAAGTGAACATTGTAAAATCAGCCGTGTAGTATTGGTTTGTTTTTTTCATGAAAAACGCTGTATTTTTTATGCTATTTTTGTTAACATTAAAAAGAACGACATATAATTTTACTTGTAGATTTTTTTAAGGTAAAAATTAAATGTTATTTGTACTTTAGGGTACATTCCAATAGTTTACTTTTTTTTTCAACATGGTGAGACTAAAAAAAATGCTATTTCCATGGAAATTATTCATAAAACTAGAAAAAGTTGTAGGTACGTTTTGGGCAATGCCAACTCTCTTTCAGCAAAAGTCGAAAAAAATAAATAGTTTATACTGATATACATAGGGTCTATGTGAACACGCGTGAAATCGTGACTAAGCTAGATATATAGAGTAACTTTTTGCAGCGTTTTCCCCAAAGAGGTTGCATGTGGCGAGTGGAACCTATTTATTTTTTACACGTAAGGGGCCTTACGCCAACCATTTCAGTTGGTGAGAGAATTTCTCAGCTCCAAGGGGGTTGTTACTCATTTCTTGTAAAGCCTGAGTAAACCTTGCCGGCATCTTGGGTTTGAAAATAAGATGGTTTTATTTCAGTGCGTGTCTGACTCACACGTCAATTTTTAAGCACATTATTTATGTAGACATTTATTTTTAATGCTTTATCGATGATATTTTTTTATCATTGTTTGGGCTCATGTAAACTTAACGCATGCGCTCCCACGTCCATAATGACTGAGTGGTGATTGATGACTGGCAGTAAATATTTGCATTATGCACATTATAAATACCCGAAATGCCCGCTTATCTGGATCAAAATCTGACGCATGGAATAAAGCTTCGACTCGTGATGCTATATGTGAGCGATCTTCGTTGAAACGAAATGTAGTTTTGGATCTCGTTTCTGTAAATGAAATATGCTTCGAATTTTATACATTTCAGTCATCGACTGTTTTGCCAAATAAGAATATTACTGGAGATTATAGAAGTAAATTTTGGTCAATAAATTCATGTAATTACATTGAGGGAATCATACGTCATTTTATCATTTTAATGTCTCAAGGTCAGCTCGTAAGCATACTTTTCATTCCATATTAATTTTTAATCTTATCGTTCATAGCTAAGTATTTTTTTGTTCTTTTACTAATAGATTGGTACAAGGCTGACCCTATAGGCTGTAAAAATACGATTCATTTTTGAAAATGCCACCTCTGTTTAAGGAAAATGCGGCAAAGTTGCAGGGCTAAGGTTCTTCAGAGATTTGGTTTATTATTGAGGTACACATGCAGCATGTTAAGGCGACCTTACTTGTTTTTTGTCGTGCGTTAAATATGAATCTTAAATGTTTATATATCCGCGCTTCTTAAATTATATAAAGAGTCAATTAAGTTCAGAATTATTTTCTGCATGCATGAAATTATTTTATTAAGTACTCGTAATTCTAAATCCTCGCTTTCTAGACCTGTACCCCTAAATACACTTCTGTTACGATTTTGCTAGAAGTGGCTTCAAATCTTCACAGATTTGCCTCCATTTCTTCCTATCCTTGCACAGATCTATCAATTCCTTCGTATTCACCTTTTTCATGCAGGGTCTTGCAATAGGGAATACCGAACTTTGGACGTTGTTATATTCTATACGAAACGGCATTGATAGGCCTTCAAAGGCCTTCAAACGAAAAAAAATCGGCGATATCTCAGACACAATTTACTTTATTTAAATTTAAAGATAGGAAGCCTTCAATAAAATACCCTACAGGTTTCCTTATCATTATTATTTTTTTAATATTATTTACAAAAAGTGAGAATAAAACGGGCCCAAGATGACTTCCTTGAGGAAGGCCGCTTGTTGGAGTAAATGTGTATGAATTTTCCGAGTTCATTTTGACGTAGAGTTCTCTGTCAGATAGATAACTTCGAAGCCATTTCAACATGGTACCATGTATATATATATATATATATATATATAAATATATAAATTTGGATAGAGGCATATAATTTCTTTGCAAGTATATTGTGTGACACCTTATCGAATGCCTTACTGAAGTCGGTATATATGGTGTATACGGTATACGGTGTCATTGGTATACATTGTGAGCCTTATATCATCCGCTTTTTCTACATGTCTATCTCATAACATTTTATTGTACCTTTACTTTCCCATCGTTTTTCAGCTTACATTTACACATCATTCTTTGCTCTATATCTTCTAGTTTTTTGCTGTCATACTTTTAATGTGCTTAATTTTCACCGCACATACCTTACTCATTTCGCTGCCGTTCGTAGTTCATGCTTTACTTCCATACATCGATGTCGGTAACAATATGTGTACCGCTACAGCGTACATTCTCCTCTCGTTTTATTTAATAAAAAGAAGATTTTTTAAAATAAATAAATACATACGAGTATATTTTGTGATTCTTATCTTTATAAAGTAAACCATTACTACCACAGATTACTACAATTACCACAGATTACAGTCACTTTGCCTGCAGTTGTAAACTTAGGGTAAAATAACATCCACAGTATAAATTTTGCCATGAAGTTACAAGTCTAAATTGGTTCTCGTGTATATTTTGGCGGGCAATTCCGACTGTTATTTTTTTCTCCCGTGGCGAGGATTTTGTCGCAAATCTAAACCTGCTATACAAATTCAGTTTACTGACATAAATTGTACACTTTCCATAAAATAAAACAAAAAACTTGTTCTTGAAAATGTTTGAAAGAGTAAATTGATGAAACTTGAAGGTGGGGGCAAAATTTCAGATTATCTTCTACTTTGCATAAATTGCAATTTTGTACTATGATTTTTTTTTAATAATAACTTTGTTAGTCAGAATAATTATAATCTTAATAAGTGCTCCATTAAAAAATACTTAAATTTTTGTTTTGCATAAAACCGGTTTGGAATGTTTCAGAGGTTAATGCCACCAGACTGTGTATTTTTTAAACTTGATTCAGAAACTGTTTAGGCGACATTTTGCCAAATAAACTAAAACCACAGGGGCTATTTGACACGCCCATCTCTGGCGTGCAGCGAAAAATAATAACTTTATTATTTATTACAGTCTTGGATTATGGACCCGAGATCCCGAGTTCGATCAAATTATAGTGCATGTGCACTCAGCCACAACCTAAAACTCATTACTTTATAAGCGCTCGCTGATCCCACTTTTACACCTGACTATGAATGCAATTTTGATGGGTGAGTGCAAATAGCCATGGCAAGGATTTATGATTTATTCTGCCACTTGGGCATGAAATAATCAATCAATTTTAATTGCTTTGAGTGAATTATAAATGCACATCTACTTTATCATTCACAATGTATGTATCTTCATGTTATAAATATGAACTGTAATAAATAATCATATAAGTACATTTAATACAGCATTCAGACTAGCTCCGATGGCGCTTACGATACAGATCTGATCGTTACTCAAGAAAATTTTCAATTGATGTTCATCTCACAAAAAAACACATATTCTGTAATTGTTTATTGGTAATCCTACTTGACTTCTCTTAAGATGAGAGTATTGAAAATATTGACAAAACCTTACCTACTCGAAAATAACTGTTCAAAAGGCATAACACTTTATTGAAAGTAGTTCGATATTTTTTCTATGCCACTAAAGCCTAAAAAACCTGCCTAACTGGCCGTTGTTATAGTGCACACTCACAGTCTTTTTATTATTAGAACGTTTAGGAATTTAGGATGATTTCCATGTTTTCTCATAAAGACACACAAATTTTTCTAGATTTTATTTTAAATCACAGAGAGACCTCAACCTTAGCCAAAGATAATGGACTGAGACACATTGAAGTTTTGTCATATTTGCCTTTGTATTTACCTTTATCTATCATATTATATTGTACCTGTGGTATTAACCTTTACTCACTATTATACCTTTAAAATAACCTGTTATGGTCAAAAAATATGGAGATGCAATCTAGAATGACTGGTTGTGATCGGGTACCTCCTGAGGTAAATAGGGAGTGGAAGGTCTCTTAAACAATAGGCCAATCAAGTAAAGACAGCAGCAACCATGTAAGAAGTTAAAACGACTAGTGCAACACAGTCGAGGGAGAATTATAATAGAATGATTACAGCTTTCACAGTCCCCAGTAATGAGGAATTGAGGTAAAGGACGAAAAAGAGCTTCAATTGTACACTACTATTTTTCGACTCAAATCCATGGCTGTTCAATTCAATATTGATGATTTAGCATCAGCTAAAAGAAGCAGTTCAGACCGCAAAATAAAGGTTTAAAATCTCCCATAATACCAAAAGAAGAAAAAAATATGATTTTTTCACTTGTAAAAGCTTCTTATATTCTATGAACATTCGCGGCTTAGAAGGATTGTGTGAATTAAAATGTCTTATCCATCGCATAGTACAGTGGTACCTCAAGATACGAGTGCCCCCTAACATACGAGTTATTTTAGAGTTGAGCTTTCGAGCGAGCGAAATTTTGTTTTGAGATACAAGCAACGTGGAAAAGAAACACCCCGAAAAAGTTGCAGTTGGTCGTGCATTGGAGCTATATAATGGCACTTGCCTAACTCATTTACGAAGATCCAAGGAAGAAACAAACCTCCTTGAACCTTTTTTTTAATTCTGCGAAAACGGCAAAGGTCGAGTGAAGAGAAAAGCAGTGACTAAAATGAAGCAAACTACTAGTAGCATTTAAGCGTTCTTGGGGTGGCTAGTGCCACTAAACGGCGCTATATAAAAATTGCCCTATTATTATTTTTATTATTATTTAAGTCTAGTGTAAGTTGCATTCAAGTGACCAAAATACAAATATGTATGTTCACTTAATAACAACCAGCTTTTTTTGCTTTAAATTATTTTATTATGTATTTATACAATATTTTTCTTTTATAAATACATTTTTCTTATTCAAAAACACGTAAAAAACAATTGGGGGTAGCGTTTTGAGTTGAATTCGTACCTTGAGGTATCCGTATCCCTGTATACTCGTACGTATTACTATGTGCATCTACAGTACACGTCTTATCCTTTAAAAGTAGCGTGAAAACCTTCCGCCTTTAGGGTGGCAGTGGTTGTTTATCAACCTTCGCAAATGTATCACAACATTCACTTTAATATATTATATTATTAATTCACTTGCTGTCTTGCTTTTACCTGCTTAAACGTAACTAAGCTATACATATAGTGTAACTTCTTGCCGCGTTATCCCCGAAGTATTTCGCATGTGGTGAGTGGAACGTATTTATTGTTATAGGTAAGGGGGCCGGCCTTACGCGAACCACTTCAGTTCAAATGAGGTTTTCCCAACTATTTATGTATTTTAATTTGAAAAGATTTGTCGGCCGCTAACACTGTATAAATGAAGAAAAGAAATGGTGTTATTTGTGATAGTAATAATACTAATAATAATAATAGGATGATTTATTTGGTGAGCGCTGTTTTGTGTGAATCACCCCTCAAGAGCCCTTGAGTGCAAATGAGTTTTAACTGTTTAGATGCTACAAGACTTGTTAATAAAGTGTTTAAATCTCAGAGAATATTTATTCTTTCTTGTAATAGCTGGTTATACATTAATTAAAAAAATATCTTGATTTTATTTCATGCTCGCATCTATAGATTTTTACTTTAATATAATTAATTTCGTGTAACATTTATCACTTAGGTTCTTCCTGTGAAAATATTTTTTCATTCAGGTGTTCATAAATCTGTCATCTAGTCGTAAAGTTTCAATCCAAAAAAACCTTGAGTGTAGCTTGCTTTCCTGGCAGTTAAAGCCAACCATTTGTGAGACTAAATATTGTTTTATATTCTGTGATAGTTTTTAGGGAGGGAATGATGTCGGTTAAATAATGTTGAGATTGGCAAGCGTTTCATTATTAGCAGGATGAACAACACCCTTATTCGTATTTTTAACGCTGCAACTATAAATAGTAATTTTCTACTCTATGTTCTTGAGCTACGATGTATTTTGTCGTCATTAAGTTAATCTGTTTTTGATATTTGCTTCGAGGGGGGATTCTTTGTTAGTTTTATTATAGATATTTATCCATCATGATGACGATGATGATGATGATTTGATAAAGCGGCATTTCGTGCAGATTGTCACTCCAAGGGCGCTTTCTGTGCTATCGCTGCGAAGTAGTGTGTTTTGAGGTTTTCCCTGGATTTCGATGCTCGGACTTCCAGTGGCAGCTTGTTCCACGAAGAGGAACCCGCAACAGCAAACGCACGATTGCCGAACACAGTGGTTAATCTCCTGGTTGGCTCGCTCACCAACGTTTTGGAGCCCCTCTCTGCCGAACGCAGCGTCATAAATGATTCTATCCTGCCCTATTGTGAGCAAAATACATTAAAATTCCACATTGCGCCAACGCAGTTCCAGGTTTCATTTTCCATGCACCTACATACATGAAAAACGTGCTATTTTATATTATTTTGACACAGACATTCAGCCTAATCTCATCTGCTTCTCCATTTATAGTACATGTCACACATTTTATTGACCACGCTTTTCAAACTTTCAGCTAGTACATCTTTCGATTCTTCATCATGCTCTACATGCGGCTTCAAAAGCATTTGTTCTACAGTTTTCCATTTCTATTTCTATTTTTTATCAATTCTTAATGTAGTCATAACAAAGTCGAAACATAATATATATTTATTGTACATATTTTTATACCAATTTGCATTGTACAGCTCTAGATTACCTTAGGACGTGTAGTTTTAACAATAGCTTAGAGATTTTAAATTAAAATAAAATGGCAAGCATATGAGAGCCTTGCAGATAATTTTTTTTTGCTCAGCTCAAAACCTGTATTTTAAACAACACTGTCTTGTTTTTTTCTTTTCTTCTTACCAAACTAAAGGTATATGGACATCACATTTTTGTGCTTTTTGTTTCGATACTAGATTTCTCTGGGAAAATAAAGTGTTGGGCTCCACTATCCAATACTTGCGTGCATCCAATTACTTCCAAGAAGTGTCTCATGAATCTCGCAGGACTGCACTCGGACTCTGTTTGTAACTTGCATGCTAAATGCCGACACAACAAGACTACAAATTCAAAATTTTAACTCATTCCGCGAGGATAAATTGCATGACATATACCAGTACGTATATTGTACCGGCATACGAACGTTCAATGCCTGTCTTAAAAATGTACTTAAAGTACATATATTATGTACTCACCTTCTCCAGAGATGGGAATATATTACACAGTTTGCAGACATGTTTCACACTTTTTCTTATGGGTATTTTTTTACGTAGGTACATGTGTGTTTCTTCTTTTCTTATTGTCGTAATTTTTGATGATCTACCAAAGGGTATGTATAACTTAGACGTTACAGCTCTTAACTCAAAAAGCAAATCAAAACAAAGTTGGTCCTGCCTTCTTTCTTTAAGGGAAAGGATTATAAAGTTTATTCTTCAGTCCAGCTCAATGAAATAGTTTCAAACCTTATTTGGTGTCAAAATTGTTAGAACATGTATGGACGTCAGATTTGTGTTTTTTTTATACAATAAGGTATTTGCACAATGGTGACAGAGAACGTACAGCTTGTGTAGGCGTTTTAAACTGGTGCTGGTCATGCAAGGTCTTCAAAATGTATCGTACGTAACTAAGCTACACAAATGTTGTAACTTTTTACCGCGTGGTTTCCAAAGGGATTTCATGTGGCATGTGAAATCTATTTATTTTTACTGGTTACTACTTACGCCAATCACTTCACTTGACGTGTGGGTTTTCCCAGCTTCCGATTGAGCAGGTTTTTATTTCTTGTAAAGGCTGAGTAAATCTTGCCAGTTATTACTTCTGGGCTTCAAATCGACACCAAACCGGGAAATCGTTTCTGACACCCTTGGTGGGAATCGAACCTTAGCTCGCGGCATGGAATGCAAGCGTTCTACCAACTGAGCTATCGACCGGAATTTTAGAGAGCTTGATCGTCACTACAAAGTACCAATTTACAAGTGAAACCCAATTGCTCTAAAGCTGGATGGTTTTTGGCTGGACCTTTTTTGGAGTGTTGGAAAGTTTCCAGGATATAATAAATTAACCCTAAATTAAATATAGTTTTTTTTGCGATGTTTTGAAACCAATCCCATTAAACAATGTGCCATGAAGTAAAAAAGTTTGTCGGGTACTAATTCAAAGCAACCAATCATTAGAAAACCACCCACAAACATTATTCTCATTGCAGTGTTTGGTGTAACAAGAAAAATGAGCTTGAAACAAACAAAGAAGTAATATTCTGGTCATGACAAATCTATAAAAAATAACAATATTGTAATCCATAATCTATAAACTGAATTGCAAAGATATATTACATTTAAGATTCATATCACATGCATTACCACAAACAGACACGTGTAAGTTCTCGGTTACAAATATTTCATGTGTACTTACCATTCAAAAACCAAACCTCTAATGAACATAAGCCCAGAAACTTTTGCCGTCTCTCCCTGCAACAGGGGTGACATTGGCAAAGTGAAACTTATTTTACAGTGTGGGTGTTCAGCCTCAATACTAACCTTTAATTAGAAAAACACAAGTAATAAATTCATCATAATAATAACATCCTTGTAGAAATTCCAAAAAATTTGTACGCCAATATTTTCTTCATTATGTATTTCTTTCATGTTTGTAAAATACTAAGTATGATCTACCGCATAAAAGCAAAATGTTGAGATTCCTGTTGTACTCAGTAAGACAACGTTGTATCATTACAAATGTTTAATTTTGTAGGTTATTGTCTTCAAGGAAAATTATTGAATTAATCTCAACACGTTTCGTTTACAAAATGACAATAGTACTTTTT
The DNA here is from genome assembly GCA_951799405.1 of Agapetus fuscipes. NCBI lineage: Eukaryota > Metazoa > Arthropoda > Insecta > Trichoptera > Glossosomatidae > Agapetus > Agapetus fuscipes. The sequence goes on along the minus strand of OX637332.1, from coordinate 16,289,928 downwards.
TAATTGAAAGAAGCACGTTGTATGCTGTATCAGAATTCAATGCGCAACATCAAAGGCTGTATGTAAATTAAAATAGGAAATCCCTTTACGAGCGCAAACTTCTCACACACGTGTTTTTGTAGGTATGCATTTAATATGAATTTGAAATGTTTATATACCTTTGTATCTTAGATTATATTATAGTATTACGAGATTGACACTTATTTTCTTTTTAATGTATTAGAAATAATATAAATGAGGTTTTTTTCTTTTTTGAAAATTGTTTTGAAAATTATTTTATAAAAATATATTTGTAACCATTCTGCTCTTGAAGATGCCTCATTAGGCGAAAATATTCGAGCATAAACAAATAACATGAAGTGAATTAAAACAATGTTTTACCATTTATATTTTTAAATATTTATATTAGAAATAATATTATATATTGTCGGTGTTATGGCCGCGGGGATCAAGTCAGGTTATTTGGAACCGGATAACGTTGGTTCGAATCCCGCGACGATAACTTCGACCCTGGTTCAACAGATGCCGTTGCATGCACACAAGCTTCTGCTTTCGCATGAAGACAACTGGCCAGGCCAAATAGGTTGGTGGATGGCATTCTTTTCCACAAATCTATTTTTTAACTTAAAAAAAAATATATACATAAATTTAAACGTTTTCAGAAACATTCCTTATCATCATCAGTTTAAATAATACTAAATCTATGTAAGTCTAAGTTTCAAAGATATATATCATTTGAGATTCATATTAAACGCATTCCCACAAGCAGACATGTATAATTTCGCACTAACACATGCTACATGTGGACCTACAATATATGAATTCAATCTCAAATGAACATAAGCCCTGCAACTCTTGCCGACCTTCCCTGAAACAGGGGGGACATTGGCAAACTGAACCATCTTTTTACAGTATTGGTGGTCAGCCTCATACCAGCCTATAAGTCAAGGAAATACTGACACATAAATTTACACTCAGCCATCAGTAATGTATCAAAGAAATAATGTTAATTTGGCGTATCTTCCTTAACTTAAAGGTTGGTATGAGGTTGACCCCGCATGCTGTAACAGCTTAGTTCATTTTTGCCAATACCACCCAGGTTTCAGGAAAACGCGACAGTCATTGTAAATATTGTATGAGAGGTTTGTTTTATTTTGTAAATACACACGCAACATGTATAAGCGTGAGCTTACACGTGTCTGCTTGTGGACGTGCATTTAATATGAGACTTGATTGTCAATTTTTCTTTGCAACTTTGATTATAGATATCCGTCCCCATTCTGCTCAGAGCCTCTACTAAGTTATTTTTTCTCCCTTCTATCAGGCATTTTTGACCGGTCCGTAGTCTAGTAGTTAGCGCCTCGGACTAGTAAATGGAAGGTCGTGAGTTCGAATCCCGGCAGCTTTTCCCGTTAAAAATAAATTTGAATCGATTTAAAATGGTTTCTAGTTTGATAGAATTTACTTATTAATTTTCACTCTTAAAAAAACGGCTCTTTGATGTCGATGGCGACTCAATTCTGTTGAAAGTTTAAAAGATCGAAGATCAAGCGTACCACGAGTTATGACTCACAACAAACAACCAACGAGTCTTTAATCTTTATCAATAATCGATTAAATTTTACGTTGACAGTGGCGCTTCAAATACATCAATAAAACTTCCATTACAAAGTCATTGTTTGCTCTGTCATATACAGTGGAGTAAAATTGTATCTCAATTTACGTATTGCACTTTTGTTTTGTGCGGGTACTATTGAAATATAAGTTTTGGCCGTGGAATAACATTCTATTGAATTAAATCGTTTTCTTAAAAAAATTAAGACTTGTACATTAAGAAAAAGTTTTTTTTAAAAGTCTTAAGTTTTGAGTATTTCAATTGCGAAGATTCCCACATTTAAGTAATATAATAAAATAAAATCTTAAAACCTATGTTATGAGAATTTTTTGTAACTATGAAAAAAAAAGTATAGATAATGGATTATACAAAAATAAAAACTAAAGTTTTTCTTCACGAGTTGGTTTATTTTCTCTAACGCTTTGAAAATGCCGGCAAGGTTTACTTGGTCATCAAACTAAATGAGAACCCGTCTCTCGGGACTTGGGACCCCTCTTGGGAAAGTGGTTGGCATAAGACTGGTTCCTTTATCTGTAAAATAAGTAGTTTTCGCACGCCAGATGTGACGCTTTCATAGACTACGCGGTAGGAAGTTGCGATATATGTACATCGATATTGTTGCGTCGCATTTCATGTACATTTACTTATTTATCTCCACTTTTTCAGAATTATTGCACACTTTTTTTTAAATTAGAGACCTAAATTTTTCCACTCTTCAGATTTTACCAATCACTCAATATAGTGCAAGGTAGGTGTGTACTAATTAGTTTTAAGCGTCCAAAATCCTGAAAAAGCAGTTAGATGAAGGTTCAGGGCACATGCGTGGTGTGCCAGAAGCGGCCAATAGGTCATGTTGGGCCAGCTCTATTGATCCGATGCGCGCGCCCTACGAAAAAACAGGTGCCAAAGGATGAAGTCTGTTGATTTTTCCCCAAAAATCGGGAAAATGATGAATAAACTGTGATAAAATAAGACTCTATTTTACTTACGTTTGCTTTCAAAAGTAAAAAATAATAACGAATAATCATAAACTTTCACATTAAAGAACACGAAAACTATGATAAAAACAAAATAAAAATACGGCAATTTTTATGTTTTTTTTTTTGATAAATTGAATTGAAAGAAGACGAGCTCTAGGTTGAAAGAGGCTATCTTGGTTGAATAATCTGAGACAGTAGTTTGGCAGAAGCACCAGATTCCTCTTTCGCGCAGCAAGTATCGCAGGTGTGAATTGCTATGATAATCACCAATCTTCACTGAAGAAGCACAAGAAGAAAAATATTTATGAAGTTTTTTTCAAGTAACATTTTTCATTTTTAATTATTATAATTAATGGTGTCTAAACAATTATTTTATTTTTCAAACTGGTGTGGTGTCAAACGGCGAGGTGGCGACACAGACTAAAGTGCCTTTAGTCCTTAGGAACCAGTAAAAAAAGAAGAAAGTACAGTTTTTCCGGGGAGGTGATGAAAAAAAAACCATTGTTTAATTCTTCCGATCAGTACAATTAAACAGTGTTTTTTTTTTCATTTTCAGAGTTCTACAAAGTTTCCGCTGAAACATTTCGTAAATCGTACAACTTTGTAAATATTCGGTAAAATGCGTTTTTTGATAAGTAAACATGGGAAATTTCCAACGTATGCGTCGTAACACTTCTGAAAAAGGTTATATAAGGCACCGACTGGGTATCCGGGTCCTTTGCTACCTCATTGAATCGGAGAACCTTTGGTTTTCCGGTTTGTTTAGACTTAAAGGTACAAAACTGATAGCAAGTCGTAACTAAAGTACAAATAGCTGTTGTTTTCTTTTATTTGTCAGTTTTGGTGTGAATGATTTGCGGCAGTTTTGATGGTTTAATCAAATAAGTGAAATCGAAAACAGTTCTGATGACGAAGAGGTTGGTGCATATCGGCGTACTTCGGAGTTGACTGCAGCCGAAGCCTGAACGGTGAGTAAACTTACACACTTATAATATTCCAAAACCCCACACATCCATACGAACTCTTATACTCATATCTTAAATAAATTAATCGAGAAAACTGTCAGTTATGACATCACAGAAACTCGTAAAAGAAATATTGATTAACAATCATGTAACTTACAAACGAGAAAAAAAATAAAAACTACGTCATTCAGTTATTTACAAACATTGAAATAATTTCAAAAAATGTATTAGCATTTATGTGAAATGCTAAAACATTTATGTGAAATAATTTATTTCAATAATTTAACTTCTTGGAAGAATATAAATGACAAAATTGTCCTTCCGTAGTTGTAATTGTTTCTCTGACACCGTTCCACTAGGGGTGGCCTGAAGCTCTACAGAGCTGCCTCCATTTCTTCCTATCCTTGCATACCTCTTTAAATTCATTCCTATCCATCACCTTTTTCATGCATTTTCTTCTTATACACTCGCTTTGTACATCCCATTCTTTCACAATCTCCTCAATCTGACCACTTAATACTTTTTCGGTCGTCTCTTACCTCTTTTTCCTTTCACATTTCTTCTGTATACTTAGTTTTCCAAAACTATTTGTAAATAGTTGTACTGAATATATTGTTGAAGTGTTTTTAAACACAACAATTACAGATTTAATGCAATGAATAAGTTTACACGACATGCTCCTTTTTATAAATCCAACATAAATTATCATTGCAACTACCCATCCTCATAATCGCAATTTATGTTTAGCTTGTTCATTTGGAATTGTTATGTATGCTGAAATATTTTGTTTTTGACTGCTGCGCTGTGATTCGCCATGTTGCAGAAAACCTTGTGCGCATGATCAGAAGGCGTATTCTACTTGCTATTGATCGATTACAAGCATTTTTTGTGAAGATTTTAATAATGAAATGTAATACATATGTCGGTTAATAATTAGGTCAAAATAAGAAACCGTAATATTCAAATAGCTTTCCTAGAGCTACAATGGGATGCCAGATTGCAATTTGAATTGATACTTCTGAAAAGGGCACTTGTTTTATTAAATCAAATGATTACATAAAAATTTATTTTAAGTGATCAAATTTCTGAACAAATGTAATATCCTTTATTGTACAAAAATGTAATATTTGTGTACAATATTGATCTAATTGTGTAAACTTTTTGGAAAAGCACTTCAATATTGATTTGATTACATGAAAGATCCACCAATAACTTTCATTTTTGTTTTAAATAAGAATCGAATTCATACATGATACAAAAAAAAACTGAAACTGAATAACTTAATTTGTGTGTGCAAGTTATGCACTTGCACACACAAATTTAGAATGGTAACACATTTAAGTTTTCAATTTTTTTCGTAAATGTAAGCAGCATTTTTGTAGCGTAGAGGTGTATGTATTTTTTGATAGTTGAAAATTGATTTGTTGCGTAAGCGATCTCCGTTTTCTTAGGAGTGGCTGGGCCATAGCAACAGGAGAAAAGAGGGTGGATTTTCCGCCCGATGGGTGGATTTCCCCTCAACAGAGTTGCATTCTGCCCCCTAGGATTGCATTCTCCCCCTAGCCTACCCTAGATTTAGCTTTGCCCGGGCGAGGCTGCACATTGCATAATGCACCAGGCGCATGCGAGGTCCGGCATATTATGAGGGATGCATGAAATGGCCGCACGATATTGATAATGGAAAGTCCTTGACACCTTACAACAGGCACCCTTGACACATAAATAAGATGCTTGTTGATTTTACGTGGCGAAACAAATTAATCCACCGTATTTGTCCTACATTCCGTTTAGTCTTCATCAGGTAACCTATTGGTTCAAACATACTAAACTCTTTTAAAATTATTTTCCTTGATTTTTTTGCAATAGCTTTCCATTATCAATGATCAAAATAATCTTACGAAAAATAAAATAAGTGGAATAAAAAATTGCAAATTGTTTTTAAATAATAGTTTCTCAATATTTTTGCTAACTTAATCAATTGTTTACTTAAACTTTACATCGTATTTTAATTAAAACATTGCAAGCTTGTGTAAAATCAATGAGTTAATCACCAAAGGAGAATTATATTCATAAGTTGGATACTGAAAATTTGTGATAAAGGACCGTCGTCAAATATTTTGGAATATAGTTTTCCTTCAAATGAGAGAGCTTTAATAGCATTTGGAGCTTTTCAACACAATACACGAACTACTGTTTTTGTAATCTGTTTTGACCTTGATTGGTTTCATTATAAAGATTAATTGAAATATCATATGTATTGTATGCTTGTGACTAATCTAATCTAATCTAATCTAAGTTGCAAAGATATTTCACATTGGAGATTCACATTACATGCATTCTTACAACCAGGCACGTACAAGTTCGCGCTTGCACATGCCTCATGTGAACCTACAACATAAAAACCAAATCTCAAATGGACATACACCCTGCAACTCTTGCCGTCCTTCCCTGAGACAGGGGTGACATTGGCAAAGTGAACCATTTTTACAGCATGGGTGGTCAGCCGCATACCAATCTATAAGTCAAATTACATTTTATACATCACTAAATAAAAATATCTATGGACAACAAACAGAAAACAAATTCCAATTTAATAAACCCTAGCCGCCAACATTACAGATCAACCGCCATTTCTTTCTGTCCTTACATACTTCTTTCATTTCCTCCAGAGTCATAACCTTCTTCATACAGGCTCTTCTTTTATTATGAAAGTAAATAGACGCTCTTGGTAAACCTGGAACCACTAAAAGTCATCATAAATTTGATCATTCACGTATTTATGTACACTAGTACATGGATACTCATTATTATAATAAAAGCACACTTTGTCTGGTCGACAGTTCAATTAGTAGAACGCTTGCGTTGAAAAATATGGTACTAGGGTTTAATCCCACCAAGGGTGCCAGACGTAATTTTCCATTTCGGTATTTTCTATGTATCATGACACCGGCAAGGCTTACTCAGCCTTCACAATGAACACCTGAAATATAAATCAATAATCAAAGTTGCAAAGATTTATTTACACTTGATATGCACACTGTATTCATGACCACAAACCAAAACTTGCAAGTTTAATTAAAAAAAAAAAAAAAACCTTTATTTTATTCTACTATGGGGCTGTCCATATATTACGTCATTCGCATTAAGGGGGGGGGGAGGCTGGTCTGCGAATGATGGCAAATGATGTACGAGTACCAAAAGTGACGTCGTTCTTGTAAATACCAATTTCTACAAAATATACAAAATAGTATGCAAGTAATATAACATTATTAATTATTAAGCTCATCCATTATTACAGCAAGAGGGGGGCGGGGGATCCAGATAATGACTGTAGGATGATTGTAAGGGGGGGGGGGGGGGGTCGAAAATCGGCCAAAATCGATGACGTAATTTATGGACGGCCCCTATTATTTTTATTTAAATTTGTTACAAAAACAAACAAAATAAACGAGTTGACCGGTTTCGGCCTCTAGGCCATCCTCACAGTACCTAACTCTGAAGTTACTCTGGCCCAGAGGCCGAAACCGGTCAACTCGTTTATTTTGTTTGTTTTTGTAATAAATTTAAATACAAATAATAGTAGAATAAAACAATAGGTTATTTTCATTTTTTTAAATTAAAATGGAGTTGTACAAAATTGCAAGTTTAACGTGACATACGCTATTCTATTTGCAAAAGAAAATCATACCCGCAAACGTACGTATACTCTTCAACTCTAGCCGGTTTTCCCTTAAAACAGGGCTGTTTTTGATAAAAGTGAAGATTTTTTATCATAAATAAATCTCAAGGTCAACATTTGACTCGTTAACTTTTTCCATGTTCAATTATGTAGCACTTTGCGAGTAGATTGCTAAAAAAAATATCGTATAATAAAATGTGAAATATGAAAAATGTGTAATTCTATTTAAATATAAAACTGTAATGGGTAAATCCTAAAGTAATCTACGAATAGTTGTCTTTGACACAAAACCTTTATTTTAATTTTAAACTAACTTTGTATCTCATTCTGAGAGTTGCAACCGACCATTTTCACTTTTTTTGAACGTTTGGTTTATTTTGGGGTCAGTTTCACGGGATAGAATTGGGTTGTTCGCAACAAGCTCTCTTAAATGGAGTTTGATCTCCAGTTTTCTAAAACAATGCTTTTTAAGCTATAACATTTTGCTTCGATCAGAGACTGGAAAAATAACAAGAACTCAAGCCACTTGTGGTCCGTGGACCGCCAGTTAACAATCACTAACCTTAAAGATAATTCAGTGTACAACTTTTTCTATCTACACTAATTTATTCCTCCTATATATCAAAAAAAACTTAATAATTATGTGAACGTTACAGTTAACATATCATGGGGCTTTGTACATGTTAGTGCCAAGCAAAAAATTCAAATTTTACTAGCTCCTTTTAAAACTTTTCTCCCTTCTTCAAATCCATATATTTCAAAACAAAAAAATGACAGAGCTTGTTGAGGTGCTATTTATTTTCATGCTAAATTTGAAATCCTTACCCGCAGTGTAAGTTCTTAAAAGTTTATACTACAGGTACTTGTAACGAAACTCTTGAAAGCAAAAAATTCTCCCTCACACCTACACAAAATAGTCTCACAAAAACTAAGCATCAAAAATATTTTGAATTCTTACTTTTATCTCTCAAATAGTAGCATAAAGTTAATTTAAATAAATAAAATGTTTTTGGCCCACGGCAAATTTGTAAGAAATTCGTCGATTTTGTTAGGATTCATCCTTATGAGAAAATTGTAACATTTGTTTCAGATGACAACAGATGCCTTCAAACAACACCACGACCAGCATAGATTGCAACTCTTGCAAATTACTTTTGAACAGGTAATACAATATTCACACCTCAGACTGATTTATTTGATGAGCGCCATTTTTGTTTTAATACCGTATCAAGTTCCCTTTAATGCAGTGGTTCTTAGCCTTTTATAAGCCAAGAACCTGAAAAGTTTTAATTAACAAACGTTAATATAAAACATAATAATTAATTAATACAAAATATAAAGCATTATGTTTAAAATCAACTATGGCATTTAACAAAAAATGTGTGGAAGCAAAAGGTGCACCTCATTTAAGGCGCCTTTATAACCTAAATCGGCCGTTTTTGTTTCTTACACTTTATGGTCTTAGCAAAATAGAAGTGAAACTCCAATCAGACAAAAATCAAAGTTGAGTGTGATTTCTCCCATCAAAGAAAAAATTTGGTTCTTGCACGTAAATCCGCTGATGTACATCATCTTTCCTGTTCAAATTCCATCATACTATTACCCACTTCCGAAAACAATTTAACCGAGGTATTTACCAGAATTAGGCAATCAAATTTGATCTGTCAATATAACATTGATTGGAGGTTGGTGCAACAGGCCCTAAGCAATCAAACTTGATGTGACAATCAAACAGATTGGAGGTTGGTGCAACAGGCTCTCAGGATATTTTACTAATTAGTGTTTGTCTCCGTAGTCGGGCAGAAGTTGCATGCTATGTTGGATGTCAGCGCGGCGAGTCCGTTCGGTGCCGAGCCCCAGGCACTGGCGCTGGCCACAGGAATCTGCATCACAGGCGCGGCCATAGTCCTAGCAAACCTTCTCATCATCACAGCATTCCTTAATTTTAGAGGTAGGTGTAAGTATACAGCACTCGCTAAAATTGTTTTTTAAAGGCACGGTTTTTAGGGAACCATAAAATGGAAGGTTTCGGGTTAAGTGGACTGTATTTTAGCTTTCTGGCTTCCAAAAGAGGTTCTACCACTAGGATGGCCTGTCTTTTCCCAAAGGGCAAGTTTCTGGTTACGCCAACAGACAAAAGTCACGTTTAGGGGCACGTGCGAAGTATTGGCTCCTGCATCTCATCATACAAGGAAGATAGAAAAAAAACCACGGGCTTTAGGCGGAAGGAAAATATCCCAGGGTGGACGAGGCAGTGGTTTGACAAAAATACAAGATTGCTCTTTCGTGCAACAGTTTTAAAAGCGAAAATATGGCTGTAACGATTGCTTATCTTAACTGAAGGGGCACAAAAAGGATAAAGAAAAACCTATTTGCGTCACTGCTTAACGTATTTTACGTTAGGTGACAGGTGAATTTCTGGAATATGTGAATGCAGTCCGTGATATTGTGCATGTAATGAGAAAGCAATAGTTTGAGATTGTTTGGGTTAAAAAATTGTGGAAGAAATCAAAATACCCAAATCATCTTTGGAGGGCAAGCATTTGAAGATAAAATCACCATGATACTCGCAGATGTTTAAAAGAAATGGCATAAAAAGAAGATGAAGTTTCAATATAATCGTCAACTTAATCACAGTTTAAAAAGTCCTCGCCAATTCTTCCGCAACTTTTCCCATTCTAGACAAAACTGTGCCATTTCTTCCCTTTTGCCTTTTGGATGTGAATTGGTATTATCTGCTCAGTTCATGTTTAAATGGCCTCAACTTTCTTTACCTCTCTAAGATATTAATGATTTTCTTTGTTGTTCGTAGGTCTCGGCAACGAGGTCATCAACTACTACCTCTTGTCTCTGTCTACTGCGGATCTGCTATGTGGCCTTTTTGTGGTACCGCTGTCAGCCTACCCGGCCCTCACTGGGTCTTGGCCTTACGGAGACATCCTGTGTCGGCTGATAGGATACCTAGAAGTCACATTATGGGCAGTCACCGTGTACACCTTCATGTGGATCTCAGTAGACCGCTATTTGGCTGTTAGAAAACCGTTGCGATATGAAACGGTAAGAAAAAAATAACTTACACACAAAATGATGCATATTATGTATAATAATTCACAAAAACATTGAATAGTATTTCAATTGAGAAATTTCTACAGCAGTAAGGTTCTTAACTGCGGTGAGAGTAAATGAAAGATTACTTATGTACAATTTACCCACGTACATATTATGTAGGTTTTCAAAAAATCACAAGACATTTTTTCAATTTCATTATTAAAACGTCAAAGTATGACAAACATTACAAAATAATGAATCTCGTTTTATCATGCGGCTGTGGTTCCCAAACTTTTATTCACTCAATCAAATGATTAAAAAATATGAAACTCTCTTTGTACTTTAAAATAATTTTCATCGCTCATTGATATAAAATATCATAAATATATATTTTAATAAATCCTGTGTGGGAGACTCCCTAGCTTCTAGAGACTCTAGGGGTCTATGCCACTTGTTGTAGTGCCGCAGAGGTTAACAATCAATATATGTATTCTCCATTACTTTAGGGTTATTTAATCCGAGGTTCTTGTAAACTACCAGCAAAGAACTACTGCTACAAAAAGAAAGAAATGTGCATCATTTTTCTAAATTTGATTGATTCTGTATATAACTTGACGTACTTACTTCATTGATAAATTTGTATAAATGAATATGATTCAGGTACAAACCCGCACGCGGTGCCAGTGCTGGATGGTGTTCACGTGGATATCCGCCGCCATGCTGTGCTGCCCGCCTCTGCTGGGCTTCTCCAAGCCCGTGTTTGATCACGACACCTGCATCTGCATGCTGGACTGGGGCAACATGGCCGCGTACACCGTCACGCTAGCTATCCTGGTGCTCGGACCCAGCGTCATCTCCATCGTTTACAACTATCTCTACATCTTCTCCATGATGAGAATGCTACGAAGCGGAGTTCCCATCCACGATAAAGAATACGCCACTGCTCTCGCTGAGAACCTCGCAAATCCGAGTCACATGACATCTTTTGCGCTCGTGGCGTCGTTCTGGCTGAGTTGGGCGCCGTACGCCGGGATGCGCCTCTACGAGTTCTTCATTGGAGCTGAGATCCAGTCGCCTCTGTTCCACTTCGCGTGCGTGTGGATCGGCATTCTCAACTCCTTATGGAAGCTGTTCATCTTGCTGGCTCTCAGCCCGCAGTTCAGGCTGGCTCTACGCCTTCTCTGCCTCACCGTGTGTTGCCGCAATAAGGCGCGTCTTCAGGCCGAGCTAGCCGGATTGGACAATGACGATTAAGCTTCGATTAGCGATGCCTGCAAGCGCGATACTCAAGTGTGCTTCCATTGTAGTTATAATAAATGTGGACGTTATAAGGTAACATAGGTTAGTTTTCCTCGAATAGCGGGGAATAATTTTTCAGTGAATCGCAAAAAGAAACATTTTAGGGTATAAGCAGTGTAAAATATTTAAAAAAATTAAAGGTTCTCATCTACGAGTATATACTTAAGTGTCGCGTTTGTAGCACGACCTGGACTAAATTATTATTTTGTTTTTTCGTGTTGCAAGTGTTTTCACGATCAAATTGAGTTATTGTAAAAAGTTTTATTCTTAAGTGTCGGTGGTTGCAAATTAAAATAATGTAAAATAAAGTAAGCCTTTTATATTGTACAGATATGCTGCAACAAATACGGAAAGCAAACACAGATTCATTGATTCTCAATAACGATTTTATTATGTAAGCCCATTTCAAATGACAACGCTAAGAAAACACTTTGTAGGTGTAGGATTCGTGTGAATTTTCAATTTATTGTTAGCTTATAAATGGAGAAGTTTAAGTACCTGGTAAAAATAATTATGGGTTTCAAATTACAAGTTTTGATGTGGTGATATCGTTTGAATTCCCCCGTGGAGACTCCTTTATTCGTAAATTATGCCATAGACTGATAGGAAATAAAAATGACACAATTTTACACCGCACACTATTTTTTTGTTTCGCAGCTGTAAAACATGTAGGTAAGCCATTCACTTGAACTTGAGTACAAATATGCGGAATCGTTAAAATTATTTGTCGTTTGATTTTAAAAGTTGTTTTTTTTCACGAACACCACACGACCACACAGCGCTTCCAATCCATGCGCCTTGTTGAATCGTAACCAAAATTTGAAATTAAATTTTATTATTTACGAGTATGTAAATTTTAAGTTCGCACAATTGTAAAGGTTGTTTTTAATTTAAGTTAATGTTTACGTTCATAAAATTGTGACGGTAGCTTAAAAAAAGAAGTTAATATTTTTGTAAAGTTGTAGCTTATGATTATTGTTTTTTTTTCTCTCTCTATGAGAGGAAAACTTCAATAATAAAACACTTCAACTTACACAGAATAACAAATATTTTAAGTTCATTTTGTACTTAGTCATAGATTGATAATCCAGTGTCTTCGAAAAATAGATGCAAATGTGTAATTGAAAACGGGTAAATAGAAACAATGTGGTAAAAAACCTATGCTTAAACATGTATAAGTGTGTGTATATATTTTTGCACTTTTCATATAAATGGAATACAAAATAAAAGCCAAAAGATCGTTTAGTGCTGTCACTTGATCATAAATATTAGCTATTGAGGATTAAATCTTGGTGTTTGCTTTCAGCACTTGACATATCTATACATTATGAAAAATGTAAAATACCATGTAATTATTATTGATACATTAACCATAAGCAACTTGTATGACATAATCACATTTTGTTTAATTTTCAATTATGTCATTGTGTATGACATATGTAGATTAATGAAATGATGGGGCAGAATACTTGAACAAAAGATTGAATTGTGTATTATAAGTAATATTTAGTTTAAATGTAAATGATACTTAATCATACTTAGGGTAGAAACAGTATGGTTTAAAATCGATGCAATAATCAAGAAACTTCATCCAAAGTATGCTTTGCCACTTTGAAAATGTTTAATTTATCTGATTTCCATAGTAAAGACGTATCAAACCCAGTTAAGTTTTGACCGGCGACTACTGGGCATAAATATCCAGTACACTGGGAATGCAGACGGATTACTTTGAAAAAAAAACATAAAAAAATTACCTTGCAAATTTCTACTTATTTTTACAACCCATTTCGCTCTGACAAAAAAATATAACGTGTTACTTGAAGATGAGTCTCCTACAAGATCGATATCGGATACTCCCGAGTACCACCGATTAAGAACCGCTGGTCTCGACCATTGCGGTTTTTTTTACCAGTCGAGACGTTTTTGGATCGGCAAATATTTGGTCTAACTGCATACACACGTACCTTTTATTTCTATACTTTTAAAAAAATATTTTTTCTTCCTTAAATTTTAATTTATGTATCTTCTAGATTATTGCATCTTTTAAATACCAAATCAAGCTTCAGTATTATAATATGAGCATTAAAAGTAAATTATTAATTAATTTCAACTTTTTTTAAAGTTTATCGAAAAGTTTCCATAATGGCCTGTGAGATGTATTATTAAACTTATAATAAGAGTTTATATGCGTAAAGTAAGTAATATTTAAGAAATTCAAGAAAACAGTATGTGCCTAAGCATTGCTTTAGAGAAAGAAGTACTTAAACACCGCTTGTAAGCGTTCAAAAACTGATTTAGGCATCTAAAAGTCGGTTGATTATAAATACATCGTTATAAAAAATGCTTAGTTTCATATAATTGTCTTAAATTTCTCAGACCCACAGTGTATACTTCAAAATTGTAGATCACCCTGCAATTTTGATTCATACCAAGTGTCAATTTGTATTTCAACAAATACAAATTGTCTTAGATTGTATTGAGGGTTTTGTCAGCAAGTTAACCCGTCATAGATATAAAAATTCCAACTAAAATATTTTATTCAAAATTTCAATTCGTTTTTATTTGGGCATATTTTGTGGTTTCGATTTTTTTTTAATTGAAGTTTTTGACTAATTTAATGGAATAAGGTTTACACCTTTTACTGCGAAAAATGTTACACCTTTGCAAATGCCAGTCTCATTTCATGGAACGGCTACAAGAGTTGCAGAATTTATGTCTGTTCATTTGCGTTTCATGTCAGTACATTTACGATATGCGTGCGCTACTCTCACATTTTGTCTGTTTGTGTATTTGCATTATTAAACCTCAAGTATAAATATATCTCTGCAACTAAAATTACACATCTTAATTTTTTTTTTCACTTTTTGTATCTTTTAGATGATACTAGTTACTTCAATTAATGTCTTAATAATTATTTTAAAATGTTGAGTAAGTATAGTAAAGTTTGATTAAAAATACTTAAAAATAAATATAAATAATCTGTATAATAAAACAAATACTAATTGTAATTTTTATTGTAAATTACCTTACATTCCTTTAAAAAATTCATTTTGTAAAATTCTATGATGTTACCAGAATGCATTTATAAATAAGAGATTAGACGTAATCGTGTGATTTATTTTGAGTATTTTGTTACACATGTAAATATTACATTTTTAGACACGTAATAACCATCTCAAATGTAACATAATAAATGAAGAAAACGATACACATAGTATGAATTACATATTATTTCACCTTTCATTTGAAGTGGTACCTGCATTATTTATGTTCCAGCTTTATCATTGTATTTTGGGGCTGTGGACGGTTAAATAATTCTTTTAACCCTTTACAACTCAAAAAAATTGAAAAGTTTTTTTTAATTATTAATTTTTGAGTGTGATTATAAAGTTCTAATTTTAATAGGACAAGCAAAGCTACTTCAAACTACTGATTAGTATAGGCAAAACGAAATCTCAATCCTAAGATTGTGCATCACCATACATGTACAGTCTTAAACTATTTCAAAGAGTTCATAGTTAGAATAGGTAAAACCAAATCCTTGTTCTAAGATTGTAGTGTTTTATCATACAATCTTTGAATAGCTGATATTTTTTGTATTTCAAACAAATTTGATTATTTTCAAGATTTCATATCCTTAAAACTGATTCAAATTATTTAAAATAAATAAAGGTTAAGCCAAATTTAATTAATAATATTTTATTTATTTAATTGAAAGATTCAAATCAAAACACTGTTTTGTAAAACAAATTTAATTATGCTAAACCAAATTTAATTATGCTAGGATTGAAGTATACCACCATGCAATCTGAGGATATTTTCAAAAGGTTTGAAATTAATTCACGAAAACTAAATATATATTTCTTAAGATTGTATATCGCTGGGAAATCTTAGAACTAATACCATTGGATTTAAAAAAAACAAATATCTCAAAACGATTCATAGTGATGTAAAACTAGTACAGGTAAAACCAAAGTTGCTTTTTACTATTGTATTTCTAATAATACAATCTTAGAATAATATTTTTATGTAAATCTCTGAATCTTAGAATTATTCCAACATGGTTAAAAATTAACCATTAAGCTCAATGAAATTAAAATAATTTGGAGAAACTTAGATGCATTGATAATAAAACTAGGAATATAATCAAGCTGTAAATACGTTTCAGTATAACCTTAACTTAATAAATTAAAAGAGTAATGTAGGATAAGAAAATCAAAAATCCTTTGTATATTCGTTGGTCAATATTTATTTGATAGCAAAATTTTCATTTATCCTTTGAAAAACAAAAAAAAGTTTACCCTTCTACCATCTGACATAAAAAAAAATATTCTCAAAAATTTCGTTTCATAATGGATCAAATTATGTTCACGAACATATTATCCTTTTAAAAAATAAAAAAATTTGCAACCTTATTTTATGCACAATTGTTTTCGATCATGATTTTTCACACAGTATTACAAATCTAAACATAGTATTCTACTAATATAAAATAAACTAGAATAACCATTATTTTCAGTTACCATGTACATACGGCAGTAATGCTCTTCACCAAATCGTGAATCAAGCAATGTTATTTAAATACATGTAAAGTATAACCAATGCGTGTTCTATGTGCACTTCAATATCAAAACATATGTGTACGCCGTATTTAATATTTAATGTTTATGAAAACTTACATAACTACTAATATACGACTTCATCAAAAATTACAAAATAACAAAATTTTCCTACAATAACAACCAACCCATAGCACATTTTCTATATTTTATTTTCAGAAAATATATTTCTGTACTTTGTTCTGATTATCAAATGTTCTCAATATTAATATATTCAAGAAGGCACTAGATATCTTTGATTTTTTTAGTTGACAATAATTTATCTTTTTTATGTAAGTATAACAAATACCTACAACTGGTAAGGAACCATAAAACACCAAGTGGAAGAATAATTTAATTGAGCGATTGTAGAATAATTATATATTTTGTACTGAAAACATCTTTTCGATAAAGAAAGACGCGGAGAAACTTAATAATATTTTTTTAACGAAAAAAGTATCTACATGAATGAACAAATATAAAGTACCCACCTACTAAACGATTTCAGCTATTTGAAGCAAAGCAATATTGGAGTTGGTGCAAACGAAGTCCCTAGTTCAGAAAAAATATATCTACACAACTTCTTCCAAGAAAAATATATAATGTGAATGGTGAAAAGAAAAGAATCAACAAACTCATTTTTTTTTATAAATGATAAGAATTTGTTAAATCTGATTTTTGTATAATTTAGAGTGCAAAATGGATGTACATTTCGAAAGAAACTTTGCGATTGATCATAGTAGAAAAGATAAATAAGGGACAACAAAATAATGAAACGAGTCATTGAAAACATATGTTCATTTGTTCCTTGACTTATAGGTTGGTATGCGGCTGACCACCCATGCTGTAAAAATGGTTCACTTTGCCAATGTCACCCCTGTTACAGGGAAGGACGGCAAGAGTTGCAGGGTGTATGTCCATTTGAGATTGTTTTTTATGTTGTAGGCTCACACGAGGCACGTGCAAGCGCGAACTTGTACGTGTCTGGTTGTGGGAATGCATGTAATGTGAATCTCCAATGTAACATATCTTTGCAACTTAGATTAGATTAGATTAGATTAGAAAACAATAAAAGATTTTAATTTGGACAAACAATCTAAATTTGCATGTAATGAGACCTATTAAAAAGGCTACCACCTCAAATTTTATTAAGCAGTAAATTAACAATAAATTCACTTTTCTTGAGCCATATTTTTCAACATGCTACATTTATCGACTTTTCTTTTCAAGTCAGAATTGTATTTTTCTGTTTACCCATGCACGATTAAAATTATTGGATGTATCCTTTACTGTATATTATAACAATTATATATGTCACATATTCATATCCGCAAGATGTTAAACTAAATGTTCACTCATTGATGTAATTTGAAAAACTAGTCAGGAAAAATAAAGGTTTGAAAATTATGAGTTGTTTTCTTTTGCATAATATACAAAAAATACGAAGTGGTCGATGGGGACAATTTAACGTTCTAAATTCTGGATGTTCTGCAACGTGGAGGTACGTATGTCTATCATATGAAAATATAAATTAAGGCTCCATAGGACGCACGAGTAGAGAGAGGTCGTCTTATTTAGTTACGCAAATTCAAGTCATAAGAAAGCGTAATGTATCTTAAGCACCTGTAACTAAAATCACCAACTTGAAATTCTGGTCGATACCTTAGTTGAAATACAGATCTTAGAGATCTGCACTCCATCAAAAACGAGACTATAGAAGACAATGTCCAATGTCTCGAATGTCCACCACCAATGGGATAAAAATATAGTTTCTCAATAGGATTTTTATTTTGATGAAAACAGGCCTGTTTCTCGAGGGCAGTTTCTTGGTGTTTCTGGATGGATCTACCTTAGTCGGTCAACAAATCGGATGAAAAGATTATTGAACGACCTGTTGCCAAGCTTTTATCGAATGTAGGTACACCACCAATTAGATAAAAATATAGTTTATCAATAGAATTTTCATTTTGATGGAAAACGACATGTTTATTAAAGATTGTTTCTTGGTGTTTCTGGATGGATCTACCTTAGTCGGTCAACAAATCGGATGCAGAGTTTATTTAACAGTCTTTCGGCAAGCTTTTATTGAATGTACACCACCAATTGTAGTCCAATGGAAACACTTCGGACTCGTTAATGGAATTTGTGGGTTCGAGTCCCGGCGGAGCACAAAAAATATACCATTTATATTTTCAAATATGCTCTTTGCTGGGTTGAAAATTCATACAACCTTTACCAAAGACCGGTCACTAAAAGGTCCATCCAGCCTTACAGCAACCGGGTCTTTATTGAGCGCGCTTTGTTGCGACGACCATGCTCGTATTCACCACTGCGGCACTACAACAAGATCCCAAGAGTGTCTTAAATCTAGGGAGTCTCCCGCACAAGATTTCTTTAAGCCAAAAGTGAGACAAAAAACATAGTTTTTCAATTGAACTTTCATTTTGATGAAAATCGGCATGTTTCTCAAGGGTAGTTTCTTGGTGCCTCCTGATGGATCAATCTTGGTCGGTCAACAAATCGGATGGAAAGATTATTGAACGATCTTTTGTCAAGCTTGGATCAAATGTCGTGATGATGTCAGCGGCTATGCTGGAGTATTAATACCGACGGGCCGCGGTAGGTCCGGGCCGCAGTGTCCCGCTGTCGTCAGCAAAGTTCGCACGCGCTCGCCGACCGTCTACAGCTCAGGTGAGAGGCCGGAACTGCTTAGCGCGCGACAATGTGATTGTTCAAATCAACGAAACCAAACTCAATACTCAATTGCGACCTGTAAATAAACATGCAACAACTTTTTACCCAGTAAGCAATTCAGTGAACATTTCAAATTTTGCATGCAAAAGTGCTATTCTTTCCTTTACGCGAAATTTGAAATGCTCACTCGGTAAAAGTTTTTGCAAATTTATTTGGGATACTGAATGAAAAATATGAAAGCAAATTCAGCTTTGGTTTGAAATGAAAGTGTGCTCTTCACAGAATGCCCCTACAATATTTTACTCTCCGAAATGCACGTGATTCACTTTAATACTGAATTTTTCGTTTAAGGACTATAATTACAATTGAAGATTAAGAGTAACTTTAAAAATAAGTAGTGAGTAGAAAACAAATAGTGAGAAAAGAATTTTCACAAATTTTATTGACGAAATAATATCCTGAATTTTGAAAAAAAAAAACAATACTGAACTAGCAAAATATGTATTCATTTTAAATTCATAATTAAAGTACCTACTGTTTTGGGATGCAAAAATTTATCCCATCACATTCTGACCACTAAAAGCTAGTTCAAATGACTGTAATTTTGAAAGTATTGAGGGTCACAAACACGAGGAAAGATCAACATTGGTGTGTTGGTTTTGGATTTGTTAATAATTGATTATTTTAAATGTGGCTTTATTTATCTGTGATATTTAATCGATTGAAATGAAATAGGTGAATTAACAGAAAAATTAAGAATATATAACAGGTTTTTCTATGAACTAAAAATGTACTAATGCATAAGGTGGTACAATGTATCGGTGTTTATATTTTAACAAGATACATTATTTTTAACTTCATTGTTTTTCTGTTTATGTGAAAAACTTACTAAAAATCGTATCTATAAGAGTTTTGATGCTCTTCATTTTTTTTGTTAATTTTCTGAAATTTACTTAGAAACATTGGATACTTTTGCTAATTTTAATCTTTCTAAAAGGTATGATAAAATGTAGATAATCCATGTTAATATGATACAAGTTCACTAGTTATATTTTTTTAAATACTCATCTTCAGTAAATCAGCATGAAAACACTTTTCCTATTTGTTCTTATCACATTGTGCTTCAGAATGATTGATGATTTATTTTGAGACCATCAATTCAAAATGGCGATCGTCTGTTACTCACGCACACGCCTGTACAACAAGGTGTGTGTGATACAAACAGGTGGTTAGAATAGTGTTGCGTAGCGCCGAGCTTTCATGCAATGCAAAATAGTATTTATATACAGCGAATAAACTACGACAGAATAAAAACATTACCGGTCTTTGAAAATTTGTTTTATAAAAGTGCTTCAAATAGAGCAATTATTTTGAAAATTACCACCTAAAATTTATGCACATTTTAAATTCTAATTTAAACGGAAGAAATGATTCTACTTATCCAATAATTAAAAGTTTTCACTGTAAATTTTCAAGGATTTTGTTTTGTTAAAAAGATAAAGAAATAAAACATGTTTAAGCACATTGTGCATACAGCAACAATAATTAAAAATAAATTACGAAAAATTCTCAAAAAATTGTTCAAAAAAAAGTTTTCAGTCGTGTTCCTCTTCTTCATTTTTCGTTTATGAATTAACGCACCCCAATGCTGATTAAGATTGAATTAGAAGATATCGGAAAAATTTATTAAAAATTATACTTAACTTAAAACATTAAAAATGATTACACTTTACCGATAGTAGACAAACCTTTACAGGACAGCTTAAAATAATATTCTCGACTTTTTCTGGTGTTGTAGCCAACGTTTTCAGTTCATCCTCAATCATCGTCCCTTCTAGAGACGTTGGCTACGACGCCACCCAAACGTTGAGTTTTTCCATAATTGTTCGTCTAAGCTCCGATGAGTGTAATTGAAGTTTAAAGTTATTTATAATGTGTAAATATGTCAATCACCCGTAACTCCAGTTTAAATTTTATCTGATCAGTTTGTTTCCTTAAATTAAAACTTCAAAACAAAAATAATTTGGCTTCTTGCTTGATCCCACAATCGTGAAAAATTAAAAAACTAACTTTTTTAATAGAAGTCAATCACTTTAATTATAAGTTTTAAATAAAAACTCGAACCAATATTTTAAAATTGAAACCTTAGCTAGTCCGGTCGATAGCTCAGTTGGTAGAATGTCTGAATTCCACGTTGAAAGCTATGGTTCGACTCCCACCGAGGGTGTTAGAAATGATTTTCCGTTCTATTGTTTATTTCAAACCTAAAATGAAAAACCGGCCTGGTTTACTCAGTCTTCACAAGAAATAAGAATCTCTGAATAAATAGCTAAGCTCTGAATAAATAGGCTCAACTCGCCACAACTCCTTCAGGGACAACAGAGCAGGATGGTTACACTTAATGTGTTGCTCAGATACGTAGCTAGTGAGTTCGAGTGGAAAAAAATTAAACGATTTTCAAGATTCCTCTTTTGCAATTTTCTGTTCAAGACGCAGCTTATAATATCAAAATAATATGTGAATATCGAACAATTTCCTGGTGTGATCCTAGCGTTACTTCCATCGAATATCTGGATACTTATAACTTTCGTTTGTTGATGCCAAAAGCTACAAACTTCAACATGTTATCGCTCGACTAATGTACGTCGTATTATAACTACATATCTATTTACAACCTATTATTTTAGTGCCGACAAGCACGTGACATACATTTTAAGGATTATGGGTTGTAAATTTTGTGTCATATATCTTTAATCTAAGTTGCAACGATATATTAAAATTTAAAGCTCATATCAAATGCATACCCACAAACAAACACGTGTAGTTCGCACCTACAAATGCTGAATGTGTGCTTACAAGCAAAATCCAAACCTCAAATGAACATAAACCCTACAACTTTTGCCGACCTTCCCTGACACAGGGGTGACATTGGAAAAGTGAACATTTTTTTCCAGTATAGGTGGTCAGCCTCATACCAACCGATAAGTCAAGGAATATAAAATATTATATAATCTAAATCGCGAAGATATGTTTGATTTTGATATTGTTACGAATGTTTTGTTGTAACATTCGGGATTCATATTAAATGCATGCCGATATGCAGACACGAGTAAGTTCGCGCTTACACAAGCTGTATGTACAGTTACAAAATAAAGATACAAATCTAAAATTAACACAAACCCTTCAGCCGGCTTTACACGGCTGGCTGTTGATGCTGGAGATTTACTTTCCGGGATCTGTTGCCGTGGTCTGTGGGAGTTGGAGCTTCCGGACGTTTCACCCATGTTCAAAAGAAGCCCATGGTAGACATGGGCGAATTGTCCGGAAGCTTCAGCCCCTACAGACGGCGCGGCGGCAACAGATCCCGGAAAGCTACTCTCCAGCAAGGTTTTTAATTAAATTTGTCAAAATTTTCAACACGTGCCTCACAATGTAATCAGAATGAACACGGGACATTTTTTTTAATTTGGAACTTTTTTTTGGTGAGCAAACGTCAGTCTTGTATGGGTCTGCCGTCCTTAGCAACCAATAACCAGATTTGTTTTCCTTTTCCCTACCAACCTAGCTGTGTGACGACGCAATACTGTCAATTTAATCCACGTGCGGATCTCATCTCATTCATACATCGTACACTATTTTTTTTTGCATAAGATTATATCAATGTGAAGTATTTCGGTACATTTGAATCAGATTAAATACATCGTAAAGACAAGCATGAATTTCAAGCTATTTTTGCAGTTTCAAGCTTGACAGAAATTTTTGTAAGCAACTTGAGATACTCAATAAGAGACAAAATATCCCTAAAATCTTATCCTACCTAAAAAAAACATTGCAATGTGAATCCAAAAATCATCTTAGAATTTTGGCCTCTTAATAGACTACATTTAGCACTGTGTGATATTTTGTTTACGTTTACGTTTTTGGTTCTGTCAATCAAGCTTTTTCGTGCTTGCTTCAGAAATTAATTCATCATACAGATTTGATGGCACAATTGTCTGTTTTATGGCGTTCAGCCATATTTTTGTAAGTTTGTATTCATCACTCCTACAATATAATTCAAGTTTTTTATTTTATTTTCCGACTTGCTCAGTCAAAAAAAATACTTGTTTATCACAACTCATTTTGCATAAACTACGACTGTAATTCTATCTTTTCTATAATCTATAATCTAAGTTGCAAAGATATATTTACAATTCATAATAAATGCATGCTCACAAGCTTACCAATACTGCAAATTATAATCTAAATCTCAAATGAACATAAGCCCTGCAACTTTTTCTGGCCTAACCTGAAACACGGGTGACATTGGCTAAGTAAACCATTGTTTACAGTATAGGTGGTCTACCTTATGCGCTCGTATAAGTCAAGGAATTTCATTAATGGATTTTGAATGTCATGAATTGTATAGTGCAGTTGGGAACAAACTTAAAAAATAGATAATCCAATTTATGTACACCTGTTTTTCTCTTCATTATTTATTTCCCTTTTTGTTTCTATTTGTAGTTGCATAATTTTATTGGATAAACAAAAACAATGAACCATGTAAATATGAATATTTTCACTAGAACACCATTTTTCAAATTTACGGATAATTAAAATCCTGAACAAACAATAAGGTGTGCTCATTTATTGACATTGACGAAGCTGTGACGTCACGCAGTGGGGTTGCAAGAAAAAAAGGCCAAACAATATTTTGTTTATGCTTGCTTAACGAGCGTAGTCGCATTAAAATTGAGACGGTTTTATGTGGATCAAAATATTCTACATGTCAATTAAATCCATTGGCTAGAATGACGATTAAATAACACACCAATCGTTCGGTCTTTACACAAGACAAACCTTTAAACCACCAACAAATCTTAAATCTGTTTTTTTTCATCATTATTTTTCGTCAGCTCTTGACTTATAGGCTTGTATGAGGCTGACCACCCACACTATAAAAAATGGTCCACTTTGCCAATGTTACTCTTGTTTCAAGTCGATAATATTTGCAGGGCTTACATTCATTTGAGATGAGGTTTTTATATTGTTAGTTTACTTGCGGCATAAGTAAACGTAAACTTCACGTGTTTACTTGTGAAAATGCATATAATATTATGATTCCTTAATTTGATATATTTTTGCAAATCAGAGAAATGAGTACCAGCCCTCTCGGAAGCTGGGAAACCCCCACTTAAACTGAAGTGGTTGGCATATGGCCGGCCCCCTTCCCTGTAAAAATAAATAGGTTCACCTCGCCACATGCGACCCCTTCGGGGACAACGCGGAAAGAAGTTACACTAATGTGTAGCTTAGTTGCGTTTGCGTTTGCGTTCTAACATAATAAAGTGTGAAACCCCAA
This sequence comes from Agapetus fuscipes, assembly GCA_951799405.1. Classification (NCBI taxonomy): domain Eukaryota; kingdom Metazoa; phylum Arthropoda; class Insecta; order Trichoptera; family Glossosomatidae; genus Agapetus; species Agapetus fuscipes. The sequence continues at coordinate 16,265,709 of OX637332.1, read as the reverse complement.
ATGAACATAATTTGTGCAACTCAGACAACAAATACCTCAAACACAAGTTATATTGACCTAAGTTTACAACTTGTAAAATAGAGACAACTTTTTAAGAAAATACATTGTGAAGAGGAATGCAATTCACCAAACCATTTTGTTTGACATCATCAATTAATAATTCGTAAATTTATATTTTCATGAATTATTAATAAATAATCACCCAATGGCTAATGTTTTTTTTAAACTTATTTAAGAAAAAATAGATTTGTGAAGAGGAATGAAATTCCCCAACCTATTCTGCCTGGCCTGAAACAGGTATTAATATCATCAATTAATAATTCATTATTGAATTTATAATGTCACCCCTGCTTCAGGGAAGGTCGGCAAGAGTTGCAGGGCTTATGTTCATTTGAGGTTTGGATTTTATTTGTAAGTACACAATCAGCATTTGTAAGCGCGAACTACACGTGTTTGTTTGTGGGCATACATCTGAGAGCTTTGAATGAATATATTCTTGCAATTTAGATTATAGGTTATAGAATATATTGAACAGATGTTGAACCAGGGTCAACGTTATCGTCGAGGCCATGACAGAGATCGAACCTGCGCCTATTTCAATAATGCAATTTCGAGTGCCAACGCCTTATCCGTTCTACCATACTAGCGACAAAGTACATATTTATTTTAAAAAATAGCACAGTTTTAATTCACTTACAATTTTATTTTTACACTGTCACTGCTCCTGAGGATGCCTTTTTGAGGCGAAAATATTCGCGCCAAAAAATAAAAATAAAATTGTAAGTGAATTAAAACTGTGATATTTTTTTAAAGTAAATATAATGGATTTTCACTGTTTGAACCAACAAACTCTAACAAATATAAGTGTTTTAGGCTTTCATGGCCGGCTTCAGATGATGATGATAAGGATGTAGAATCCATCTTTCCGGGCTTGTAGACCATGGTCCAAAATTCTTTTGTGGGCTGCTTTATTCTTTTTCGAAGGCTGCTACGTTTCGTCAGTAACATATAACTGACTTCTTCAGGGCTTGTACTTAGACTGAGTACTTTAAAAATAAAGGGTTACAGAGAAAAGCCTAATTATTTAAAACTATTGTTTAGGACTTTTAAACTCATTTTTATGTACAAAAAAACTCTCATGAATCTGAGTTGTGAATGCTTGAAAATTTCACAAGTGGATTATTTATACCCATACAGTGGACTTGGCACAGATGTATAAACATTTTACATGTCAGTACATTAATAATATGGGAGTGAACTAAGACGAATCGTTAATTTCCTGATTATCAAATTTTCAACATGGAAAGTTATTTTTCAATGAGCACACCAGCTTTTTTAAAACTAGCAAGAAACTTAAAAAACTTGTCAGTTCAGACAGTTAACTATGAAACGTATTTCCTGTTAAGATTCTTTTACACTACATCATTCCTTCACTTATACATAGGTTGGTCTGTATATATTAAATATTACCGAACTATAGGCTCTACTCAAATTATCGTAAAACATTGGAATGTCACGCTTAGGGTTGATAATTATACCGGTCTTGACTTCATTAAGCCGAGATATCTCCTATAATCTGAGTCATCCGTTGACGAAGCCAGCTGAGATTAAATCTATCCCTATTCCTCTTCTGATATTGAATCGAAATCTTCAGATCAATCATGAACAACCACAAGCAGATAAGTGTAGGCTAGCGCTTACACATGTTGCATTTGTGTATTTACAAAATAAACCTTACCTCATATCGATATCTTTAAGGTAAAACTGAATAAGTGGCATAATAAGCTAACATAGGTTTCTCAGATAAATGCATGTTTCTTCCTATTTTCTACAAGAAAGAACACTAAATTAAAATCCTGTAGTTTAGAAGTTTTTAATGAGAAGTTCCTTCGAATATTTTTTTTTATCCACTGATTCCTTGACTGATAGGTTGGTATGCGGCTGACCACCCATACTGTAAAAAATGGTTCACTTTGCCAATGTCACCCCTGCTTCAGGGAAGGTCGGCAAGAGTTGCAGGGCTTATGTTCATTTGAGATTGGGGTTTTTATATTGTAGGTCCACATGCAGCATGTGTAAGCGCGAAATTATGCATGTCTGCTTGTGGGAATGCATTTAATATGAATCTCAAATGGTACATATCTTTGCAGCTTAGATTTAGATTTAGATCCACGATTACTCAAATCAGTAAATCAGCATTTACTTTAAGATGGCTATTTGAAGTTTGCAAATTTCTGCCGCCTTCCCCTGAAACGGGGTAGCAATGTCAAAAGTAAACCAAAGTTTAAAAGTATGGAGAATCTCATTGAGGTCCTCATAACAGTACCTACTTCCTCTCATATTAAATCATAATCTTTAAGCTAGCATGGAATCAGTCAATATTAGTTGCTGTTTTTTATTCGATTTAATTTTTCAGTCTATCTTCGACAATAATCGATTCTAGTTTATCTAGCTAATCGTTTTGTTTATATGTAGTATGTGCGAGTCCTCACGGTCAAGCAGACATGTGGTGCGTGTTTATAGTAGCGCACCGAATGTGTTGTCGGAATGCCCGGTAAACTGAAGCCGAGATGTTAGCTAGCCAGCACTGGCTTGGAATAGATCGCAACCTTTTAGCTGCGGCTATGTTTAGCCGGCCCCTATCCGATGCGGCTTTCCGTCAAAATTTCCGTGCCATCTCAAAATAATACTTTTTTTTTTAATTCACTGACCCATTTTGTTTGTTTGTAGGCAAGGACGCCAATCGTAAAGATAACTTGAAATTTGCGAAAATATTATCTTCAAAACTCAAATAGAGTGTCAACTGCAGGGCGTAGATTTCATTTAGTAGCCGCGACGACAAACGCTAGGATAAATTAGTTGTAGCCTATAAGAAGATCGAAGCCGTGTTTGATTACTTATCCTGAAGTTCATAAACTTCAGCTAAGCTTCAGAAACTGCTTTTATTTTTCCCTGTTCAAATTATATATTACAAAAATATTTCGAGTAGATACACAGAAAAATTAATGCTTTTGGTTAAATGGTGTTATGCCGGAAAGCATTTGATTTTTTATCGCTATTGTAGATTTAACCTTGCACAATATTCACACATGTTTTTCGCCACACATACCAGATTATGGGAGATCGTTGATTACTGATTAACTTGAAAATAATAGTTATCAATTATAAGGTATAATGCATAGGGATAGGACGAAGGTTGGGAAACCAATTTATATAAACGTATAATTTTAGGAAAGAAAACTCGCTAGGATATTGAGTTATTTGTATTTTCCTTAAATTTGTGGTATGAAACAGTCTTCCAAAAAAGTAAAAACAGGAATGTTATTTTTTAAGATTGAAACATGAAAATAGAAAATAAAAAAATGCATTTCATAATGCCACGAAAATGAAACAATAAATGAACAGAAAAAATACAATCAAGTAACGTTTACTTTATCATTTTTTCAGTAATTAAATAATACGAAACATCGTGTGTGTAATCCTTTAAATAATATGTAAATGAATAAACTCTATGAAGAAATTGTCGTCATTGAAAATAGCATTTAATAATGATAGTATTTTATCAGTGTACACAAGTAACAATGAGTTCTAGAAATACATCGAGGCATCCTGATTCTTGTTAAGAACGGTCGGCATGTTAATGACTCACAAAGCATAAATAGAAAATAACTTAAGTCGTCTATTTGCTGAAATAATTAACAAAAGATTTATCGGCATTTGCGTCCAGCTTTATTGCGATATGAAATCCAAGGGAGCTTTTATTTTTACTTCATTGGCAGCACAAATTCAAATATTATTGTAACATCGTTTGAGGAATCAATAATAATGGTCGATTTCTTAAAACTAACGGTTGCGGATCGATGACGATTGATCTTGACGACTGCAGATCCTGATAATAAGATCTATAATCTAAGTTGTAAAGATATATTAACATTTAAAACTTACACTAAATGCCAGCCCACAAACAGACGCGTGTAAGATCGCACTTACAAATGATGGATGTGTACTTAGAAATTAAAATCCAAACCTCAAATGAACATAAACTCTGCAACTTTGGCCGACCTTTGAAACAGGGGTAAAGTGAACCATTTTTACAGTATGGGGGTGAGCCTCAAACCAACCAGTAATTTGAGGAAAATAAGATGCACAATATAAATTAAAATAGCCCCTCACTTTTTAAAACCATAAACAATATATGAAAACAAAACACTTCTTTATTCTTCTCATAGTTTTCAATTGTTGATGGAAAACAATAATTAAGGTGGCTGTTTTCGATGTCTTGGTCATCTTCAGATAAACTAAAATCATAAAGGTAATGACTAATGAGAGACTATAAAAACAAAGTGAAGTAATGAAGTGTGTGAAATTCAACAATAATAACACACTCTGATTTAAATTAACAAGATTATATTCTAATAAAATTGGATTTTTGGGCTATCTGAAGATGATCAGGAGGTGAGAAACCAGTCGGACTCATTATGTTTTGTTCAATCAAAAAATAAAAAATACCAGCAGAATAAAACAGTGTTTTGTTTTCATGTTTAAGCTTTTTTAATATCCGCTGAAATTTTTCATAAATTCGTAATATTATTCGATTTCTTTTCAGCTTTCAAAAATATAATTTATTTTTCTTTTTGAATATTCTGGCATGCATTATTTGTTGATCGATTAGTAAGTTTCCCTAATGCTGTCATACATAGTTTATCCGACAACGAGAAGTTATTGAATAAAGAGATACTCGTTAAGCGTAGTGTTTCATACCTGAATAAAGATATTTAAAATGGCTGAAAAAGTAAAATATTAAAATGAATGTATAACTAGACGACCTGTTTGCGTTAATCGTAGGAAAATATATATTTTTCCATCATATATAACATTTATTAATTATTTTAATTCTGTATTATTTCCAGAAATCTTGCTGGGTAGAGACTTATCATGTTCCCATATTTTTACCGATATATTTTCAAGTTTCAAAAGTGCTTAGGGTGGTCTAAATTGTATGTAATAATATGAATCATCGATAGGAAAAACACTATTTCACTATTTAGTTTTTTATTGTTAAATGTTATGACATTCAAGATCACAAAATATTTATTTGATATACACACAGCTCATTTTCGTTTTGAAGCGATTAATCCTAAATGACCTTTGTGGAGATTATCTTCTTTTATATTAATAATATATTTGTTAATTATTAATATTATTAATATTATATTAATAACATACATTCCAAGCTATACACTTGGGATGATGAAATTTAATTGCCAACAAAAACGTCGTAAAACATGTTTCTCATTGAGTTGGTTAAACCTAAGGAAACCGTGAGTTTTAGAAAAATAAAAAAAATTAAACCCTGGTTCAATCAAAAGTTTAGCAGTTAGATAATATGTAGATCCTCACTCACGATTTGCAATTTTTAAAGTTAATTACACTAGCAACAATCAGGTATGTGATAATATAATATGCCTGTTTTTAAATGCTTAACACCAAGTAAATTTACCTTAGTACCTACTTTATTTGTCAATAGATATTTTCTATCATAAATATACAACTGTACTAAATTTAAATACAATTAAATTTTGTTGTAATCCACTTTTTGAGTTTATTTTGTGCACAGCCAGTTTTGGGAGAAACATACGTCACGTAACTCAAAAAAATTAACTGTAGCAAAATTTAATTTAATTTACATTCTATAAAAATTAACTTTCACAAAGTGGCCGAAAATCTAGTAAACATAAAACTGTAGCCTCAGACAAGCTGAACAATATCACTTGAGAGATATACAAAATATTCTGACGGTAAACAAGCCTTTTTTCACACTAAAAATCTTGGTTTGAAATATTTTAGAAAACAATTGATAAAAAAATATTTCATTTGGACAGCATGTGAATAATGCATAATTATTAAATTATATTATTAATATAATTTTGTTCATTCATCTCGATAAAAGATTTGTGTAATTATTTAGTCCTTTTCTATTGAAGACGTAACTGAATTTTTGACAGACTGTTTTCAGATAGTAATCTATACTATAAAACCAAAAAAGCGTTCGTTGGTAATGCGATAAAATGGTGAAGGACTAAACGGTTTTGGCTGTCTTTCATTTCAGAATAAAGTACGTAATCTGGGAAGGGTTTAAGCGTACAAAAAAGTTGATAAAATAACGCAGAACGCGTTTAAATTTGTGAAATGCTGAACGTCGTTTTTATATGGGAATTGATCATTTCCAACTTCATCTAATTGACAGATTTTTGTTCCATATTCAAATTTCATTAAATGTGTTCGGTTTGAAATATTGTAATAGGTTAAACAAAATCAAATTAATAAAATAAACTGGTAGGTACAAAATTTGAAAATGGAATAAAAGATTTTATTCATCAACAGCCTTTACCAAACAGAACTCATTTTAAAAAATTGGAATTAAGCTTTTCAACTGTCAAAGTCATGAAAAGCGTTCAAGGTTAAATAAATAAGTCTTTAATCTCAGTTACAAATATATGCACACATTTAAGGTTCATATTGAATGGATGCCCAAAAGGAAACACATGTTAGTTTGTGCATACACGTAATGCATGTATATTTTCAAAAAAAGACCCAAATGCAAATCCTAAATAACAACGGTACAATTTATGCTGACTTTACTTTAAACAGGCAGAAGTGAAACAATTTGTAGGTACACCAACTTACAAGTCGAGGACTTATAATCTAAGTTGCATAAAAACATATGGTGGCACTTTCAACATTTCTTAGATCCGTCTAATCTAATCTAATCTAAGTTGCAAAGATATGTTACATTGAAGATTCACATTACATGCATTCTCACAACCAGACACATAAAGTTCGCGCTTGCACATGCCTCATGTGAACCTACAACATAAAAAACAAATTTCAAATGGGCATACACCCTGCAACTCTTGCCATGCTTCCCTGAAACAGGGGTCACATTAGCAAAGTGAACAATTTTTACAGCATGGGTGGTCAGCCGCATACCAACCTATAAGTCAAGAAACATACACGAAAAATTACATTTCAAAACATATAATCTAAGTTGCAAAGATATTTTTTCATTTTAGACTCATATTAAATACATGCCCAAATGTAAGCACATTCTAAGTACATGCTTACACATGCTGCATGTGTACATAAACTTTGAAACTCCTGCCACTTTCGCTGAAACCAGGGGGGCATTGGCAAAAGTGAACCAAGTTTTACTACATACTCGATCTTCTTACTTAATATTCAACTTTCTATGTGCAAACTTGAGGTCGAATCGTTCATACGAGTTAACAAATCAAAGCTAAAATGAACAAAATTAAGAAAATATGAAGTTTGTATCATCAATAAATTGTGAAAAAAGGATTACATTTTTTCCGAATCTAAGTTGCAAAGGTATTGAGGATTCACAAAATATGCATTCTCACAAGCACACATGTATAAGTTCGCGCTTGCACATGCCACATGTGAACCTACAATATTAAAACCCAAATCTCAAATAAACAAACACCCTACAACTCTGGCCGACCTTTCCTGAAACAGGAGTGATATTGGCCAAGTGAACCATTTTCTACAGCATGAGTGGTCAGCCGCATACCAACCTATAAGTTAAGGAGCATAAACACAATGATCTAAATCTAAGTTGCAAAGATATGTATCATTTGAGATTCACATTGAATGCATTCCCACAAGCAGATATGCATAATTTCACAACACATGCCGCATGTGGACCTACAATATAAAAACCTACTCCGAAATAAACATAAGCCCCACAACTCTTGCCGACCTTCCCTGAAACAGGTGTGCCATTGGCAAAGTGAATCATTTTCTGCAGCATGGGTGGTCAGCCGCAAACCAACCTATAAGTCAAGGAACATACACAATAAATTATGTTTTGAAAATCAATAAACAATAATATATATGGACATCCAAAACAATAATCTACCTTAAATTATCTTTTTTGATTTTACTTCTTCTAATATCAATCAATATGTATACATACACTGTACATCAACGATTGCAACAAACTTTATTTAAAGCATCATTTAAAACCTATAAATGATAATTTGATTATTTTTGAGATGTACCTACTACACAGAAAACGTTTCCTTCTGCCCAATAGAATGACAGCATTCTTTTATTGGTATTAAGCAATGAAATTATGCTTAAAATAGCAATTACAGTGTGAAAATGACAAAAGATATAAAACTTTCATATACACCTCCTGAAATTTAAAAGGCTACATCTTTCATAACTGCAATCCATAGTACTTCAATATCTTTAAATGAGCCCAATTTCATTTGATATAATGCCCATGAAAATATGCACGCTCAATTGTTTTAAGTTATTGGGCGATGCCGTCTCACTATAATAGTTACAATGATCACTTCAAAATAAGATTTCTTCGCTCATCTTTTCCATTTTCTGAAGAACAGCCATTCCCAAATTTACAAATCCACAAAACTATTGAATCTCATTTATAAAAATAAAGGCAGGATAAAATCTGCGGGGTCAGCTAGTAAATTATAAAAATTTTGAATTATGAAATAGGCAAAAAAAAACTACACCTGCTTTTGCATTGTTTTATTTCATTTTTGTGTGATTCTAATGGCAAGCGATTTAGTTATATTTTTCTCAGGTACGGTACCCAATAAAATTTTGTATTTGCTATTTTATTGTAAAAAATTGCTATAATGGAATGACCTCAACACAACATTTGTAATCATGTTTTTCTCAGCAGGCAAACGTCACAGGTCTATTTAAGTGATACGAAAAGTGTATTTAGCATCTAATAACAAAATATTTTCTTAGCAATGAAGGCTGCGTGACATCATATTTTTTGTCTTTGGAATTTGTGCCGAGTTTATTAAAAATACTATCAAATAAAGTGTTTGATCGTCTTCAATTTTTTTTATAACTATACTATTTATAATGCTTGTCAGATTCATGAAAAAATTGTACATAATCATTTCTACCACTCATTTTTTTTTACTTGGTATACATACTGTCGAGATATTTTTCAAAAATAATTTAAACAAGCAACTTTTTTAATACTTACAGAATTGCGCGCCGCTAGTTTATTTGCTAGTATGATATTCATCCCCATTTTAAAATATTGCGTAAATTGAAAACAATAATGAAAACTAAATCACTCTCTGGAATTGCTATCGTATATTTCATGTATTTTTTAATTACTCAATTTAGGTGAAGCTTACGCAATGTTTTATACTTGGTGTACTTGTGTGATTTGAAATCCCGTTTGATGTTATAATAAGTTTTCCAATAAGCAATGCTAGAGTAGAGATATAGTAGTATAGAATATAATAGAGATACACGAATGAATATGTATTTTCATCCTTGGAAATTACACTTCAAACACGAATATTGTTAGCAAGCGATACATGCAAACACTTATACGCCAGAAGCCTGAATTAAATTTGTTTTGATAGGTTTGGCAAGTCAAAAACCGGGTCAAATACAAGCAATTCATGGATCAAAAGAGCTAGATGTCGCACACAAGTAGTTACGTCTTTTTGCTTTTCTTTGTTTGTTTTTTTGAAACACCTAATATATATTTATTCGGTGCATTCAAAACAGAATTTGTCATTACATACCTGAATATTGTAATTAACTTAAATAAATGTCAAAACAATCTGTAGGTTTTTTATTAGATTTTTTAACACGAATGCAATCCATCAATCTATTTTGCCTGGCCAGAAACAGGTAAACAGGATGAATAATTCATTATTTTATGTTTTAATGAATTATTAATAAACAATTACCAAATGAACTCTGTTGATCCAGGGTCAAAGTTATTGTCGATATGACACGGTGCAGGCGGGGTTCAAACTTGTTTTTATTTTATAAATACACATACAACATGTGCAAGCGCAATATCACTTGTGTGTGCATGCATTTAATATGAAACTTTAACGTTAATATATCTTTGCAACGTAAATTATCTTGCAAAGCGTAGTATTTATGTATGTATGTATGTAGGTATAATATGGCGATGTGCATAAATTACTGAAAAAAAACAATTATTTGCTTTGAAGTATAAATACGTGTTAAGTTAGATATACGTAATACGTTGTTGTAATAATAGTGGTACATACGCGACCAAAAAGATTCCCTAAACATTAAAAAATAAATGTATTGTTTTCAGTGAATCATGGCCGGCCGTTCAGGAGTTCGTGGTAGGCGCACTCGCGTGTATGACTGCAACTACAACATGGGCGAGAGCTACTACCGGCCCGCCATAGACCGCCTCGACCGCAAGTACTCCGGCCGCCCCGACCCCGTGGAGTCGGCGCCCGGATTAGCGAGGGACCTGGAAGAGAGGCACGCGCGCGCTTTCGAGGACGGCGACCTCAACAGCGCGCGTCGTCGTGCCGAGAAGACCATCGTCGAGGACACGCTGTTCGACTCTCGTGGAGGCAGGGCGCACCGCGGACGCCCTCTCAGCGCGGCCATGGAAGATGCCGAGAACGAATTCGATGACGAAGTCAGTAATCCTTCACATCATATTAATTACTTTTCTGAAGCGTAGGTATATGGCTGACTCTGAATGAAATGAAAGAAGTATGTAAGGATAGAAAGAAATGGCGGTCGATCTGTAATGTTGTCGGCTAGGGCTACAGTTTTCAATTAATTTTCAATTGAAATTTGGTATTTGTAATTGTTTTGATATTCATATTGATTACTTATTGATTAATATTTGTGAATTATGTTCCTTAACTTATATGGTATGCGGCTGACCACCCATGCTCTAGAAAATGGTTCACTTTGCACGTGTCACCCCTGTTACGGGGAAGCTTGGCAAGAGTTGCAGGATGTATGCTCATTTGATATTTGGGTTTTTATGTTATAGGTTCACATGCGGCCTGTATAAGCGCAAACTTATACGTGTCTGCTTGTGAGAATACATATAATATGAATTTCTAATGTTACATATCTCTGCAACTTAGATTATATTAGAAACAGCTTAGTCTGGACATGTAGTACGTGCAAAGGACTTCAGGACAATAAGAAATGCCTTGGATAATGGATGGTGCCGCCTCCGGTGTTAGATTACTCGAACATCCCAGAATGCTGGACATTAAATATGTGCTCCAGGATAATCATAAATTTCTTGGATAGTACCTACCCCAGTGTTAAACTACTTGGACGTCCCAGGTTGCCGTGGGCAGACAATGTTGCGGTCGACGCAGAAGTTTTGGAAATAAGGGGACCATGAAGGGAAGAGGCACAAAACAGAGAGTCTTGGAGGATTGGGGTGCGTAGGCGTTAAGCCTTCGAGGTTTATGAGTGGGAGAAAGTCAAGTAAAGTAAAGTAAACGAATTGACTAAAATTCTCAAAACTCACCTCTTCGTTCAATCATAAAAGAAAATTAGCATTATTCTTCTGTTCTCTGATTTAGTTTGTTTCCTTTAAACCAGCAAAAAGATGTACTTACAATACTCAGAAGTACGTTGTAGAATTAGGGTATTTTAACTTTCATTTCAGATCTTTTTTTTACTCCTTTAATGGAATAAAATCATAATTTGTATAAAAATGCTCAAAAAGGGGAAAATTATGACTTTTTCAATGTTATAAAAGAAGTATATTTTAATGGATTTCATTGTAAATGCTTCAGGTTAACTCATCACTTCGCCGTCTTCGTGCTAACAAGAAGAAGTCCACCTTCTTGGACGACATGGATATGGACACCACCGTATCCAACCTGCAGAGCCGCAGCCGCCTGGCCGACAAGATCCTGGAGAGCGCCGGCGTCAATGAGAGCAGCACGAAGCGCAGCGTGCGCGTCGTGAGCGCGACCACGCGCAGCGAGGCCGACGAGGGCGCGCTCACGCGCTGGTCCGCCATGGACGAGGGACATGGCGGCGGGGCGGCGGCACGAGCACGCCAGTCGCGCGCGCGCCTCAGCGACCTGGAGGAGGAGACGCAAGCGATGCAGCAGCGCCAAGCCGTGCGCGAGCGACGCGCAGCCGACCTGCGTGCGCTTCTGGCCGAAAGCGACTTCTAAACGATGAAACCAAAGACCGAAACAGATGAAGGCAGTAGAGTGTTTTTTTGTCAAAGTTCTTAAGGCTCCTTCACATGACTTGCCATTCGGAATAGTATAGTGTGTGTGAGGCAAGTCCACACCATTATTAGTGGTATGTCGTGTGAATCAGCCATAAAAACAGAACGCCATTGCTCTGTTACACTTAGCGCCATCTAAGACACAACGCGTTTCTGCCCGGATTTTCTATGGATTACCGGACAAACTGTGTGAAAGCTTTCATGCATCTACGATAGAAAAACCATCGACAAGCCGGACAGTATTATGCCAGAATGCATATATTGTGTAAAAGCTGCTTCACACGACTTACTTACCATTCGGGCGCGTGCATATTGCGTGCTTTATTAGTGGTGAGTCGTGTGAACCAGCCATAACAAACAGAACATCACTGTTTTTTTACACTAACTCTACGTTCACAATACGAACTTGGTTGTTTACCTACTGTCCTGGTCTGAGCCCGGTCAAACATCCTGATTGGGAGGCGAGCATCAATTAAAAGACAAAAGTATTTCACTTTATTCACAAATTTTAATATTCACTTCCTTCGTTCAATTGCCATTTTTTATTTTTGATGACTGATCTATTTATGGATATGATGTGTGCACAATTTATAGTTAAATAAAAATAATTCTGACAACAATGTCATATTATTTACAGAATGTTTTAGAAGTGAGAAAGTCAAATTGTGACGCGCTCAATTTTTCACTTCAGAGGTTTTGCACATCGTGAAATCCCTTGATTTTGAAATTATTACTGGCAATGTAATCAAGATGCAGCCTGCTCATTAGTGAAGATCTCTACCTTAGAATCACCCCAGGATGAGACTTGGAATAAGATTATGTGTCGGCAAACTAGTTAACTACTATTCATTGTCTCGGAAATCATGTTTCACTTTTTCGTTATCTTTTTGTTATTTATCATCGGTCACTATGATGTGAGTCTGAATGAACTTCTCAAGTTGATTAACTGTACTGCGATCTTCAACGCTATCTTGACTGAAAACGTGAAAGTTAAAAGTAAAATTAATTACACTTTAATGTGAATAGCAAGTGGAAAATATTTGTTATCTTCTGCTTCAATTACATCTCATTTACATCTATGGTTTTGGAAAAATAATCATGAAATTACATTATGGTTATTGATTCTCAACTTTTGATACTTGATTACCAAAATAAATTACAAATGTTGACATATTCAATGTTTGGAAAAGTATTTGACGGCATACAAGATCGCATGGCTGAATTAGTCTCGTTCAAATAGTTAATCAATGTTGTAGATAGGTTTTTCAGATTCATTTGCCATCATTGATTCAGTCATTGCATTGATTGTTAAATGATGTGACGAAAGAAATACTATACTGAGTAAAAAAATCTTGAAGTCAACGTGTTGAAAATGAAAAAATATACATATATGTAAGTATTAAAAAATGTTTTGATAAATTTCTGCATTTGATCAAACTGCATAAAAAAACTAAGGGTGTTCCTACTTTAGTTTATAATATTAATAGACTGGTAAGTTTGTTATCATCGTGTTCACCTTTTATTATCTTTATTTATTGACGTTTCCGTTATTCTTTTTTTACTCTCCTTAAAATATTTTGATAAAGTTGAACACATTTGCATGCTATGTAAGGTTGATATTTATTGTCAATTTATGTTATTTTAATTTATTCAATAATATATCATGGTTTGGTTTACATACATTATTGTGATTTCAAATACAAAAAATATCCTTTGATGGAATCACATTTCTTAATTTAAATGAACTAATAATTTTTTCTGTGAAAATAAAGATATCTTCTTCAGCGAAATAAACCATACATAAATAATTATGGAGCTGTATACTTGTGTATTATAATGTTTTATTCTAATTGAAATTACAAATATTTGAGTTGAAATAAAATGGAAGAATCAAAGTACTACAATGTTGAACATAAATAAATTTAATAAAATTATACTTTGTTGTTGTTTTATTGAAAATGAATATTATTTTGATGTCCATAAGTCTCAGTATACCTATAGGTTTGTAGCAAAATAACTTCATTATTATATTTCCTATGATGGGAGTTTAAGAGACAGGCCTGAAAAGATTAATAATTTTAAGCAAGGCTTAAAAGGCTCTGATTCAAAAATAGATTACTGGTAATATTTTAATAATATAAATACACTACTAAAGTTTTTTATTGGTCTGTTGAAAATAATTTCTTTTAAAATTCAATATAGAAGAACTTTTTTCCTTTTTTTTTTTAGAAATCCTGTGCGGCAGACTCCCTAGATCCCTAGACTCCCTAGATCCCTAGACCCCTAGAGTCTCTAGAAAGAGACTCTAGGGGTCTATGACACTTGTTGTAGTGCCGCAGAGGTGTACGAGCTTGGTCGTCGCTACAAAGCGCCAATACTCAAGCAAGATCCAGTTGCTGTAAGGCTGGATGGACCTTTGGTGACCGGTCATTGGTAAAGGTTTATGAATTTTTCAACCCAGCGAAGAGCACATTCGAAATATAAATGGTATATTTTTGTGCTCCGCCGGGATCCGAATCCACAACCTTCCATTTACGAGTCCGAAGTGTTGCCACTACGGTCTACGGACCGGTCCAAGATGCCAACGACACGCGGTGTACCTGAGCGGTTACCCATCCAAGCACTGACCACGCCCAATGTTGCTTAACTTTGGTGATCTATGGGAACCGGTGCTTTCAACATGGCTAACGTCGTTGACATGATGGATATTTAAAGTATTATATTAGTATTTAGTTTTTGGTATGTATGGAAAAAATTATCACATTAACTTACAAAATAAGACCAGAAAATTTGGATGCAACGCCCATTCCTCAGGTTAAAAGCTGTTTCAATATATACGAGTATTTTAATGAAATCTTTTGAAAAAAAATGTTTTTAAGTGACAAAATGGTAATTTAAAATGAAAAATACAAATGAGGACCAGCCTCTTTGAGAGCCGAGAAGCCCCGAAGAGAAATAGCTAGCGTAAGGTTTTCCTGTGAAAATAAATTGGTTTCACAAGTCACATGCGACATTTTCGAGACCAACGCGGTAAGAAGAAGCACTATATGTTCAGCTTAGTTACGTTGCGTTCCGAAACATAAATATCAAAAGCTCCCAAAAGATGTCTCAAAGTGCTAAAACTACATCAGTAGCTTTGAACGAGTGCACCTACCTGAAAAAAGTATTTTGGACAAAATTAGAATGACGTATACATTTTTTATAAGGAGGTACTTATTTTTCTTTCAATTTTAAGTACTTACTTTTGATTAATTTGCAGCATTATTTGGTTTTCAGCGATTTATTTTTATCAGCTATTTTAAGAACCAATGAAAAGGTTACAAACGAAAAAAAGAGATGGCTCTAGGCATTTTTTCAGTCGGATTTTCTTAGATATGACGATTAAATGTAAGGTACTATGCGAAAAAGAATTGCGTTAAAACAAACAAAATGTATTAAACATTTTTGGTGCTGGAGTTTTTTTATTTAAAAATTTTGTTATAGTATTTGCTGTGTTTAGTTGACTTATTGTTTTATCAGTGTTATCTTCTTTGAAACTAAAAGTCCTTACACGTTAATGCGACAAATTAGAGTGGTTTTACCTTTAATCAATATTTATTCTTTAAGCTTAATAAATAATACTATACCAAAAATGATGTTTCATTTATACAATTCGATAACCTTTCTTATATCGTGAGGTTTCATGTTATTCGGTCAGTTTGTCTGGTCAATAGCTCAGTTGGTAGAATGTTTGAATATTTTATGTCAGACTTTTAGTGATTTCCCGTTTCTGTACTTATTTTTAAAGTTGGCGTAAGACGATTCCTTTACCTGTGAAAATAAAAAAGGTCCCACACGCTACGTACAACACCTTCGAAGACAACGCGATAAGAAGTTGCGATACAAGGAATTTAGGAATCTCGGAAGTCCGATCGATATCTCATTGTGTAGAGTGCTTGAATTCCATGCCGAGAGCCCGGGTTTGAATCTCACCAAGAGTGTCAGAAATGTTTTCCCATTTCGGTGTTTATTTCAAATCCAAAAATAAAATACCGGCAAGGTTTACTCAACCTTCACAATAAATAAGTGCCAACTGAAGTGGTCGGCATAAGACCGGTATCCTTACCTGTAAAAATAATTATTTTTAGCTAAATAGCTATTTCAAAAATTTGGTCCATCCATACCTTTCTCGGTCTTCCTCTTCCACGACATCCATCAATTCTCGCAGCATACACTTTCTTCGTCAATCTTTCTTCATTCATTCTCTCCAAATGTCCAAACCATCTAAGTATACTTCTTTTAATCTTTACTTTCACACTTTCTCTTACACCACATTCCTCTCTAACAAAATCATTCCTCACCCTATCACTCCGTCTTTTCCCAATCATACTTCTTAAGTAGTCCATTTCTACTGTATGGACTTAACTTATCTCACTTTCCTTCACCATCCAGGCTTCACTTCCATACATCAGAGTGGGCACTAGTAGACCACCGTGCACCGTCAGTCGAACATTTTTTGAAAGATTCTGGTTCTTGGTGATGCTAGCGGTAGCACCCAGTACGCACCTGCCTTTCATTATTCTTCTTTTAAATTCACCGGTCATTGTTCCATCTTTTTCAAACTTACTTCCCAGGTATACAAACTCATTTACGACATCAACATTCATTCCATTAATTTTAAAGTCATAATTCATATTTTCATCATTCTTTAACATCAATTTTTTAACATACATATTATTATGTTGGTAGTTTTAAAATAAAGTCATGAATTTTCTTCCTGATAACAGTTTTTATTTAATTTTAATTTCAATGCGTTATCTAGAATTCTAAAATAAAATCGTCAGTGAATAAACTACCAGTGTGGTTTAAGATTCAACTTACACTGCCAAGAATTAATAAGTAGAAATTTTCCGGCAACTACAGAAATAATAAAATGGCTTTTTTTCAGTCGAAACGCACCAGAGTCATTTATTTCGAGGACGACAATTTTAGAGGACTTGACATTTTAGAACTGTGATAAATTAGCGACGGTCCATTGGCAAGTTTTCGTGTTTTGATGGCTGTATTCCCATCCCCAGTTATTTAACTTCGTTATATTGAATAACAAAAGCAGAAGGCATTGCTAAAACAGACTTTTGTTCTTCCAAAAAACAGTTTTTAATAGATTTGATTTGCTTTGAAGCTAACTTAATCATTCAAAGAGCGACAAAAAACACCAAGCAAAAGAAAAATGTCTGTAATGCAAAATCAAAAATTATGTGCTTATAAGTAATTGTGGAAATCGCAGAAAGAGCGTGCCATTTTTTGGTATGTTCTATTTTTTTTACACATAATTCTTGAGTATTCAAAATGACTGATGTCCATTATATTGCAAAATAATGTTAACAACTTGTTACAATAAATTTAAAGCTAAAAGTAAATGGTGTAGGGTAAGTTAGGAAAATCTAGAAAGCTTTCGTTCAATACTAGAGGGCTTGGGTTTGATCCCCGCCATGGGTGTCAGTTTTTTTCTCCCGTCTGTGTTTATTTCAAACCTAAAATCACAGAATAAAAAACACTCAATTATTTTCCAGTATTTAATAAAAACTTATAACAGCCTTTGTTAAGTTTCTTGGAAAGAAATAATAATTATTATTGTCATAACTCAGTGTGAGATTTAAATTTTGGCTTTTCAGAGGCAAGTGCATTATGCAGTATGTGCAAGCATGAACTTATAATTGTCTGCTTGTATTGACAAATATGAATCTTAAATGTTATATACCTTTGCAACTGAGATTATAGATAAAAGATAGATCATTATAGGCCCTGTAAAATAAATCATATGTATATGGAGTTTCTTGATGGGGAAAATAGATTTCTGAAATGTCGTTTTCACTTTAAAAAAAATCCAGTTTAAACATCTCAGCAATTTAAATAAATTGCACAGAATCTGTACTCGACTTTCTTGCAAAAATTAACCCACTGTATGACGTATGTAAAGATAGAATCATCTACCAGCTTATGCCGTTTCAATAAAAATATAATATATCAATAATAAATCAATTTTATTCCACCGCGGTGTGTACCTGCATACTCGTACAATATGGATATAGGCATATAAATACTTAAATGAATATAAATATTTGGTTGATTTATTTGTTGAGCGCCGTTTTGTGTGAATCTTACCTCAAGAGCCCTCTACGAGGTTGGTCTTCTCTGGAAAAAGCGCCAATTACACAAGAAAGATCCTTGAGTTATAGGTTGGTATAAAGCTGACCACGCATAGTGTAAAAAATAATACACTTTGTCAATGTCACCCCTGTTTCAAGGAAGGTCGGCAAGAGTTGCAGGTTTTATGTTTATTTGAGATTTGGTTTTAATTTGTAAGTACACATTCAGCATTTTTAAGCGCGAATTTACACGTGTCTGTTTGTGGGCATGCATTTTATATGAGTTTTTAATTTTAATATATCTTTGCAACTTAGATTTGAGAATCTAGATTATTATAGATGGTCATTAAACCCTTTTGTATGCAAACTAGGACTTTGTATGGTGGGTAAACTTTTTAGTTATGTTTTGAAAACGTAACGACTGATTATTATTGGTATTTATAAAATTTTAAGAATAGCAGCGTTTTATCTAATTTTAACCCTTTGACTACCAAGAAAATTGCTAATATATTTTGTATGGAAATTTTTCACTTTGTATGGCGGCTATACTTCCAATTCACTTTTTGGAATAAATAATGATGACAATATAAAATTTATCATTATTTACTTACATTTGTAGAAAATTATTTTTTTATTGAACCTCTAACTGCCGAGAATTTTTCCATATTTTTTTTCTTTTGTATGGCAGCTCCCTAAACCGAGATCATGATGAAGCAATGATTATAATTGTTAGATAGCACTATTTTATAAATGGATTCACAGAAAATTTGAGAAAAATCGTTCGAGCCGTTTTTGAGAAAATCGCATTTAAAATTTTCAGCTCTTGGGAAGCCATCTTGAATTTTCAAAAAAGTAAAAAAAAAGTGATTACGAATTAAAGTTATAAACTTATTCTTTCTATCTAATCTAAAACAAATGTAAATATCTTGCATTTTAATGGGTTTTTGTAATATTTTCGATTTAATATTTCAGGTCGTGCAAACGGTGCTTTATATTTATTTTTTTTAAATTTTTTTTATTAATTTTGTAGAAATTTATGTTGTCAATAATATTGTGGAAAATTATATTTTCGTTGACCCCTTAACTTTCGAGAAAATCACAATCGTTTGTTTTTTTCATATCGCAACCCATAGACACAGATTAGTAAGAGTGTTGCCATAACTAATTTATTAAGTTAAAAGCTAATTAATGGCAACTCTGAAAATTTAAGAAAAATTCTTGGAGCCGTTTTTGAGAAAAGTGCAATTTTATGTTTTTTTTGTATGGCAACCATCTTGAATTTTCAAGTTGGTGTAATGCCATGTTATTCATACTTAATACATGTCCAAAAAAGTTGATGTAGCCAAAATTTGGTATCTCTAGGTCTTTTACTTTGGAAAGTGACACACATTCACACACACACACACACACACACACACACACACACACACACACACACACACACACACACACACACACACACACACACACACACACACACACACACACACACACACACACACACACACACACACACACACACACACACACACACACACACACACACACACACACACACACACACACACACACACACACACACACACACACACACACACACACACATACAGACGGAAGTTTTTGAAAGATAGTGTTTTTTGGCATGTCCTGCACCAGGACAAGTCATTTCCGTGAAAACCTCGAAAAAAAAAAATTCACACCAAATCAAAACTTTCTTTATAGCCTTCAGCTATAGCAAGAAAGTAAAAAACGTCCAAGGCACATTCAATAAAGTTCAACCCATTTAATTCGACATAACAAAAGCAGCAGACGTGTGAATGGAGAAATGCCCGATAATTTTTCATGATCTTAATTTAGCCGTCGAGGCACAAGTACAGGTATACTCGCCGCAAAGCTCTAGGTTTGACATTGCACCGATTTGATTATTGGCATTTAGTTAGCCAATAATTGCGTACTATTGCATTATAATTATATTGTACGAGGCGATAATAATTTACTGCTGTTTACAATTTTAAAATTGCAGGTAAGGTGACGGAGACAAAAGCTAAGTGACGACATCGCGAGTGCGCAACGATGCTTTGTTTTTTGTATTCGACAGACGAATGACGTCACAGATTATTTTTAATGGTACGTTCCAACTTTCCATCACCATCAGTTCGTTGGGAATTTTACGACAATATTTCTTCTTCTTTAGGAGACATACCTTGCCAGTACTTTGGCAATCAATCTCTTGTCGATTGATGTCATCTATTTAGGTTCCCAATGAAAAAAACAATGTGCATGCGTAAATTATTGAACACGTACTAAAATTCATAATCTTTTAAAGTTTTCGTTTCAACTAGATACATTTCAAAAAAATACCTCACCAAAATCAAAGTAATTGAAATTCAGACAATACTCTGAAAATTAACTTTTTGAGTTTTATTCAATTATTTTCTTTTCCATGACTTCTAAATTTTGTTTGGCAACCATTGATTATAAAACTATTAAACCAAAGCATATTTCAAAATTATAATTTTGAAATTCATTATTTCCCAAAACTTAAATTATTATTAAAAAAACATCGTTAATTCACAGAATGGAATCAACATGTAACATGAATCAATAAGACCCTGGAAAACCGCTTCAATATAGGAATGACAAAAATTGGCTCAAAATGTTTTAAGACTCCAATTTAGATCTCTCCAGGAGAAAGCTTTAAACAGTCTTATGAGAAATAAATAGCTACCTATAAAGAAACTGGCACTAGACAAAGATAAAGAAATTTTCTGAGATCTCATAGCTCTTACTTTAAGATTTTAATTAACATATCTATAAATATTTTAAACTGCAAAAAAATATGCTCACACGATTGAATCATTTCTGGTTTCTGGTAATTACTAATTTAAGAAATTAATATAAATCTATTTACCACTCTTTTTTACATAAATGTTATAGACAATCTTTTCAGCAACGATGCGGTTGTCCTGGGTGTTAATGGTCCTTAAGTACCAGATGAAAGTACTGTACAGTGTACACCTATTGCAGCTATTTAAGTTGCGCTATCACTCTTTTATAACCACATTTATATATGCACTACATACCACAAATAGTAGGTACAAAGTTGTCGGGTTTTTGAATTGTCAAGAATATGATGTCCTCGTGTAGGTTGTAGATCGATTTGACAAAGACAAATGCGTGCCACATACGGAAGTGGCTTATAACTTTTGCCGGTAGTGATGGCATGAGCTGTCCTTATAAACATGAAAAGGAATATTCTCAGGACGCGATCCAAGAGTGCATTTTTATATTTCCTGAAAGTGATGAATTATTTTCACTAGTGATTGGAATAAACACAACCTAAATAATATTGACTTCATTAATTAATGACTTTATTTCTCGGTACCAACGTCATTAAAAATATTAATTAGTTAAAGTCAAAGTTCTGTTGGTTCCCATATCTATATAATATCATAAGTCAGTAGTGACATCGTCATCACAGAATATTATATTATACATCTCCTCGTGATCGGTCAATGCTTGTCAATACATTTTTGAAATTATAGTAATGACATGAAATGACAGCAATTTGTTTACCTGTTGTAAAGATCACATACATACATACACGCACGTGAGCAATATATAACTTATCTTCTATTTTCGACTTGAAAAATTGTAACTCAAGAATTAAAATACGGAAGTATAGTGAAATATTATTTATATCAGGGAGGTGAAATCTTTTTTGTCTCGTAGGATTTTTTTTAGTACAGATTATTGTAATTTTTTTGTGTAGGTACTATAATTTAAATTAAACACATAATATCTGAGCCCCTTTTATTAATGTAAAAGTAAGATCCACTCCCTTCCCTTTCTCCTGACCTTTCTTTCCTTATCCCATCATGAGAACGAGACGTTTTTTATTTTTTATTTTTTTATAAGAAAGAAAAAAAAAATGATTTGCATATTTATTAATTTTTGGTTTCGGGTATTGCTTCTTTTTTTTTTCTTTATTATTGATTTGGTATGATTTATAATATAAAATACACAATAAATTGTAGAATACGGTAATAGAAATGTTAATGAATATCTTATATATGTACATAAGAACAAAAATTATGCTGTTGTATTATTGTTGAAAAAAAAAAGACACAAGAAGTGCACAATTGTTTCTATACTAGACTCACGTTTATAAATTCATCTAGGAAGTAATACTCATATACACAATACATAAGTATGTGAAATGAATATCAAATTTGGCACAAATACAGATTTTGGTATTGTGAATAATTTAACAAAACCCATTTTGTAGATAATAAATGGCTTGGTGAAAGATTATTTTCTTACTTGACTATCTAGATCTACTTCCTTGAGAGTAATTTAAAAGGCATAGGTCGATTATTTGTCATTTTTTCTTACTTTGAGTGACATAATCAAAATGCTTGTACTTTTTTATAGAAAACAAAATTGTCTGTTTTATTTGATAATCATTATGTTTTTTTACAAGAACTTGCATTAACAAACGGTTCAATTTTTGTCGTTCTATCAACTGATATAATTTTTCAGATGTTTTGTACCAGAGCATACGTTTGCAGCTTAGCAATGTCCAGTTATTTACTGACATGTGTAAAATAGAGATGGAAGCTGTATTGCTGAATTTGCAAATTTAGTTTTACGTGTTAATTAGGTTTATGGTCGATTAATTGCGTGATCAGAACGCGTTCTTTGGTGGGCGATCCGCGACAATGTCGCTCAACTGTCGCAATCGACAGGTACGCGACAGCTTTTTTAGGGGGGAATTGGATCTAAAGTTCATAATATTTTTTGTGAAAACGCCCGCGAATTTCGAAGTTTAGCACAACTACGCATCAAGTGCACATACAGTAAAACTTTTTGCTGAGTTGTTCCCAAAGGGATCGAATGTGACGAGTGAAACCTATTTATTGTCACAGGTCAGAAGACTAGCCTTACGCCTACCCCTCCAGGGGGTAGGTTTTCATTTCGTTTTCATGTGAAGGCTTAGTAAACCTTGTCGGTACTATAATTTTGCAATTGCGATAAACACCCGTACGAAATAGTTATTTATGCCACTGCCTAGTAATGATAGCCTTGTTACAAAGGCTAATTACGTGCAGTGGCATACAATACTTTTTCTACGACCGTGAAAAAAATTACAAAATAGTGAATAATAGTCATTATAATGTACTCGTCCATTTGAAGTAATTAAAACCTTACTTTTGTCAAAACGTGTAATTAATAATTCCCTTCGATTATCTAATCTAATCTAAGTTGCCAAGATATATTACATTTACGATTCATATTAAATTAATGCCCACAAGCAGGCACATATGTATAAGGTCGCGCTTATACATGCCGCATATAAGCTTAAACATTCAAACCCACAACTTAAATAAACATATGCCCTGCATCTGTATTGGCAAAGTGAACCAAGTTTTTACAGCATAAGTGGTCAACCTCATACCCACCTACTAACCAAGTAACTGTTTGAGTTTGTTTATTTTTTGCGGTGAAAATATCTTGTATTATTTTCCTTTCAAGCGTTTTTTTTTCTTTTGAAAAAAGGAAAGCTATAATTTGGAGTATTTCGATGAATGAATTCGATGGATTTTAGCACTATTAACAATTTTTATTTGACTCTACACATAAAATATTTTTATTTACATCTAAACAGGGTTCATCACTACGGTAATTTCTACCTACCAAATATCGGTAACATTTGTATGAAGACTAATCAGCTGTTCGCTTGCGGCCATCTTGGATTGACAAGTCTTCATGCCCCCCATCTAAATCTAAATCTAAATCTAAGTTGCAAAGATATGTATCATTTGAGATTCATATTAAATGCATTCCCACAAGCAGACACGCATAATGTCACGCTTACACATGCCGCATGTGGACCTACAATATAAAAACCCAATCTCAAATGAACATAAGCCCTGCAACTCTTGCCGACCTTTCCTGAAACAGGGGTGAAATATTGGCAAAGTGAACCATTTGTTAACAGTATGGGTGGTCAGCCTCATAGCAACCTATAAGTCAAGGAGTATTTTAATTTTAAAAAAACAACCAAAAATACATCACTATATTTTTCAACTTAGATTATGATATCTAATGCGGCTCTGTCTGTCACCCTCCCCCGCCCTATGCCCCGTGCGCGAACACGGCGGCAGATAAATCGAGAGCGCCCGTGGTGGGGAGGCATTGTCCACCCAAAACTAGAAACGATCACGTCCAAATAAATCAGTCGGTGGGCTCATCGCGCGTGCACCTATCCCCCCAGCAGACAACGCTATCAGGTGAGCGCCACCTGCTCCTACAGTAACAGATCCGTGGCAAAATGTATCTGATACTTCACCTTTCATCGTAGGAGTTAAGCGAGTGTTGTGTGTAGGATGATAGCTATGCGCAGACAAACAAGTAGTGGTGATTTTTCTGTGTAAATGTAAATTTATTTTAATTTGTGTGTTTGTTTTAAGTTGGCTAGGGGCCTGTTGCACCAAACTCCAATCAGATAAAAAAAGTGTGATTTATCCCATCAAATAAAAATAAATTGGTTGCGTATACGTAAATCAGCTAATGCACATCATCTTTCCACTTCAAATTTCATCATATTATAACCTACTTCCGAGAAATATTTAATCGTGGTCCTTACCAGAATTTAGCAATCAAATTTGATGTGTCAATCAAATATTGATTGGGGTTGGTACACAAGGCTCTAGGTATATTTAATTGCAGTGCTTTGATTATTAATTTAAGGCAAAATAAACTTTATGAGGTTTCAAAATTTATATGCTTTTTAAATAAGATCAATTTGGATTACTAATTAGTGTTTTTGCTTTTAAAATATGTCAAGTTTCTAGTTGTTTCAATTACTTACTTTACAATAAATGACTTGTCTGAAATGATTAAGATCGCAAACCAATTATTTTCTTCAACAAGGCATCGCTGAATTTAAGCAGACATATTTAATTCTGTATTCCCTCTTCTTATCAATTGTGTGCAATAAATTCTGTGAAGTAAAAAAATAATGTAATTCAAAGCTTTTTGCTTTTACATAGAAAAAAATCAATGAAAATTTATTTACAACCGCATGACGTTTTGAAAAATTACATTTTCATTTCAATAAAATATGTATGATGAACCATATACATTTTTTTTTAAATAGATTTGTCGAAAGGAATGCAATCCACCAACCTATTTTGCCTGGCCAGTTGTCTTCATGCGAAAGCAAAAGCTTGTGTGCATGCAACGACATCTGTTGAACCAGGGTCGAAGTTATCGTCGCGGGATTCAAACCAGCGTTATCCGGTTCCAAATAACCTGTCTTGATCCCCGCGGCCATAAGATCGACAAATCTTCATTTCATTTGTTTCTTTCTGTGTGCAATTTTGTGTTGCTTTATTCAAATATCATTAAGCCATTAAAACGTGTTGATTTCACTAGTCAATTCCTTTACTTATATGTTGGTATGAGGCTGACCCCTTATACTGTAAAAAATGTTTAACTTTGCGAATGTCACTCCTGTTTCAAGAAAGATTGGCAAAAGTCGCAGAGTTTATGTTCATTTGAGGTTTGGATTTTAATTTGTAAGTACACATGCAGCATTTGTAAAAATGACTTTACACGTGACTGTTTGTGGGCATGCATTTTATATGAATTTTCATCTTTGTAACTTAGATTATAGATTATGGAAGTGGCCGAATCAATTATTCTTTCCCAAAATCTTTATTTGTTGTCTTTCTTATTATTCAAAGAAAGTGTTTTCTTGACGTCAACTAATTTATTTATGCTAGTTAGACAAAAGGTTAAAACTTAAACCAACTTTTTAATTGGCAACAAACAAATTTGATATAGGTACAAGTATGTTATTTTATAAGTCGATCATGTCTTTCAAAACATATTGTTTTTTTTAAGTATCTCAGTAGGTACTTGTTTTTAAATCCTTATACCATATTTTTACATTACAATTATTATATTTGACACTTGTACTTATATCTTCAGTACTATAACATCACTACGTGATTACGAGTATAATTAATCGATCGACAGTCATCGATCATGATTTAATCATTCAAACCTATTATGCTATCTGAGTTTCAGCTTTTTCATTCCCTAGTGCCAACTGTCTTATGTAATGATTATAAATGAAGTCGTTTCGTTACATTGAAGAATATGTCACCTCTGTGGCACCTTTTTAAGACATTTAGTTTTTGTAAATTTATTTATAGCATTTTGCATAAATCTACTTCTAATTATTGAAAATATAAAAGGTAAATCACTCAACAAGGTTGCTGCTGTTTTCTATAATATATTGACTGCTTTCATGTGTTGAACTACGCGCCTGCTTAATAGAACGGCAATTTTTATTTCACAAAATAAGTATATTATTTTTTCTAGCAACAAAACAGATAACTGCGATACTTCACCCCGAAAAGAAATTTAGCTGTTAAACTTAATTTGCCATTGCGAAGACAAAAATTTATACATATTTAGGGCATTTCTGCGAAAGTTCTGTTGTGCAATGTTTTTTAGTTTTTTTCAACTTAATTCTAAAAGATGTCGAATCCCTTATGACAATAAGTATCAAAGTTAAAGTGTCGGTTGCCTCTTTGACCGAATATTAAAATTTAATTTTTCGTTTTTGACAGGGAAAAAAATACTGACTAAAGATATTAAATAACAATTTATAAAATTAGCCATAACAACAAAGATGATCATAATTTATAGCAACAAGTAAACACTGTTTTCAAATGAAAATGTTATTTTTCATCAATAAAGAACTTACTTATGTACATAATAAGTTTAAAAAATCTAACATTGTCAAATAAAAGTATTTTCCCCTTTAACCAAATCGAAAGCATTAAAGTTATTCATTCAAAAATTTATTTTAGTTTTATACGTATTTCCCACAAAAAATGAATGCGGTTATTTCTTCTGGTTCAATCAATAAAATTTTCAAATTAAGATATTATTATTATCTCAATTATTTTCAATCACAGTAAATAATAAGAGTGAGACAATACAACTGAATCGAGTCTTTCATAACGCTTATCAAGCAATCTAAGGTATGCAATTATTACAAACGTTAATGTTCTCAATGTTTGGTCTCTCATCTTAGATATAGGGTGTAGTTCAATTTTCGTTCGATCGGTATCGCGAAAATGCGGTGCGGTTACGACAGTAGGACGAATACACCGTTTGTGAAGCAACAGGCAAGAAAATGTGTCACATGCATCGAGTTACTCCCGGGTCAATAAATTGCTATGCTTTTCTGCCAACTCTCTATTGTGTTTTCAGCTAAACAATCAGTTGCGAAGTTCTAGAAAATAGCTGTATGACACATCCAAGTACAAGAACTACGAAACTAATCTAATAAGATTACCTGTGCAATTTAAAGAACCCAATTGTTTTATATTTATTTTCAATTCAACCTTATATCTATCTATAATCTAAGTTACAAGGATATTAACATTCAAAGCTCATATCAAATACATGACCACAAACAAACACGTGTAAGTTCGCGCTTATAAATGCTGAATGTGTACTTACAAATTAAAATCCAAACCTCAAATGAACATACACAACTTTTGCCGACTTTCTCTGAAACAGGGGTGACATTGGCAAAGTGAACCATTTTGTACAGTATGGTTGGTCAGCCTCATATCAGCGTATAAGTCAAGGAATAAAAAAACAATTCGATTACAAAAAAACGATTCTACGCAAATTGAAAACAAAAATCTTAAATACGAGTAGTCGGAATCAAAATTTACATAATTAACTTTGAGGTTAAATCTATAAATTAAGTTGCAAATATATATTGGCATTTAAGGCTTATACTCAATGAACGCTCACGAACAGTCACGTGTACGTTCGCGCTTACACAATATGCTGATTGTGTACTTACAAAAAAGGCAAACTTAACTTGAAAATAAATTTTGTAACTCCTGCTGCTCTTTCCTGAAACCGGGGTGCCATTGGCAAAAGTGAAAAATGTTTTCACGGTATGAGGGTAAGCGCTGTTTTTGTGTCAAATATACGTCAAAACCCCTTTGCGAGCTTGGTCGTCGCTGTAGAAAACGTCAATTCTCAAGCAAGACCCATTTTGTAAGGCTGAATAGACCTTCACTGAAGGTGTATGAACTTTTCAATCCAACGAAAAGCATTTGTATTTTTTTTGTGCTCCGCCGGAAATTGAACCTACGACCTACAGATTACAAGCCCGAAACCTTAATGGGTGGATATTTTTTTTTTTGGTTTAATGCAGAGCGCAATATCAAGCAATGCCTACTTGTAAAGGTTTAATTTGTGACCTGTGACGCCTTAAATTAACTAATTAAGTTAACATTGAACTTCTTTGATAAATAGATAAAGTCCTGACTCAGCGAAGAGTAAGTTTTAAAATTCAATGTCAATTTTTGTTCTCCGTTGCTGGTTGCAGCTACTTTCCAATTACCAATTTAAAGCGTTAACCACTAGACTACGACCTGCCTGATTAAATGTGTTTGTGTTTTTGTGTTTGTATCTTGACAAATATATCCACGTTATAGCCGGTCGATAGCTCAGTTCATAGAATATTAGCATTCTATGCCGAGAGCTTGGGTTCAAATCTCATGGAGGGTATCAGAAATGATATCCCGTTTCGATGTTACTTTCAAAGCCAAAATAAGATACTGTCAAGGCTTACTCAGACTTCACAAGAAATGAGTACCAGCTTCCGATGCCATCTTCTCCCAATTTACACCCGCACGTACGAAACCCCCAATACAACTGATGTGGTGGTCGTAAGGCCAACCTGTAAAGATAAATAGATTCCACTCCCCATGCGACTTCTTTCGATAGACCGCGGTAAGAAGATACACTATATGTGTAGCTTATTTGCGTTTTTTTGCGTTATGTTGCAAGAGTCAATCTCATACTAACCTATTAGTCAAAGAACAAAAAACACGGAAAAATGGACTAAAATTAGGAAATGCCAAAAAAAAAAATTAAAAGCCCTAGCCGCCAACATTGCAGACTAAACAGTCAGATAAAGTGTGTTTCTTACTTTTTTAGGTGATATATTGGATAATTTATCAATATTATAGCTATCCAAGCTTCATATTGATATAAATCTAAAAGATATACATAATACGTTTAATAATAAAGAGAAATAACTCGAAAATTGGGAAAATCGAGATTTTGTAATAAAACGCAAGAACAATGCGAAAAGAATAGGTAGAATTCGACAGATTTTCAATTTGGACAAAGATGAGCGAGATAAAACATCGGTCGCCTCTTTAATTCTAAACGAGTCGCCCAGTTGTCTGTCAAAAAACGAAGCATTTAGAGATGCTTCAATCTTTGTTTAAAGTAGACGTGCGTTTTTGCGGCGTAAAGTTGAATATTCCTGTTTAAAATTAAAACGTAAGTATTGTATTGATATTTTTTTAATAATAAAATGCAATATTTCGATTTACTTCTATTTAATATTTACAATGTAGCATTTTCAAATGAATCATTTTTACTTATTTCAGTTTAGTTTTAAATTGTGTTGGTGGTTTAAGAAGTAACTTGAGTTGTTTCAGTTTATTTTTAAAATGCCATCGCTTTTTTTGTAACATTAAAACCTATTTCAGTTTATTATCAAAATGTGATAACAGTAGGATTAAACTTTTGTTTTTATTTCAGTTTATTATTAAAAGTGTAGTAAATTTAACTAATGTTATTGTGATTTATTGCTTTTTCTGATTATGTAGTTCCTTGACTATAAGTCAATTTTGACTTTTTTTGTATAGATTTCTTTGTAAGGTTTTGTTCTTTTTTATATTTAAATGTAATTTATTATTCATATTCCTTGACTTATAGGTTGGTATGCGGCTGACCACCCATGCTGTAAAAATGGTTCACTTTGCCAATGTCACCCCTGTCTCAGGGAAGGACGGCAAGAGTTGCAGGGTGTATGTCCATCTGAGATTTGGTTTTTATGTTGTAGGTTCACATGGGGCATGTGCAAGCGCGAACTTGTACGTGTCTGGTTGTGATAATGCATGTAATGTGAATCTCCAATGTAACATATCTTTGCAACTTAGATTAGATTAGATTAGATGTAGGCGCTGCGCTGCGACAATGCAAAAATGTTTTAAAGAAGCCGAAAGATTTTAGGTCTACTAAATATTAATATCCCAGCCGTCGAACATGAGAAAGAATTACAGGCAGAAGAGATGGACATTGATTCATCTTTCAGATCCAACGTTTGTTTCCTAGATAACTTGAAGATACACTTGGTGAAGGCTGTAGGAGGTTTAACATAGTTCCGGCAACTTCAAGTCTTCAGATTCTGAGTCTGAAGTTGAGATTGAGCAAAGAGGTCGTAAACGAACCCGGCGTACACAAAATTGGAAACAAAAGAAGGGAAAACGATTGAGAAACCTTGGCGAAGAATATGTGTCTCTTTCTATGACTAAAAAAAATATGCCAAGCCGCTGTCTTAAAATACCATGTGGGGAGAAATGCCGCTTAAAACGCTCTCAAAACATAAACACTGAGGAAAGGTATGAAATATCCCGTAATTTCTGGAAATTAGGTGATTTAGGTGAGCAAAGAGCTTTTATTAATTCGTGCATGGGTGATCTGGTGCCCAAATATAAATATACAAATGCAGAAAAGCCAAGAGCTCCAAACCAAGCCTACTACTTAACCACAAAGAATGCCAGAACTAGAGTCTGCGAATTATTTTTCAAAAGCACTCTAGATGTGTCTGACCGCATGATACACACCATCCAGCACAAAAAATATAGCACTGGAATACTTCAAGAAGACCTTCGAGGAAAGCATGGGAACCACAGGCGATTGAGTTGAAGACATAAAGAAGCATATCGATTGTATTCCTCGTATTGAATCGCATTATGTGAGAGCCACTACTTCGAGGCAATATATTGACGGTAGTAAAACAATCAAAGATTTATATGAAGATTTCTTTCAAATTAATAGAAGCAGTTTTGCAATGCCCCAGAGGTGCAACATCGGCTTTTTATTATAAATCCAAGTTCAATAGCTACAATTTGACATTGACAGAATTAGAAAGCAATACGGAGAAAAGAGAAGCATACAAAAATGTTAACTGTTATTTTTGGTCTGAATCTGATGCAAAGAGGGGTGCGATTGAAATTGGATCTTGCGTCTGGTATTTAAAAGATTTGTCTTCTAAAGCTGAAGAAACTGACAATAAAAATGTTAATTTTTTCTATACGGATAACTGTTGCGGTCAGAATAAGATTAAATACAACGCAAGTCTGTATTTATTTGCAGTCCAGACTTTGAACATTGAAAGTATCACACACAAATTTCTAATACGTGGTCATACGCAGAACGAAGCGGATAGCGTCCACAGCCTTATCGAAAAGGAAGTGAAAAATAACTTGAAATCAGGACCTATTTACAGTCCTGACCAATACATAACGTTGATAAAAAATTCCAAGAAAAGTCCACCACCTATCAATGTTCACGAGCTAACTTATGATTCATTCTTTGATACAAAGACATTGCAAGAAAATATGGGTTACAATTTTAATGTCAATACAGGAGGAGGATCAGTAAACTGGAATGACATAAAACAGATAAAAGTCTTTAAGCAGAATCCATTTACAATTTACTACAAAACGTCCTATGAACAAGTCGAGATCTGTCAGGAAATTGATATTAGAAACAAACGAAAGAAGATGCCACACATTAATTCAATCTCTCTTGAAAAAGCATACACAGGAAAGCAAGAGTTAAGTGATAATAAGAAGAAAGACTTACAGGAACTTCTCAATAAAGGTCTTATTCCTCCATATTATCAAAACACCTACAATTATATTTTATCTGGTTAAGTCTATACTGCCTGTATTTACTATTTTTATGGTGATTTTACATTATTTAGTGCTACGATAGTTTTTGTGTGTTAAGAGTTTTGTTTCTGAAGTTTATTTGGTTGTGAGCTCCAGATCTCAATTATTCCAAAGTCTACCTACTCGTAGGTTGAATAAAATGTGCCTTTTAGCAAGTAAGTTGAGGAGTCCTCATTTCATTAAGACTCTTTTATTTTGAACTACTATTTGATTATTGTATGTAGGTATTAAGATTATCGCTTTACCTTACCGTGTTGTTTTAGACGAAACTTTTTAGATTACGCTAGCAGTTCCTACTTTTTATGTTATTCTTATATTTTTTGATCCCTTACTAGTTTACTTTCTAAGTCTTTATGTGGAAAACTTTTTGATTAAAATAGTAACCAAACCAAATCCTTGTTTTGTTTTTAACTGTTTTTATCATCATTTTACTAAATAATTCTGTGAATACAGAATTTATTTCACTTTAAATTTATGTTGTCAAAAATAGTACAAATAAGAAAGGAAAATATTTGGACATAAAGTTCAGAAGATATATAGTTACAGAACAAAAGAGAAGTAAGTCTCATATATACACATGATTTATTTATTTTTTTAAAAGAAAAGAGAAATATTTAGTTATGTGCCATGGCTGATGTCGGTTTGACTACTTTGCTTTTGTAATAAACTGAAATAAGTATCAGGTTTGTTTTTCTTTGTACTTTTTTTTTGGGTTCCCAATATTGTAGAATGGTTATTGCTATACTTAATTAAAAGTCGAAATCTCTACTTTAAGATTCACGTCTTTTATTTTAAGAAATGAGACTATTTTAACCTTTTTTTTTACATTTAGTGCAACAAGTCAAACATACAAAACTTCAATCGTGATTTCCCAACATTGTTGTTTTTAGAGTTATTGCTCTTTATTATTAAACGTGCGTTATGTTGGTGGATTGCTCAAACCTTGAGGACGTTTTTTACCATAGTTAAGTTATTTTGGAAGGCGCGCTTGCAGTACTGTCAAAGCAATTATAATAAGTACCCGTGAAAGCGCGGCACGGCGGTTAACATTTTTCATGCACGCTGAAATTATTATTACAATATATTTTTAAGACAATGCCAAGCGGCGGCTATTATCACGGCTAGAGCATTATGCAACAAAGAACGCCGTGTCTTTTAAAGTTTAAGGTCGGCCAGCATTTGTGACGCACGGATTTTTTGGCGAAGAGCGTTCAACTTAAAATGCTTTTACGAAAAAAAGCAACGCTTATAAGCGACGCCCTGCTGGATTTTTTATTTTTCTCTTCGCGCTTAAAATTATGAATAGTATCTAACGCGATCTGCCAGATTAAGAATCTGCATTCAAATTTGATAATTGGTCGGAGGTAATGAGGCAACTAATAACACTTAACAGAAACAAACAGATTTCTAGATAGATAATACAAATTAGGGAACCATTAAACTACAAAGGATAAAAAAATTACACAATTGACGGTATCATTATTATTATTATTATTATTTTCAGATTATTTACTAGTTGTATTATTTGCAAACTACATAGGTACATAAAACTATTATTTTGACTGTTATTTATGAGATGATTTCAACTTTTGCATATATGATCCGATCTAGGTGGTCAATGCAATTTAAGATTCAACAATGATAACTGTTTTGATCCTTGAAAGTGTAAATGACAAGTAAATAAATGCCATTATTTTTACCCTAAGCAATGAAAAAATAGAATGCAAGATCACTTTGTCGACCATTCGTAGTGTAAGTTATTAGTAATTAAAGATTACTTTTATAACTCTTATAAAAACGGAAATAAAAAAGCACCTTTAAAATCCGGGAAACACAAAAAGATTTTTTTTTAACTTTTTGTAACAATATGGAATGACAAACCTCTTTAATAAACCATCTACATTGAAACCATCGCTATGTCTTGATGATTGTTTCAACTCTGCGCAAAATGATATGGTTCATTGTTTCTTATTCAGACAAAATGATGGATGACGAGCCCTGGATTATCGAGGACCCCAACGACGCTCCTCCCGAGGAGGCTCCCCCAGCAGAGGAAGGCGCTGCGGCAGAGGCTGCACCAGCAGAACCCGAAGAGCCGGCTGAACCTGAAGCGCCAGTGAAGGATCCCAACAGGAAACTCATCTTCAAACACTGGGTCAGGTGAGAGCAAAGCAACGCAAATGTAGGTTTAAAATGTGCTGTGGACACTGGACATAATACTCCCATTAATTCCGACCTTTTTTTGGCCATCAAAGTGCAGCTTTTTAAGAGATAGATAATAGTTTGATGAGTCCTTAATAGAAAACACCTTACTTCGTTAACAAGATCAATGAGTCAACGATTGGAAAAAATGTATGCAGTTATGGTGATATACTCATTTGTTGCTTAAAAACATAGCAACAGCTTCATGTCGATATCTTAAAGGCAAAATTGAATAAGTGGTGTATTAAACTTACATGGATTTCTCAGATAAATGTACATTTTTTCCTATTTTCTACAAGAGAAAACCCTAAAAAATTATGAAAATCCTCTAGTTTAAAAGTTTGTCATGAGCAATAGTTCATAATGCGTTCACTTACTATGAGAAGTTGACCAGTTAAATGTTTTATCCACGATTTCTCAAATCAGTGAATCAGCACTTATTCCGTTTTATCTTTAAGATGGCGATATGAAAAATACAATAATATGTGGATTCCTATCGTGTTTCTTCATAGACGTGTTTATTATTTAATCAAGTAAGTACGCATGTTTTTATTTTGACGAAAATACTCTTGGGAATCAAGGAAGTTCTAATATATATTATTATTAATGTTATATTTAAACTACCTGAAATACGCTATAAATTTTAGAAATTTGTTGCGTCTGGTTTTTTTTCTACATATTCTTATGATATATTATTTGATTGATGAAAGTCTCAACTAGGGTACTCGTACAGGCATTGGCACGTGTTGATTTTCACATTCAAGAAAGAACAGCCTCATTTTAACGTAATTTGTAATTTCCGTGCACTATAACGTAACGTTCATTTTTTCTTTATTCCTTTATAAAGGTGGACATGAGTCTGCCTACTTTCAAACATGTGAGGTTGGTTGGTTGATAATGCAAGCCCAGCAAAAAAAGCAATAATGTTAATGTGAAGCGAGCAATTAAATAAAAATATACTGGACACACATCTACTTTACAAAATTAAAAAAAGTTAACGCCTTCATGCTTACGGGTTGGTAAACGAGTATTCTAATCTCTGTATTTTCTGAAACCAATGAAACAACTGTGGTACCTGTAGATATAAATTATCATCAAAGGTTTTTATATCAATATCGACACACATAAAATAAACAAACAAATTCACATTGCCCCACAAAATAAACTAATAACCATAGAAGTAATAATTTTTATACATCACTTAGATGTCTTTGCTAATGACAGACTTAGGAAATTCAACACTCTCATAATTCAGATTTTTTTGTACATAGTCTTAGAAATTTTGTCATATAAAAAACAATACAGTGCACTCCTTCTCAACCATCTAGCAATGGTTGGTTGAACAAAACTAGTCAAAATAATATGTATTTGTTTACGTACGATGTCTGGGATTAAAAACATTAATCAAACAAGACATTGAGGAATGTCTTGTTACGAAGAAAAAAATCATTGATTGTGTTAGATACAAGTATACAAAATCTTAAAATCAGACGTAGAATCAGAACTAGCTTATGGGGAGTATTAATTATATAATATACCTATACAGATATGCTTGACTTACAAGACAATGAAAATTTTACCTCACTGAGATGATTTTCAAATTATATTTTTTTTACATAAGACTGGGTAATTTCATAGGACAGACAAATGTAAATTTTATTTTTATAAGTTCGTTAACGCGAGTCAATCACCCAAAACACTACTCATACCTGTCAGGCGTGAAATATATCGAAAGAAACAAAGGACGACACTCCGCCATTGTCACTCGGGGTGGCCGGCGGCCAAATGATAATTATTTCAAGAATGTATCATGTGCAAAGTTACGTGAACAGAACCATACATCATCTTCTACATGCTAGTACACGTAGACAAGAAATATCATTTGTATTTTCTCAAATTCAAAAATATAATGGAGAGTATTTAATGGAGGCTTTTTCGAATTTCATCATTTTTCAGGGTAATGGACTTCAAAAAAATTCTATGGACGATAAAATTGTGATTTTACATTGCCGTGTTGCTAAGGAAAAGGCAAACAAACATTTGTATTGGTTGCTAAGGGCTATTGTGCCATTCAAGGGTGACCTTTGTCCACCGAGAAATAAGTTGTAAATTCAAATTTGTGCTGGGTCCATTTAAAAACTCTTATATTAAAAAAAATCTTGCCATTTATGAAAAATAATTTTAAATTTCTACGTACTTAGGTATATTTAATGTTTTATTGGAAATAGTTATTTATGCCACTGCCTAGTAATGATAGTCTTTGTAACACGAGTGCTAGTTTGTGCCATGAGGCGCAGCCGAATGGCACAATAGACAGCAAGAGTGTTACAAAGACTATTTACGTGCAGTGGCATACAATACTTTTTCTACGACCATGAAATAAATAACAAAATAGAAAATAATAGTCATTATAATGTACTCGTCCATTTGAAGTTATTAATACCCCACCTTTGTCAAACCGTGTAATTTATCATTCCAATCGATTATCTAATCTAATCTGCAAAGATATTTTACATTTGGGATTCATTTTAAATTTATGCCCACAAGCAGACACATATAACGTTGCGTTTGTACATGCCGCATATAAGGGTTAATATTCAAACCCAAAACTCAAATAAACATAAGCCCTTCAACCACTAAAGCGTCATTGGCAAAGTGAACCAAGTTTTTACAGCATAGATAGTCAACTTCATACCGACCTATTAGCCAAGTAACTGTTTAAGTTTGATTTTTTTTTCGCGGTGCAAATATTTTGCATTATTTACTTTCAAGCCTTCTGTTTTCCTTCGAAAAAAGGAAAGCTACAATTTGGAGTATTTTGATAAATAAAATTGATGAATTACTACACTATTAACATTTTTTTTTGACTCTACACATAAAATATATTAATTTTCATTTGAACAAAGATTGAACATAGTGGGGAGGTACTATCAATAAATTGAAAATATTCATGTAATGGCTGACGTTTAAACGTGGTTGCTATGGAAACGGCCAATAATAGTTTGTTATCGGTCGCTTAGAAGGATAGCCTCATACAAGATTGATACTCGAAATTCAAAAATGGTTCCATTTCTGACAATGCGCATGCGCACATTTTCATTTCAACACTGTTATCAGTTGCGTAATGTAACATTACGCAACGGGTAACCGTGTTGAAATGAAAATGTGCGCATGCGCAATGTCAGAAATGGAACCATTTTTGAATTTCGAGTGTCAACTTTGTATGAGGTTTTCCTTCTAAGCGATCGATAACAAAATATTATTTGCCGTTTCCATAGCAACCACGTTTAAACGTCAGCCATTACATGAATATTTTCAATTTATTGATAGTTCCTTCCCACTATGTTCAATCTTTGTTCAAATGAAAATTAATATATTTTGTGTGTAGAGTCAAATAAAATTTGTTAATAGTGTAGTAATTCATCAAATTTATTCATCAAAATACTCCAAATTGTAGCTTTCCTTTTTTCAAAGGCTTGAAAGGAAAATAATGCGAGATATTTTCACCGCAAAAAATAAACAAACTTAAGCAGTTATTTGCCTAATAGGTCGGTATGAGGTTGACCACCTATGCTGTAAAAACTTGTTTCACTTTGCCAATGACACCCCTGCTTCAGTAGTTTCCGGGCTTATGTTTATTTAAGTTTTGGGTTTGAATGTTTACCTTATTTGCGGAATGTATAAGCGTGACCTTATATGTGTCTGCTTGTGAGCATAAATTTAAAATGAATCTTTAATGTAATATATCTTTGCAAATAAGATTAGATAATCGAGGGTAATGATAAATTACACGGTTCGACAAAGGTAAGGTTTTAATCACTTCAAATGGACGAGAACATAACAATGACTACTATTGACTAATTTTTTTTTTGATGGTCGTAGAAAAAGTATTGTATGCCACTGCACGTAATTAGTCTTTAACACTCTTGCTGTTTTTTGTGTTACAAACTAGCACTTGTGTTACAAAGACTATCATTACTAGGCAGTGGCATAAATAACTATTTCAAAATAGTTAAAAACATTTTTAAGTTTCATTTTTTCATAATGATGAAGAAAGTTTAAATTTTTTTTTTGTTTTTTCTTAAACGTAGTTTTATTTTGACAATAATATTTTCTACCTCAAGTACTTTCGACCTTCAATATTCAGGTCATTATCAAGAGTAAATATTGAAGGTCGAAAGTACTTGAGGTAGAAAATATTATTGTGAAAATAAAACTACGTTTCAGAAAAAAAAAAAAAAACAATAAAATGAATTTTCACTGTGTAAATACACAAACCCTACAAAATCTGATGAAGAAAGATTGACTCATAATTGATTAAGAAAGAAAGTATGTAGGTGGGAATGTCATAATCATAAAAAAATCATGAGATAAAAATATGCAGAAAACATTTTCATCTAGTACATAGTACATGTCATTTGCAAACACGTCTTTAGAAAACGCATCTCTCAACTTAGACTAAGCATCTAAAAAAACATGTTTTTACTTTATAGCAGTCCGAAGGACTGTTATAAAGTAAAAGTTATAAACGTCTAATACCCATTAATAAACCTACATCCTAATTCGCTTAATCAATTGCTTTATTACAACAATAAGCATTGCCTCTTAATACTCTTTGTTTTGGGGGTTGCCATACAAGAGAAAACAATATTTTAAGTTTTCCCGGCAGAGAACGGGTTAACTAAAAAATAATGTTCTACAATTGAAAAGCTCTTATATATACCTACATACATTAATCATTACTTTTTTCAAATAAATATTATAAGGTGTAGTCACCATACAAAGTGACAAATTTTAATACAAAAATAATTGTAATATTCTTGGTACTAAAACGCCTAATATAAAATACTAGGCTACGAGTCTTAAAATCTAGTAAGTTGTACCCATATAATAATAATCAATCATAACTTTCCAAAATATCAATGAAAAGTATAGGTACCCACCAAACAAAGTGTTAGTTTTGATACAAACGGGATCAATGATAATACTGCAAAAAGACGATTGCTTAAAAATATTAGCTTCATTACTTACACACAACTAAATGTTTTGTTATGAAAATTGGCTATGACCTAAACATGACCGTATTTTGTGCTATAAAGTCCTGTGCAGTCCACTGTACAATTTATTTTTCTTTCATTGACTCAGAAAGTGTTTGCGTAGTATTTAACATTATTTACTTTATATAATATTATGCAAGCGTAGATTATATATTTTATTTTATTTCACACATTTGATCGTTCACCTGCTTTATATTCATCACAGAGCAATATTTTCACTACGTTACTCATGTTTATTGCCACTATCTTAAAATATATTTGCGATATAATATTTTTGCGCGATGTATTTTGAAATTCATAATAATTGGTTATAGTAAGGAAGGAGACTAGCTTTTGTACATTGACCACGTAACTTTTAAAAGCTTTTTATTTTCGTATGCACAAATAATATTTATTAATGTAAATTTGATAATATATGAGAATGTAAATTTTCGGTTTAAGTTTTAGTATTGAATCTTTTTACCTTTTGCTTTTACCAAGGCTAATAATATATTTTTACATACTTACGTTTTGTTAAAAAAAAAAACCAAAATGATAATTTTTTAAATCATAATGTCGAATAAATTATGAATTATTGCAAGTATACCTACAACTCAAATTATATTGTTAAAAGTATCTTCTTCATTTCGCGAGGATTTTTTTTTTTTTTATATAATACTAGATTCCCCCTGCCACTCCTTGAGGTGGCTCTTCTGGTTACGGCTATTTATCATGCCTGATAGGGGTGGCTAGTATCTCCGCAGATGTGTCTCCAGTGTGTTGGGTCCTTGCACTCTTCTTTTAGTCTAAAAAGATCTAAAAATCGTAAGGTGAAAATAGTTTAAACAAAATTTCTGCTCTCACCCTCTTAATTGCTCCAGTTTTTTTTTATAGAGAAAACCAATTTGGCATGTAAATAATTACTCATGTAAGTTTCATCGCAATCTGTTCAGTAGTTTAGGAGTCCATACAGGACAAACATGCATACACACATACATACATCCGTTTGATTTTATATACTCAAGAAGAAGATGGGGATAATGCTGATGAGAAGAATTTCTTGTAACAAAAAAATAATACATTTTGAGATAATATGTTACATTTACCTCTTACATTGAAAAATAAACGAAACTTATTGACATATTATTAGGAAAACATTGATTAAAAGAAAAACACCAAAATATGGGTAAGTGTTTTTCATAGATAATTAATAAATGGGACACGCACAAAGCAAAGGAGCAGAACAAGATGACAACGATAAACTTACTGGTATTTTATTTTCCAACGAATCAATACTCACCAGTATGGTAAGTTATATGTTTATGTAGCATGTAAGTACAAAATTTAAACACATATTTAAGATTATAATTGGATATCTATTCTAATGTAATATGTAGTAAAAAAATTACATATTCAACAAAATTTCAAACAAAAAGATAGGGGTGAAATGAGGCTGATCACCATGAAAAAAATGCTACACTATTGTCGATGCCACCCCTGTTTCAGTGAAGAATTTCGAGATGTGCAACATAGGCTAATATGCAGTCTCGATCTTCACAGCAGCTGCCGCCTTACGTTCGCGTTGTTGAACCACGATTGTTCATTTTCATGCCTCTGCAATTCAGATCAAAATTATTTAGGTAATGCATTTTGTTTCTTTGAACTTCTTGAGCGTGGTCCGTAATTTTCCACTGGAGCTAAATCTATTGCATCCAAAGTAAAAGAGAGCCCAAATGCTCTCTTTGTGCAAGGACTATGCGACTTCGAATTATACTTTTAGGATTTCACAGCCGGTCGTACCTACTCGTTTCAAAACTGTTAGCTTACACTTCAAGACTTTCAGCATCCCATTAGCTACGATGTGTGTGAGTCTTTCATGGCTCATTCCAGAGACGTGATCTCGTGGAAATTGTCTCCTGAAGCGCTATTCTGCTAAATTTCTTACACATTGGATATCAATCCAAGTCGGAGATTGCTAGTGCTTGCGAAATAACTTCATAGATAAAAAAAATCACAATACACCTTATTTTTGGACACGAATCGCTATCTCGTCGCCTTAAGGTCGTAAGGAATTTAGTAGAATATCGCTTCTGAATCCGTAAGATTCAATTTAGTAATTGGTATCGTTTGATTGTTCCAGGCCTAAGTTCCTACAGTACAAGTATATGTATGACTACCGCCACAACTACTACGACGACGTGATCGACTTCTTGGACCGGCGGAACCGCGGCATCGCCGGCCGGGAGCCGCCGCGCGCGCAGACATGGGCCGAGCGCGCGCTGCGCACCTACTGCGCCAACAGCTCGCGCCAGTACAACACGCAGTCCGACAAGCACCTGCTCGCGCACATCTCCACGGGCGCGCGCTTCCACCGCTACCACAGCAAGTCGCTGATCAGCAGGAAGTACTCTTCGCTGGGCTTCACCTCCATCATCATCTAAGCCCGCCACCCCAACGCTAAAATCTTTGTATCTGTTAAGCAAGACTCGAGTTTGATTTGCACCCCATTGGATTAAGGCCGAAACAGACTGTAACTCCTATTTTAGAGACAAACCATTCTGTCCGGATTTTTTCGCTTTCACCCTAGATCACATTTTGCCCGGAATATTTACCTGGCGTTTGATTGACTACCCGGCGGCCGTGAAGAATGGGACCAGTCTGAAAGCTCCCATACAAACCCATAAACTACTGCACACCTGGTAGAAAAACCATAGAAAAATCCGGGCAGAATGCGTCAAGTGTGAAAAGGCTGTAATTTCAGGCATTTCAGACACAACGCATTCTACCCAGGTTGTTTATTGATTACCGAAAATACTGTGTGAAATCTTTCATGTATCTCCAAGCACTACTGACTACTTAACATTCTGAGGAGTCAGACCCGAAAGATTAACTGAAAGTTCCAATTCTAAACTAAATGGGAAAGTCTCTATTTGAACAACTGTTTTGCCAATGCGGAATAAATCTGTATGATCAGCTTATCACATGGGTCGATGCAAATAGGCTTACCAATAAAACGATTCGAAAGGTTGGTTTGCTTATTTCTTTAACTTTTTAACAGTTACAAAGATTTCCGCTTGTATTCTGCAAGCTGTTTTATTTTATATCATTTCAATTACATCTTATGAACAAACTTTATAATTTGTCAATTTTTTATGCAAACTTTCATTCTTACATTCGTCCATATTTTGTAAAAAAAAACTGGTGTATCATATTTTATTT
The DNA here is from genome assembly GCA_951799405.1 of Agapetus fuscipes. Classification (NCBI taxonomy): domain Eukaryota; kingdom Metazoa; phylum Arthropoda; class Insecta; order Trichoptera; family Glossosomatidae; genus Agapetus; species Agapetus fuscipes. The sequence goes on along the minus strand of OX637332.1, from coordinate 16,223,180 downwards.
TATTTCTCAGAAATTTTAAATAAAAGAATAAATCTTTGTGAATGTGATCCAAATTTGTTTTTTAATGAAACACATATGGTTTCAAATAATATAATTTCTTTAACGGTTTCAAAGAAAAGTTTTTTGTTCTGTATTCTTATTTATTTTTTATGTCTGAAATTTTTATTCTTCTTAATGATACTTAAAATCACCAATAAATAAATCTATATCTGAAAAGGGCGATTTCTCTACAAAAATAGAATAAAACTGCTTGCTTCGATTATAATGCTTGCTTATTTTATATTTATTAATTGATAATAAAAAACTTATCATTTATATCGATACGAAATATTTATAACTTCACTAATCATAATACTGTTACCCATTTTAAAACCATTTCTTGATCATGGCTCATTTTTAGACAGTGACCTAGAAATATGCCAAAGGTCTGCTTCGAATCAATTTGTAATTGTAACGATTCAATAAAAGTTTTTTTAGTACTTGGTCTTTTTAATCTTTCAGAATTACTTTGAACGCGAAAGCAGTGCCATCACTTCATCATCATGCTTAAATTTATAACACATGCAAAAAATACTAAATGTATAACCAACTGCTGCTTTACTGATTTTATTCCTGCAATTATTTTTATTTTGAAGACATCTATTTCATTACCGAGGAAGTAAGTCTGTACCTTTTTTGTTGTTTGATTATTATTATTTTGTTTATGTTTTATGCTCGCAAATAATAGCTTAAATCCATAAAATCCAATGCAATAAATTAACAATTTATTTTAAGATTTATTTTTATTATTATTAGACTTGTTTTATTTTCAGTTGATATTTCAAAACCTAATTAATGTCATCAAATTGACACGAATTTTCTAAACAAAACATTAATTATATATTTTTTTAATTTGTACATTCATTTTTTAAATTTTTAAAATAATTCGAATCAAAATAAACTTTCTAAAGAGGTCTCCAATAAGTGCAATGAATAGAGCCTGTGCAAATGTTTTATTTATCTAAAATCTATTTCACAGGTGTATGTTTAGGTATAACAAATTAAAGTTCTAACTTTGCATGAATGCTGACAAGCAAACACGTGTAAGTTTGCGCTTACTCAAAAGAAACTCTTAACCTCAATTGAAAATAAGTAATGCAACTGTTAAAACTTTAAACGGTTATGGCACTAGCGCAAGCGAATCAATCCTTTCTACATAAAGTTTATTTTTATGTTTTGAAAAGCCGTGTAATTTGAACAAGGTTGTTTCCGTGTTACAGGATTGGCCTGAGTTAAGCCAGGTCGCATGATAGTTTCTTCAGGACTTGGACCCTGCATGATCTTCCTGCATCTTCGACATGGCATGGTCACAAACCCTGGTCCAAGATCAGCCCACATTCTCATTATTTTTGTAATTCATCTCAGTAAACAACCGACACTTCATATTTCGTATATTTGAAAACAATTTTACGATGCCCATACAATGGACTCTTTACATATTCAAAAATTGTTTCATAATTAAGTTAACTAGGTATTCTACCTGAATCTCGAGTGTTAGTATTTATTTAAAATTGTTTGTTATATATGGATAACCATATCGTAGCATCTACTCATTTATTCAATTTACAACAAAATATGATATGAAAAGTACTACATACATTTGTTATATAAATGTAAATAGTGTAAGAAAAAAACATGAAGTGTACCTATTTGAATTCAATTGTTATATTTGTGTTATAAGCATTTTTCAATAAGGTGCATGTTTAAAATTGTTAAAAGGAAAATAAAAATTTACTTGATTTTAATGATGGTTTCATTTAGCATTTTGTAGGTTAAAGAAAAGATCTGCGCTATAAAATATATAAATTCAGATAGTTCAACTTAATATAATATAATATAATAGATGGTCTTCAAAATTGCATTAGACGAATGGAACCTATGTATTTTTCAGGGAAGTTGACCAGTCTTTCGCCTTTTGAAGGGGTTTTCCTGTTTCATAAAGAGTGGGTTATCATTATTTTCTAATGAAGTCTGAAGAGAAATAGGTAGGTAATGAAAATTGCATTGGTCAAAAAAGTCTGTTCTAGCCATTTTGTTGGGTGATTCTGATTTTTTTTTCTATTACGTCCAGTTTCTTAAGGACCACCAGATTAAATGAGGGTACAAGGGGGTTGCAGCAAATTAATCGTTAAAAAGTTAAATTAAAAAACTGGGAACTTACTTAGGATTTCCTCGCATATATAGTATCTGGCAAGCCGCTTTTCAGTGTCCAGCAATAATATACCACTAAACTTTCCTTTCTACCGTTTTTCCATGTGTAAAATATCCTGGTAGAAATGCTCACATGATTAAAAGAATGTAAGCACAGATTCCGAATCAGGACAAAAAATTGTATACGATTTCCCAACAACGTCTCTCGGACAAAATATTTATTGACCTGTGTAATCAGCTTACAATCATAAGACATACGAATTATTAGTCAAAAATATAGTTTTTTTCTGTTTCCTGATATTTTGAAAACTGTAGGTATATAAATTTAATCTTTTAATATTTTTGGGGGCTGTGATAAATTAATGAAGTACTTTATGACTCTTCAGGTAAAAATTCTGTTTCTACAGGAAATCAGTTTACAATCCTTGTATGTTGAAAACATTCTTGCAGTTAATATCTTAAAACATACCTCCCATAAGTTGTAATCTCAGGCGTCGCTCCGACTAAGTACTTTACAGGATTCTGAGTTATGAGGACTACTGTTTGTAAGCTCTATTTCATATGCTTGTTTTTAAAATCTTTCTTTTTACATGCGTCACTCACTTGTGTTAAAAAAGCGGTGATTATTTTGGATAGCATACATAATTTTGAATGCTGCTTGCTGATTTGAAGGTCTTTCTCCATACGCATACCGGTGCGTTACCTTATATTCAAATATTCGTCCATGGTCTATGGCAACCACTGCAGTGAAAGAGATGTAAATGAAGAACCAAATTTTTTACTTTACAAAAAGGTAAGTTGTTGTATCGATTTGCATTCTCAATTATCATTACTTGTAAGAATACTCCTTTATTTTGTAGGGAAATCTGAACTGAGCTTTGTTTTTTCAATACTTCTGTAGTTTCTGCAAGAGAAGAACTCAATGAAGAAATAAAACTGATTTTAGTGCAAGTATCTTTAATTTTATTTATTTGTTTATGCACCAATTACAATCAGATAAAAGGAGAAAAAATACACAGATAATGCAAGCTTCATCAGTGTAAGGTGAAGTATTCATCCATAAATTATTATTAGTTATTTTCATAAAATATTCAATTAACTTTATGTTGACTAATAGTATTATCAAGAGGAGGTGAAATATCTAGGAAAGGTGAGAAGATCATAAATTATTGTTAGATTAGATAGTATTATAGAAATGGAGTAGATTGGATTAAATTATGAATATAGAGCAGGTAAATTTTGAAAAGGTATGCTTTGGCTTAATTCATTGTTGGTGTTCACAAAGAAAACAACAGATATTGAGTACCTATGTACTCTTTCATAGTGACATTGAAAGGCATATACGGGTTTACATAAGAACACCCATACATGCAAGAGAAAAATTGTGCATATTCACTTTTAAATCATTGGAAATCTTGAAAATCTTTACCCCAGGGTTCAAAACCTTGCTGTTTTAACAGCTTTCAACAATAATGAATTGTGCATTGGACAAGGTGAATTGACAATCACAGCATTAAGAACTATAGCAGAAAACATGAGATGGAGAATATGACATTGTCATTTTATTTTTATTTTCTTCAAAGGTGGTTGGTATCACCAACTACTGGTTTCTGTCATCTTCTTTTAAATCTTCTTACTAATTATTAGATCACTTAAAACTTCACTCGCCTGACCAATTCATTGTGAACTTGCCATTTTCCCTTCACCTTTCATCTCAAATTCTTTCATTCCACTTTTTTTAAACGGACAGTCAATTATGAAGGTTTGATTAGTTCATTCAAAAGAAAGGAGACAATATTAATTTGGTGTCTATTAGTTTAAAATAAATTGTAAGTATCCAATGCACATTTCTTGTATGGAGAGGTAAGTAGGGCATGAATTAATTTACATTTCAAATGGCAGATAAATGTACAGGCAGTTAATTTTTTTGCCAATATGTCATTTATAATTCAAGAGCATATTATATACTAGTACAACAAGTAAGACATTGCTTTTCTTAGTTGAATGAATATTATAAACTTTGGAATTTTTTGCACAAAACATCACTTCATATGAAGCATTACAATTACTTTGAAAATAAAGATATGTCTTCCAGTACTTCATAAACTGGTACATCTATAAAATTTAACATTTGATTCATTAACTATGCTTAGGTTATTTTTCTTAAATACCTTCAAACTATCAATGTAACCTGTTATATACCCTTATGCAAATGGGGCCAGAGGTTTCAATTCAATTGCATTTATTTTAGGTTACTATTCTTTTCTTTTTATCTTTGCAATGAGTTACCTTTTATGGGTCTTGAGAAATGTATGTTGGATTACAAAGAATGACCTACATAAATATCTGTATCTCTTTGAGTAGAAGAAGTCAAAATAGCTAGGACATCTATCGCAAAATTATTGTACACTGATAAAAAAAATGGTACTACAAATACTCTACAACATTAGAAATATTGAAAGTTACTTGTTTAATTAAAATAAATATTGAAAAAACAAATAAGAAAATTCAGAAAAGTAGTTTTACAAATTAATTCGTGTCCCACAACATTAAAAAACTGAACTTATTCACTTTGCCAATGTCACCCCTGTTTCAGGGAAGGACGGCAAGAGTTGCAGGGTGTATGTCCATTTGAGATTTGGTTTTTATGTTGTAGGTTCACATGAGGCACGTACAAGCGCGAACTCTTACGTGTCTGGTTGTGAGAATGCATGTAATGTGAATCTCCAATGTAACATATCTTTCCAACTTAGATTAGATTAGATTATATTGTATTTGAAATTGACTTTTTATACAGAACCAGAATTTACGGTTAGGGTTCCTTTGTAAATTAATCTTGACTCCATGAAATATTTTATAATTAGTTGTTTTAAATATAATAGTTTTAAAGATAAGAATGTGAAACTTTAATTATTTAAAAGTACAAGCATACAACATGAATATATAATTATTCATTTTATACGGCTATCCATATTGATATGAAGGAAACATTCCCGAAAACCTGCCACAAAGTTTTCTCATTTCAACAAATACCTATAAGTTTATAGAACAACACAGCATGCAAATTTTGACAGCCCAAATATATATAATTACAATATTTGTATTTATGATCATAATTATCATAACAATACACTTATCGCTGCCTTAGTTCTTGTTTATCATATACGCCATTGAGAAAATTTTACATGAACAATATTTGCATGTGTACTGGACAAATGTGTCTAATGAAAACAAGAAATTTATTTAAAAAATATTTAAAAGAACTCTCACATTATCGAGTTTTACGGTTTTTCTTAGCTCAGATTGTGTAGAATTTGATTCATAAGACAACTGCATGAAAAAGTCATATTTGACAAGATTGGCGTATACGATAAACAAGAACTGGGGGAGCGTCATGGCACCTTCAGCCATCTATCATAATATTATATTATATTTCGCAACATTTTATTTAACTAGGGGAAAAGTATAATTTCCAAAGGAAAGATAATTATTCATAAATTTATATAGGAGGGTAAATTATTGTGTTTATCAATAACTATGATTTATAAAACACTAAGAGCCTTATAAACAAGTGTTAAATTAAAGACAAGGCAGAAATTTTGATAGATATGTAAATATTTTATTACATTATATTGCAAGCGTTTCTGACATTGCATATACAATGAAACAGACAAACTGTCACCTAGCATGCTGGTCAAGCAAATGATTATCATAGTTGTGTATGGTGAAAAGACAAGAGAATTTAAGTGTGTGACTAATACATTTATATTGTAATCAATGCAAATTATTCCTGCAAATCCGTTGCACTTAAAAAAATTAAATATAAGAAAGTCTTTTTTGAGATCCTTTGATCAGATTTTTAAATAATAATTCTGCATAGATGCAAAGTCAATCTTCGTTCAGTATATACAAGAAAAGAGGTAGGGATTCATTGTAAAAACACTTACTGAGTACACAAGAGTCTAAGTTCTTAGCAGAAAATAAGGTTTACATCAACTAGTACAAATCATAAAAATTATTACATGCTAAAAAACATTAAATCGGCCTGTGACATGTAAACAAACTGAGTAGAAACTTTGTGCGGTAAAATTACAACATAAGAGTCTCTTTAGTAAAGTGAGATAGTCATGACTAGACAAACTTGTACTATTTTTAAAAGTTGAGCCACTTTTTTCATATCCAATAACTCTTTGAACTTCCCTATTGACATGTTATTTTTATCTATTTATAATTGAAAAATATAAGATCCCAGATGTGAAATCAAGGTATTTTTTGGTATACACCATGACATACTAAATTTCAGTTTCAATTTTACACCTTTGACTTTGATTGTGATAAGTTAAAAATATCAATTTTACGTTAAAAATCTGATATTTATGTCAGAGGCATTAATTAATTATCTCTAAATTATAAGTTCAGTCAAAATTGTTGAAATATCAGAGAAAAAACTGCTTATGAGTTATTAAGGCGCCTTTATACCCTAAATCTGTCGTTTTTGTTTCTTACACTTTATGGTCACTAAACAATGTATGTTCTGTAATTAGAAAGATAATTTTTTTCCAAAATACAGCACACAGGATAAAAACGTTAAAATATGAAAAAAAAACATGTTTTTTTTAAATATTGTTTTGTGGTGGCAATTCATAAGTTATATATTTTGTTCAAACTTTATAATTAAGATTAAAAATAATGAACATGCTTGATTTTTTTCATTACTGTAATTATTTTGCTTAAGTGTAAGAAACAAAAATGGCAGATTTAGGGTATAAAGGCGCCTTAATCAATGATAATCATTTACAGAAATGAAATTGTAATGAAGTGGAAAAATCAATGAAATAGTACAAAAAAATATTAAAATGAACTCAGGTACTCTTGCTACCATTCCCTGAAAAAGGGCTGAAATAGAAAAAAAAAAACATTTTTTGCATTAAGTTGTGAAAATTAACTGAATTATTTAAATATTTCACAAAACAATGAAGTTGACATTTCTAGCATCCCCACATTATCAATCATTCATCTTTGCTAAAGAAACTCCACTGTATTTATTTTTTGTGCAGCAGATAGAGAAAAATGTAAAACATAAAGTATATTGAGTTAGAAAATCCTATTAATTTTTTATGTAAACTTGCTGTTGAGTAATGGACGTTTAACATTTCCGCTAGCACACAATTGATTATTATGATTACAATGATAAACAATATTTTAAGATGGTTGTTTTGAAGAAGTGTTTTTTTTTATGAAACAAATAATAAAAATTGTTTACACTTAGTAAAGTATTTACAACCAGTTACATTTTACACAATGCACGCAATTATACAAAATGTCTAAGAAAAAGCCTCAAGTTTTTTTTATTTTTCAGCAAGTTTTGTAATGAAAACATGCCTATTAAACTTTGCCAGCCAACTAAATCAACATTAAATAGGAAACATACTGTATAAGTCACATATTTCTTATACACATATTTTTAGCAATGAGCCCGTGGCATTTTTTTCAATACCAAAATGGATGAAAGGGGCTGTCCATATATTACGTCATTCGCATTAAGGGAGGGGGGGGAGTCTGGTCTGCGGATGATGGCAAATGATGCACGAGTACCAAAAGTGACGTCGTTCTTGTAAATACCAATTTCTACAAAATATACAAAATATTATGTAAGTAATATAACATTATTAATTATTAAGCTCATCTATTATTACAGCAAGAGGGGGGAAGGGGTCATTAGATAATGACTATAGGATGATTGTAAGGGGGGGGGGGGGGGGGGAGGTCGAAAATCGGCCAAAATCGATGACGTAATTTATGGACGGCCCCAAAGCAAAATATAAGATTGACTTGAGATACGAGTATATGGCTTCCATTTTCTTTAGTCTTCCTTGAATGAGATAAATAAAGAAATATAAAATTAAATTTTAAATTAAAACTCTATTCCATGCTCAAAAGTACAATCAAATATTTGGCAGTATTTTTGTATAAGTGATATTTATGTAGTATCTATATTGCCTTGGTTGATCTAAATAAGGCATATTGTTTGTACAACACTCTTGCAACCAATACTTTTAATATGTGGTGTTTCGATTTTGTGAAGCCATAAAATAAAGCTGGTCTTCTGAGCCATACTTTTATTTCTGTTAACACAATGCATTCAGATTTTTAAAATGCCACAAGTCCATTTGTTACTTTACAACAAATTAAGATTAAAGCATTTTAAAACCTAGAAGCCAAGAAAAACCATTTAGGCCATTTATAGAACATTGAAAATATGAGTAGCTTGTGTTTTCTGAGAGTTAAAATCTTGAGTCATATGTACCTAAAAATGAAATCTACTCTATTGAAGAACTGAAGCTTATGCTAAGAGGGAATCCTGTCAAAAAAAATATAAAAGGGTAAAATTTTGATACCTTATCTAAAAAAACATATCAAATGATTATTATAAAGTTGGCATGCACACAATTGAAAACATAAACATTTGGGAGTTAAAATATTATGATTCAAATTATCTTTCATGTTTTTTTTTTATATCAAAAGCAAACAAGAAAAAAAACAAATACTTTTAGTTATTTAAAAATTCAAATGGATAAATAAATATTTTTAGTTCAAATTTGAATAGTTTCTAGAAACAGAGCCTCTATTTCTTCCACAACTAGATTTTACTCAATCAAATAAGTGGGAATACAATATTTTAGATGGAAATATATCTTTCCAATAGTTATTCATAGTTTTCTAAATTTTAATTACTCTTGAATAATTTATTTTTCACTGAAAGTAAGTGTTCCTATTTTAAAAACTCACTTTGAGGTAAAATAAGAACAAGATCTAGGAGAGCTGGGTAATGACTGGATTTTTTTTTCTACAATATCATTACTTACAGATGAAGCTATCCAGGCTGAATGTTTAATTTAAAAAACCAAAATGTATCCACACCTAAATGATTTTTTTATGCTAAGAAACAAATTTGATCACCATTGATTTTGATTTTCTACAAGTTTACAACATAAATCACAAAATGGAATAAAACATGTTTTAAATTTAATATCTAAAGTAAGTGGTTTCTATCATTAGTGTTATGATGAAAATAATAATGATTTTAGGGTTGATTCTATCTGATCACTACTCACATGAGCATCACTAACATAAAAACATAACTACAAATACATGTCATACTAGACAAATATGTATGAATACCTTTTTAAAATTGGTAATTAAAACAATGCAAGGTAGTTACTGGCCATTTTTTTAAATTATTATTGGAAGTTATAATTACTATAGCATAAAAAGCATTTGTGTAGTTACAAAATTAAAAACATACAATTTTATACTACTCAAAAAAATAAATACATCAGCTAATAAACAGAGAATAGATTTATTTTTCTAGGCATTAAATACAACTATATACAAGTCCTGTAGAATCAAAAGCGGCAGCCTAGGTTATTTTCAGACATGAGATTTATACATGGAAACATGGGATATTATTTTCACATCATTTTCATACATTCATTTAATTTTTGAAATCCGAGATTGCTGTCTTTGATTCTTTAGAACTCATATTGTTGTATTTATGTATATTTTTAATTGTAGTTATGTTTCTGTGATAATAATGTATGGAACACTTCACTAAGAATAATGAAAAATACAGTGAATGTGATGTAACATTTGTATTAAAAATGCAGCAAATTGAATGTTTGTTTTTGATAAATGAATATGTTTTAGACATTATTCCAAACATATTGCTAAAAAGCCCTTTATGTCTTATGATGTCCACAATGATAAATTTATGAAATAAGAGATTGAGGACAAAAACCTTAAAATTAAAATAGTGCAGGGCTTGTTCATGCAAACCTTTTACAAAGACCTTAAAAATATCAATAACTTAATTAATGATAAAACAAATATGTTTTAGTTGGGTATCATTTGTAAGTATTCAAGGAAAAATATCTACTTTCAAGGCTACATTAGATAAAGGTAATGTGGGGGAGATTATTTCAACCATTATGTACAATATCTGACTTATATGTATGTAGTTTAACAGTAAAACTCTAAATAAACATCAAATCATACATAGGAAGTACATGTTACCTAAAGCTTTAACATGCAATTTATTCCCAATCAAGCTCCTATGCATTTAAAATATATGTTTTTTTTATATTTTTTCAGTGTTTTTTCCAATAAATATTATAAACAGTGTTTTGGTCACATTTATGAAAATGAGGTTACAGAGTTAAAATAAAAAAGAGCAATTTGAATGATTATAAGTCAAAGCAAAATCCCACTTTTAACAAGATTTAATAACATTTTCTTTAACTTAAGTCTGAGCCAGTAATGTAGTATATTGTTCCTGGATTATAATATTCTTACTCATGCAAATTATTATAACACTCACACAAACATGCATAGATACACTATATTACAGTACAGTTTATAAAGACCCTCATGTGATGTAAGTATGTAGGACTCTGAATTCTATATAATTGATTGGTGCTGCAAAATACACCCACCAACCAATTGCTGAGAATTGACTTTAAGCTAAGATGCTGTTCCCGGTCTTCATTGAACTGGGCACATTTGACCAAAACACAAATGAAATAGACTGAACTTTTTATCATAACTACGTTGAGTTTTTCATGGATTTCCTACATTACGTTTTTCCTGGACTTCAGAATTTTTTTCTCAACAAGCAAATACTATTTTAAACAATTTACTTATGTTTTTCTATGAAAAAATCAGTAACTGTATTGGAAGAACAAATATGTTTCTTATATGCTCAAATTTTAATACAAAAGTTTCTTGGTCTAACTAACGGTGCTCTTTGTTATATTTATAATCAATGAATTAACTATGCAGTTATCAAGTTTGAGCTCACAAAATTCTTTACATTATTTTCTATTTAGAACTGATTCCCGAGTTACCCCCGGGCTTCTACATTTCACAACTATTTTTGTCAAAAGCAATACTTGGCTTCGTTAAGGCTGGCAGCAAGTATTACTCTCTAATGTATGTATATGAATTTAATTAGCATAATTCTTCAAACTATTTTACTGTTTGTGACATTAACACCTACTGTTTGAGCTAGGTACTAATCAGGAGCACCTTTAGTTACAAGAACTAACATAAAGAAAAAAATAAAAGAAATAAATCTCCTATGATAAGTAAAAATTATAACCACTTTCTTAATGAAGATTTAAAAATAGATCAGATCATTGTGAAAAAATCATGAAAAATAAGAAAACGGTCCACAAACATGACAATTGGATAATCTTGCTTCAGATGTTAAGACTAATAGAAATTTAATTGACAATAATAAGTGTTCTTTGAAATATTGAGTTTTGTATACAAATCTTTGAAGTACATAAGAAATACATACAAATTGTGTGCAGACAACATTTATTATTATGTAAACATGTGAAGCTTATTTAAACTGACATTGAGAGGTAATCAAAGATAGTGGAAGACTGCAAAAGCGTGAATATACAGGTACCTTGTATACTTATAATTTGTCACTTAAACAACTTTTATGGTAAAGAAAATCTTATCGCTTTGATAGGTGAAAATCAAAATAACTGAATGTGATTATAATTGTAAACAGCAGCAGACTTCCTTTGTGTTTTCCGAATCATATTGAAAAAAAAACAAACAATACCAATCATTAGTCTAATGACTGCATATCTAACTGCTGTTCAGAAGGTACGAGGTTCAATCTTTGGTAGAGCTCCAAATTATTATTTTACTTCAAAATTCCCTGTGATAAATATTAAAATACACATCTTCAGAACAGCCCATAAAGACATGTAGGGCATAGGCCTTGTTTGGGTTCACAAAATTACTTTAATTTTAACAACAACAAAACCCAGGGCAAGCTATGAAGTTCATATTATTGTTTTTAAATTTTAACAAAACAAAGTTTCATTTCTCATATGTGACAAACAAATGTAATATCTTGAACCTATCAGATACAACTTAATTATCTATCAATAAAGTGCCGACATAAATCACAAATATTATTCATTGTACTCGGTGCATGTTTAATGGTGTGTCCAATTGAAGGATAAAAATTGTGATTATTTAGTTAACTGATTGTAAACAGTTTCCCAATAGGAGGAGGATTTCAACTCAAATGACATCAGAATATCATTTTTTATGAATAATGGCATTTCGATTTTTCAAACAAGTTAAAAAAAAATATTATTGGTTTTCTAATGCCTGATTTCAGCTCTTAAATTCAAAACGGATCTTAGCAAAATGAAATTACACTACAGTACTACCGATTGGGTACACAGAAAGCTAAAGATCAATTCCTTGTATTGATCTTTTTTTTATTCATTGTCTTGATTTTTTGTATGAAAAGATAATTTATTTGATATTTCCGATTGCATGACTGTTATTGGGAAAATATTTATAATGAGCAAATAGGGTTGATAAAAGATAAGCATAAGTCATGTTTGTGAGTCGTTGCTGAAGTGTTGGGACTTGGGATCTAGATCTGCAGGGATCACTGCGACTGTGGGTCACACTGCAGCAAGCGCACAATAGACGGGTCACTCTTGGCGCCCTCTATGAACTCATCCAGAGACAGCTTCCCGTCCTTGTTGCGATCCATTTGTCGAAATATCTTGTCGGTGCGCTTCTCTGGTGTGGACTCATCCTCGGGCATCTTCATTACTGAGCCCACCATTTTGTAAATGGCCTGCAAATTAAATTAAATAATGGATTATCTAGATTTTCGGCAATAACTTTGTGAAAGTTCATTTTAATAGATTAAAATAAAAATTACTTGGTTTTAATTCACATGAGTTTTATTTTTGTTTATACACAACCAGTTTTGGGAAATGCAGTACCTCCCATCTTCGGGTGTCAATAGAAACTAACATATAGTACAAAATTACAATAAAAGGATTTAAAAAAGAGGTAGGGGCAAGTGGTGTACCTATGGACTAGCTCTTTTTTTTCGACTTAATATTTTTTTCTCGCAAGTTAAGAAAGGTAGAGAGAAGATTGTTTATGTTATGTATTCATTGTCTAATTGTGCATAACCAACTTATTTTTAGTTTTGTATCATATTGACCTGTTTTGTGTTACGACCTTTCCCCCAAAAATCACATTTTTGTCCAGAGGTACACCTATGGGTGTGTACCTGTGGACAAGGGTAAGTGTACCTTGGGACAGCATGTGTACCTCTGGACATCAAAAAATTTAACTAGTTTAAAAATGATTAAACATAGTATTATTTTATATTTTATTGGTGATAAAATTGCACAAACTTATTATTATAAAAATGACAACAAAACATTTTGATAGCGATTATTAAAAACACGTAATATATATTGTTAGAAGAACCTACCTTATAACAACAAATAATATTAAAAATATTTTTTATTTTACATGTATAACTCATACATCTCTTCGGAATCGTATGAATCTGATCCAAAAACACCTTTATCAAAGGGCTGCATTTTATGAAAAGTGTGAGGATGCAAAGTTAAAATGAAAACTCTGGATTCTTTTGCTTTTTCAATAACTTGTATATTTATATGGGAATCGTGGCTATCCATGATTAGGAGAATTCGATCACTTTTTCAAGGTATCACATGAGCAACTTTGATTCGTTTGACCAACTAAAAGATGGTTTTAAAAAAGAATTAGAATAGTCTAACAAGCATTTTATTTTAAGTTGAGTACCTGTGGACACAAGGCGTGTACCTTTGGACGCCCATAGGTACACGCAAAAATTTGTCCAGAGGTACACAAATGATACTAAATTACAACATCAACTGACATTTAATTTTGAGGTTTAAAATAAGGCAAATGAATGCTCTTTCGTTTTAAGCACTCCCTAAATCCTAGATTGCTATTATCATTTGACTAAAATATTTCATAATCACACCATGAAAACTGTTAAAAAAATGCATAAAAATTTACTTTTGTTGTTGAAAACTTGAATTGTAAAAAACGGCCACGTGTTGTAGGTGATGACAAGTTACACACAATAATATTGAGAGCTTTCAAAAATGTAATATCCCCGTTTATGTGAGGATTTTTAATCTTCTGTATTTCCAGAGATATGATGGTGTCCAAAGGTACACAGCGTCTAGAGGTACACCACTTGCCCCTACTGCTTCTACCGAAACTGGTTGTGCATAAACAAAAATAAAACTTATGTGAATTAAAACTAAGTACTTTTTATTTTAATCTATTGAAATAATGGATCATTACGTTTTCACTGGTTTGAGTAAGTTTAACGACATAAAGGTACGTATGTACTGTGTGGTTTGCTCTATTGCGGCTGGCTGCCCAAAAACCACTGCCGGCGCTCACTTTCCTTGACTTATAGGTTGGTATAAGGCTGACCACCCATACTGTATAAAAAGGTTCACTTTGCCAATGTCACCCCTGTTTCAGGGAAGGTCGGCAAAATTTGCAGGGTTTATGTTCATTTGAGGTTAGGATTTTAATTTGCAAGTACCTACACATGCTGCATTTGTAAGCGCGAACTTACACCTATCTGTTTGTGGGCATGCAAATATAAATCTTAAATGATAACATATCTTTGCAACTTGGATTAAAGATGCAATTGGGACATTTTATATCTTTCCTTGTTACACTGGTTTTAAAAATGACTCCTAGTACTCATATCTACTTTTTAAATTCTTCAAAATATGTATAAAAATGCTTGCTCTCATATCGTATTTGCAAATGATGATGCATCCAGTCCATTTTTCTCTGCTCCCTCATTTTCATTATGGAAATGAGGGTAGCAACGGCACAGTGCGTAGGTACCGTTAGGTGATCAGTTCAGAGAAAGTGTAAGTGTACATAATTAATCTGATTTAAATAACCCTAATTAAACAGTGTTATTCATTAGATTTCGTCCATACCAGATTAGTGCATGATTTTGAGAAACCGATTTAAATCTGTAACAGTCTGCTAAACCAAAATAACTAAAAAGGTGATTCATTAGCGAAAAGGTAGCATTTTTTTTTTTGATTTATCGAAACCTGTTCAAGCCAACTTCCGGTAGCTTTTTCTGTGTCTATACCCATGAAAAAATACGAAATGCTCGACACTTCGGTAGGTATTTTGGTGTCTATGATATTTTTTGAGGTTTTTGCATGGTTTCTTGACAGCTTTTCGGAGACATTCGGAAGCATTCGGGTAAACGCCCCCTCCCGAACATTTCTCAACACCAGCTCATGTCGCCATTGTCAAAATGTCAAATGAAGTAAAAATGGAAACAAATATTTTACAAAGCAGACTTCATTGTGGCTACAGGTTTTGGCTGTGGAAATCACGAACAAGATCTCAGAGACGGGCCTTCGTGACTGTTTTACAATATTGCTGACCTGAAAAATAACATGACGCGGCATCTGTCACTTTGGCTTTAACACAGTTTTAATAATTGTTTCGACACTGCATCCCGTAGATTTGTCGTTGTTGAGTAAAATTATAATGATTTAAAGTTACTTTATTTGCTAAAACTCTTGTTTGATTCATATATCTTTTCTTCTGAAAGTTATCTCAAACATTACGATCAGCTGTTGAATGAGGAAGATCGCCATTTTGCGTATGTTAATCTGGTTTTGAATGAAATAAACCTACTCGGAGGTGGTTTACAAATTTGATCATATTTTGAAACACGTTTAGTGCTAAACTGTTTCATAAAGTTTTTATGAATCACCTTTTTTGTAAATTGAGATTACATCGATATATTAAACCAGATCTTTAAAGAAATCTGGCTTAAAAATTCTAATGAATAACACTGAAAGAGTTCAACTCTCCTAAATATGTACAGCTGTCCCTCAAGAATTCAACAGGTACGGTGAAATGAAATAATAGATCACTTTTTTTTGCTGGTTTTAGTAAGTTTAACTATTTAACAAACAGTTTAGCAAGAGTGTAACTTTAAACTATTTATCTCTTGTAAATAACCCTAATGAAAGAGTTTAACTCTGCTAAATATGTTTAGCTGTCCCTCAATAATCCAACAGGTATGAGACCGAAGTGGTGTAAGATTATCAAAAATATTGGATTACCAAAAATGGCTTTCCTGTAATGTTTTGGATTGAGATCAGCTGAGACCATCATTTTTATACAAAACTGTACTGCATTTATAACCATTAAATACATACACAACGCAACTAAAACGCAGCTTAGCTACAGAAATAGTGACACTTCTTGCCGCGTTATCCCTGAAGGGGTTTCGCATGTGGCGAGTGGCACCTTTTTATTTTTACAGGTAAGAGGGCAGGCCTTACGCCAACCACTCTATTTAAAGTGGGGGTTTCCCAGCTCTCGAGGGGGCTGGTACTCATTTCATGTATAGGCTAAGTAATCCTGGTCGGTATTTTATTTTGGGGTTTGAAATAAACACCAAAACGGGAAATCACTTCTGAAAACCCTCGGTGGGATTTAAACCCAAGCTCACGGCATGGAATGCAAGCACTCTACCAACTGAGCTATCGACCGGACCTTAGTTAATATGGATAAAAAAGTTGAAAAAATATATACACGCAGATACAGATACCTACAAAATGTTTGAATACCAAGTGCGTCAGATTTCAAAGTGTCAGATTATCTAGGGACAACTGTATATAGCATTAAAACAATTACAAAGCAGTTTTTAGTTCAATTTTCATACAGAATTTTTGACAAACTTTTAATACCAAGTGAAGTGAAAACTTGAACATACAAGGGGAGCAGATTCTTCATGTAATTTAAAATAAAATTATTTTTTCTTAAACGTAGTTTAATTATTTCTTTGAAAATTAAACTACATTTAAGAAAAAATTATTTTATTTTAAATAAAATGAATTTTCACTGTGTGAATACACAAACCCTACAAAATCTGATTCTTCAAATATTTCACAATGTAGAAAATCCAATTGGTTTGATGTGCAATTATTAGGTTTCTTTACATTATAGCTTACTTCTAAAATCTATAATCTGAGTTGCAAAGATATATTGTCATTTAAGGCTCATAATTGATGCACGCCCACAAGCAAACAAGTGTAAGTTCGCGCTTACACATGCACTGCATGTGTACTTACAAAATTAAACAAACCTTACATGGACATAATCCTTGGAACTCCCGCCGCCTTTTCCTGAAACCAGGGTGGCATTGACAAAAATCAACCAATTTTTAGTCAAAAAGTCAGCATTATTCGAACCTACCATTCTAGGAACTATTTATCTTAAAATATAATAATTATACTCACAGTGACAATTTCCAGCATTTCTTGCCGAGATATGTATCCGTTGCCGTCAAGGTCATACATGGAGAAGGCCCATCTCAACTTCTGCTCAAGCTTTCCTCGGGAAGTCACGCTCAGGGCACACAGGAACTCTCTGAAGTCTATTGTCCCATCCCCATTGGCGTCAAATGTTCTAAACACATGTTCTGCAAACTGAAATAAACAAAAATCTTAAAATAAAATTTAAATGACCTACTACTTTATTCCTCATATTAAAATTGACTTAACCCTCTGTCAGACGCCACACATGAATTACGAGTTTAGGCACAATGACCTTAGCAGGCACGGCTAAAATTAATGAGTACATGTTATAATTTTAGATTTACAAAAGTTAATTACAGACCTTTGTGAGAATGGTAAAAGAACAGAAATGTATTTTTTCAATTTAAATAATTCATTGTCCATAAAGACTGATGGCAAGTATAAAAAATTTCAAGGAGTAAGCTATTTTTTTTTTAAATCCTTTTATTATTTTTAAAATATGCATATGTATTGAAGAGTCAATAAATAAACATAAAAAGTTAAATATATTATTTTGGCTTTTAAAGTTCAGAAATTTTGAACTTTTGTACATGTGATGAGATAGGGGGCAATGTATCTATGAGATCAATATAATGATTGATGTACTCCAGAAAATGTAAGGGTCCACTTAGCATTAGATTGCTGAGCATCATGGAAAGACACCAGACTACTAGGAATGACAAGCTCCGACAAGTCTTACGAGAGAAGGGGGGAAAAGAATGTCCGCTTTGAAACTTTCAGTCCAATTGCTCCCAACAGAGGGTTAAGAATATTTTTCATTCTGTTAAGACTGATAGTTTTTTTTGAGTTCTCAACAGTTTTCAACATAATGCTTGGGTGATTTGAAGTCCTGATAAATATAAAAGATTTGCAATTTTTGAAACAAGTAAAAAAGTGACTTAATATGCAAGGATTTTTTTTTATCATAGAGAAACAGAAACAATGATTGGGAATGAAAATCCATATCTTATTTAGATTTTTTTAAATGCAAAACATCATTAAACTTCTAGTTATGATTATTTCTTAGCCAAAAACTGGTGCTAGCATCTAGATTCCATACCAATGAGAATAGGGTTCTTGCTAAACTTCTTTTCACCCCAACTGTCAAGACTTTTATTTCAAGATCCATGATCACATTTTTCCAATGCATCATCTCAAGTTCGGCTAATTTAACAGAAATAAATAGAGTGGACTCGACACAAAATTCCAAATTAGATTTTTTTCTCACGGACATATGTCACACCCTATGTCCTTAGCAACCCATATCAAAATATTAGTTTTCCATTTCCCTCGCAACCTGAACGTGTACCATTTTTTTTGGTCTTTAAGCCAAGTCCATTGCGGATTTCATAAGTAAAATACACACCTTACTGGCATCCCCGTAAGGAAAGAAATTTCCATATATTTTTTTAAACTCCTCGACTGACAGGTGACCGCTTGGACAATCCTTCAGAAAACCTTTATACCACTCTTGGATTTCAGCATCTAAAAAATTATCAATTCACAAATTATACATATTTTTTCAATGACTTTCAGTTTCAGGACATTGCAACAATCATATATCAACATAAATTTCAAAAATAAATTAAGATGAAAAACAGATAATGAATTTAAAAGTATGCAAATAATATTTTAATACATCAAT
The DNA here is from genome assembly GCA_951799405.1 of Agapetus fuscipes. Lineage (NCBI taxonomy): Eukaryota > Metazoa > Arthropoda > Insecta > Trichoptera > Glossosomatidae > Agapetus > Agapetus fuscipes. Next base: position 16,204,085 of record OX637332.1, on the reverse strand, counting down.
ACTGAATAGCTGCTTTGTCTAAAAATTTTATAAATTGACGCTGCCAGTTTCTGAAAAACGCATTCATCATCATTCTAACTGAAGCTTGCAATGTCAAATAAAACTATAAACCATACAATGAACTACTCGCAGTTATTCATAAAGTGCTGAAAGATTCTAAGAAACAAAATGGAGCGCAAAAAGTGCAATCAGCAAACAAACTTTTTCTAGAAAAATGCAAGTTTTTTTTTTAACTAAAATTTTGCATGCCATTTATTTGTAATGCCAATATGATTAAGTGGAACACTAGCAATTTTTCTTATTTTCAAAGCTATCTTATCCTTTAAATAAACTCTACTGCAAGACGCTGCCAAAATAGCCCTTAGTTAATTTCGCACTTAAATAAGAAATTTAAATGTAGGATGAAAATATTCATTTTTAGATAAAAACAGCTGTAAAAAATATTTTAAAATAAAGCGCCATAGTTTAAAAAGCAAAAAAAATATCACATCATAAAAATAACCACTGCAATGTCTGACTTCAAAGAAAAATAATAAAAGGTAAGGGAAAACATTTAGGGAAAGTGATACAATTTGTCATCATAAAACTGTAAGATCACAACACCAAAATGAATGAAGTAAATTATGTAGCTTGCTTTCTTTTACAAACCTCTCTAGAATGAACACCTAGAATCATCTGTAAGTCGTTTATATGAATTCAAGGTAAATTCATATTTTTAAAACCATTTCTTTCAGTTATATAAAAATGTAGAACCAAATACCCAATTGGGGACCCCGATAGGAAAAAAAATAGCGCGCAAATTTTGAATTTTGTTGTCAACTGAGTTACAGTGTATATCACTTTTAGCACAATTTTTATAAAAACAATCTTTCAATTGATGCAATTTTTGTATGTAATTTTTAATGATTTAATTATGGTTTCATTAAAATCACACTTTTTTATGAATTTCTGTATAATGTTGATCTTTCCTATATGAAATACTTTTGATATGAAAAACCAATTCATATTTACAACACATTTATTAAATTGATTATGTTTTACAAACACTTAGAAAATACACATGTTGCTTGGATCACATAATAATTTCTCTACCTTGGCTGTACTTGCTTCACTTAAGAAAATGGATAACATTATCATATGGAATTGGAAAGCAAAATGGTAATCCGGAACCCTTATAGGCCAGTGTGATCAAAACTGAAACACGGTGGTCTCTCAAGGTATGGTGAGAGGTAATGGAAGAAGTAACGTAGATAATGTAATCTCTTTGATTGAGTATATTTCATTCAGAAGCATATAGCTGATCTCTCTCAGAAAGGGAGACGCCTCATGTCTTTTAGCCATTGAATTCTTACGCTCCCGCTTTCTACATACAATAATGCAGACCAAAAACTGAGCTCAGAACCTTATCTCAATAATAATATAGCATCAGCAATTTATTTAATATTATAATTAACACTGCACATTTAAATACTACTTTTATATTGTTTATATTTTTATTATATCTTTGCGCCCTATTTTCACTTCAATATCCGGGTGCATCTAAAGCTATCGGTTGTCATTACAGCTATTAAAAAATTTAACAGCTGAACCTTCACAAAATATACTAAAGATTGTGTGAAGTTTCTTTATCCACAGAAGCTACATGCCTAAGGTATCTTACCTACACCTTTCACCAACAAATCTCACAAAATACTCCACATCAAGATATTCAGACTGCACAATCTATAATAAGTGAAATAAGAGAATAACTATCTATAAAAACTGCAATATAACTATCTATACATAGATATAAAACAATGAGAACAACAACTTTGAGATTAGCATATTACATATACAAAAAATTAAATGCACAAATTTGGGGAGAATGATTTTCTTTACATATCTGTTGTATTTATTGCAGTAAATAATATTTACTTATGTTTTTTGCTAAGCATTATTTTTATTTAATTCAAAAGTACAGCACAAAGTAAAGCTTAAATTTTACCAGGAATAATAGCAACACACCTCTTGTATAATATATTTTTTTCAGTGAAGTACAATAAAAATACCAGCAAATTGAGTCTTCCAGAATATTGGTTTTATTTTCTTGTAACAATTGTGTTTATTCATTTTAAGAATGTTGGTTCTCCAACTTGAATAATCCTTTATACATTGATGAATAATATTTATGTTTTAAATGGATTCTTTAAGTTAATAATACATTGATAACTTAACTTTGAATAATTTAATTTATTAATCGCAGCATGGCTTCAATGGCAAAACCATTAAAGGGAACAAAATATCTTACCGGAAAATTCAGTATTTTGCTTAAGATCCTCCAGAACCTCCGGCTTCAGTTTGCTGTTCTGTTTGCCCATTTCTTTCCCTGTCTTGTCGTCGCTTTATTCTCAATAAGAAATTATACAGTCGTACGAGCCACAAATCTTCAGGTTCAAGATATCCAACCCACCCTAAAATGAGAAAATAGTCAGTACAAGAATGCATTTCATTTCAATGTTATAATAAAAACTGTTGCCCACACTTACATACGCTATTCTTAGACATTTTAGTCGTCCGTTGAGCCCACGCTTTGACAAACTAATGATGCCTGGACTGGAAGTCTCATCACCACGGTTATTCCGGTAATATTTTTATGAAGACCTGTAAATCCAAGATGGCCGCAAGTGAACAGCTGATTAATCTTCATACAAATATTACCAACATTCGGTAGGTAAGAATAACCGTGGTGATGAGACTTCCAGCCCTGGCATCATTGGTTTGTCAAAGCATGGGCTCAACGGATGACCAAAATGTCTAAGAATAGTACTGTTAGTCTTCAAAAATAAAACCCTTACAAAAATAATACTACTCATTAATTGATGAGGCATTCACTTTGTAACCTTTAATTTAAAAAAAATTAAAATTAAAAATTAAAAACAAATTGTATTAGGTTACAGGGCGAGTAAAATTCAATAATGTACGACCGGTTTCGGAAAGAATGTTTCCATCGTACCTGACGATGGACACATTGTTTCCGAAACCGGTCGTACATTATTGAATTTTACTCGCCCCGTAACCTAATACAATTTGTTTTTTATTTTTTATTTTAATAATACTACTTGTTACTTTTTGGGTAAATTTTTGTTTTACTTACCAAGCAAGAAGCTTTTTTTTTAACTTATAAGAAAAAAGTTTGGGTAATAAATTATATTGGCTTTTATATTATAAACAATAAAATATGCAAGCTTGCAAATAAAATTTGGATGATAAACTAAAAATCACAATCAATGGCACAATAGTGTATTGATTGTCATACAAACAAAAAGTAAAATTAGCAATATTAACTTGCTAAAATATAAATCTAGAAAGGATTGAATAATTGTAGACAAGGTTTATTTTAAGGACTTTTTGCCAATATAATGAATCAAATAAGAGAAGGAAATGAAGAATTTCAGTAGGAATGGTATCATAATCTCGATGTTTAGGTCCTGGTAGAAGTTTATTTATGTATTTAAATGAAACATCAATATCTGACACGATCATGTAAATGCTGCTTGGTAAAATATACAATGGTGATAATGAGAATCAAATTATTAAAACATTAATAATGGTGATATAATTCAATACATTCCATAAGACAAAAAGTACAGTGAATACAAGTATGACTAGACAGACTCCATATCATAATTACATACGTTTCATCCCATATTACTGCCAAAGTACCCACTTGATTCACTTATTATACAAATTAAAATAATTTTATGGAATTAGTCTTTCGATAACACGCCATTGCCTTTTCTCAATTACGCTGAGATAAATTTATGGCAAATGAAGAAATTATGAAGACTAATAAGTTTTACATTTCAAAAAATTGTGTTCCCAATTGGTATATTATGCTGGTCTGTAACTACACTGGAATGTAGGTGGCTTGATGAAGCACATTGCAAATGCTTGCCAATAAATCAAGTATTTTCCAGTGAAATTGCCATCATTAATTTATGTTTGTAAAGTATAAAAATATGCATCATACCTGATGATGACCTACTAGGTCGAAAACGCGTTTGTAATTTATTTTAAAGATTTTAATCTTTTTAAATATATTTGAGTGAAAATAAACAGTGTTTTCTTTGAATTCCTTCAAAAAATTGTAAACTAAATAAAAATATGTCATCGACAATATTACTGGACTTTAAAAGTTTTATTAATTTACACATAAGAATATATGAATTGAATAACTCAAGAAATGCACAGATATATTATACAAATTTGGGAGTTGATGGGAGTTCACAAATACACTTAAGATTTTGGAACATTAGCATAGTAATAATTATTTTAATATTATAAGTGGTAAGTAGCAGTGTACAATATTACTTCACTATGGAAGATTTACATTATGATAAAATAGGAAAGCAGTGATTTCTTATACATTAATGTAAGTTAAAGTTCATTAAGAGTCAGTAGAGTAAATATTGCAAGATCATAGTTATAAAAAATAATAACCGCTATCCACTCTGCGAGTGATAGCTCTATTGGGATCATACAAAATAGAAACATTACCCCTGTCTTCCGAATACTAGTAAGTACGAGAGAGATATAAGAGAGTAAATATAAATAGCACGATAGAGATATGTGACAGAAGAGCTGAGCCAACGACTGCACACATTTCAAGGTGTGCAGTCTGCAGTGAAAGAGGAGGAGTTACCAAGGCTTCAGATGTACATCCATAGTATGTGTTCCTAATGCTAATCTATGTGGATAAAAAACAGACATCTACACTTACTCTCTATTACAAGTTACCTATCCCATACAAGTATACAATAATGATGAAAACTTAAGTAGGAAGTATTCAAATAGATAATACAATATTATAATAGATCAAATTGACACTTATAAATATGAAGATATAAATAATGATATTTCTTAGATAAATCCAGAATAAGAAAATGGATGTACCTAGTACATAAGAATTGACAATCATACTGGTCTGTTGCATGATGTTGCCACATTGTGTGTGTGACGGATTAGTACAAATGTTGCATGAGGAATGTGCTTAGATTAAGGTCAGGAATGTGCATTGATCCTTTACATCAGATCTGCCCACCAAAAGATGAGTGATTATCCTACTTCTCGCCAGAGGGACTCCAACACTTACATACTTAATTTCTGTATAAGCTTATCTAAGTATACTCTCTTAAAACAGGCCTGGGCATACATCCACAATTAGTAACTGAATGTTAGCTTCAAAAATATTTCACCTTTCTGATTTTTTTCATATGATAGTTACATCCAAAATTTATTATCCTGAAAGCTTATGGGTCTGATGGTTTTTATGTTGACCTCCTTCAAAGTTTCCTCAAAATTGGGGATTAAATATGCTTTTTGGCATAATTTACTAAATCCTGTGCATTAAAAGGACAACAAAGCAACTGATTTATGGACAAATCATGCCTGTATAGTCACATACAAAAATTAAAGGGCCTTAGAGAATTCAAAATTATTAGTAAGCTCATTAAATATAATTTGTAATACTTACAACAATTGATTAAACAAAAAGATTAGCACTGTGCGCTTAGTATTCAAAATAAATAATTTGTTTATTGATATTTTAAGACATATATATTATACAGTGCAGTGGCGAAGGGTGCCATACAAGCCGGTTTCCATCGCTTTCCCGTTTAAAATGAGGCAGAAATGATAATAAAGTAGACACCATGGTTTCAATGGGGAAAAAATATGTATTGTTTCTTTGGGTTTAAATGTATTTTTTTACTTTGTGCCTATATATTTTAACTACTCTGTTACCTCATTTTAAAAGGGAAGCCGATAGGAACCGGCTTGTATGGCACCCTTTGCCACTGATACAGTGACATCTTCCTACATTATGCTCCTGTTATTTTATTTATCCCTAGTTATACACAGGAAACATTTTCTTTTCCTTTTAAGAATTTCCAAGTATCTTTCCACGAAAAACCTTTTGATTCAGGATTGGAAGCCTGGGTTTACTTGATGGATAATAAGGAACTTAAGTTCTATGATTCTACTTGAATACACAACCTCATAAAAATAGATCATTCCTAGACTGGTATTTGTAGTTCAAAAAAATCAATGCCATCCATCAACATATTGCAATAATTGCAAGTATTCTGCCATTTTTTCAGTCTGTTTTTTTCATAATTTTTTTTACACAAATGAGATGTGAGCCAACCCAAGACATCATCTCTTGTAATAGCTAAATAAACACATTTTAGTAAAAACTGAAAATAAAATCAGGCTTTCCATTTGAAGAGCACAAATTTGAACTATTTAACTTCCGATCTTGGAGGTACCTAATTATGTAGGCAAGATTTCACTGTATTGAAAAATATCATTCTTATTAAAAATACATATTAAAGCTTTTTCAAAGTATATTTATAAAGAATATTTTGTACCAATTCGCATTAATAAAAAAAAACATTCTTTGAAAATCATACATTTTTAACAATCATCAATTGTTGCTAAGCTGATTGTCTGAGATCTCCAAGACTGATACATTTTCATTCATAGTCAAATGATCTTTCCGTAAATTTAATTTCTTCTCTAGCCAATTCATTTTTAAAAACTATTCTTAATACCTAGGTAATTATATTACCTTCAATTTTAGATGAAAGAAAAACCATAAAATCAAACTCAAAATAAAACACAAATGTTTTCACAGATGGGAGATCTTCAAGGATTCTATGAAAGGTCACAAACTACAATTTGCTCATAAAAAGATCACCAAAAAAACACCTAGTGGATAGTTAACTGCCTTATAGAACATAAATTATTCAAATTCAATATGTGTGGTCAGAAACATTCTATGAATTCTCATCTGCTGTTAATATGGGAGCTATACTTTTTATAAATTGTATGGTAAAATTTGCCATTTTTGTTGAAACCAGTTTTTCAGTGAGATTTCTATGCTTGGTACTTGTTGACCTATCAATTGCAACAAAGGCATTTAAAGATATTTATATTTTAGTACAATACCTCACTTGAATCAATTTATTTGGTTTCAGAAGTTGGTATCTACAACTTCTACTGTAAACTTCTAATCTTTCACATTAAATCTGAAAAAATGTAATTTAAAAATAAAAATAAATGCTATGGAATGAAATTTATGGACCCATGTATTGGACCCTGGCAAAAAAGTTATTAGCATTATCAATTACTTAGTAAATCAACAATTTATTTATTTAACTATGAATTGTATACGAGCCAAATAAATCTGTTAGCTCAGGGTAAAAGCTATCATCAATAGAGCCTGACAAGCAATACAACCATCAGTGTTTTATTTCAAACACAGGCAAGTCAAACTGTCTGCTTGTCTTTTTGGCCCATAGCTTCAAAGTTTAAGGACTTTTTAAAACTGAAATTCTAATTGAAATAATTGTGTGATCATTTTGATAATTAAACTTTCTAGTCAATGTTTTTTTGGTAAAATCTTCATTGGTTAATAGCAGTCTGAACTTTCAGTGACATTCTATCCAAAAATAAGATCTGGCTAAAAGTATGGCATGAATGTAGAGTACAAAGTACTTGCGCTCCTCTTCACACTCACAAAAATAATGGTAAATATGATGGTACTGTTGCATTAAATACCAAGTTATTCCTACTGAATACACCACTTTACACGGGCAGCGCAAGACAAGGACGTAAATATCTTGTGCTCTTGAGTTCATCATACGCTGCTCTAATTTAAATCCTTTATTAAATAATTCATAAGTATTTTTCTTTCATTATGATGCTTACATATTCTTAATGAATCAAGTCTTACTTGCTTCATTTGCTTACAATTAAGGTTTTAAACTTTATCATTTTTACTTTTAATTTGTGGGCAGATCATCACAATCACTTGTAAAAGAGTGTGTTGGTAATACTAATATATTAAAATAAAAATGTTTCAAAAACATAAGTACTTTTAATAATTACGTTACAAGGAGAATAAAAAATATAACACCTATAGTGACTCGAAGGAGTGTCATCTGTTGGTCTTTAAGAATATATTATTCAAATCAAAATATACATAATACATACTTTGTGATCATTCATTACTATGCTACTCGATATCCATTCATAAACCTAAAGCTATGTCTAGTGAAAGAGTTGCCACATAGAGCCATATTTATAATATTTTATAACATGGTTACAAGAAAAGGCCGTGTGAACAGACAAAAGAAAAATGTTTTTTCCTCCTGTGCGTTTAAGCGAGTCTTTTTGAGTTTCATTTAATAAACCATAACTACTTATACAACTATAAATAAATAAAATTCAATTAACACCAATCCTGTAGACTTATACGAAAAATATAAGTACAAACATACCTATTAAGAGTATTATTTGTGGCTATATATTGAGTGACCTAAAATAGGAAAAATTGGGAATAATTGTACCAAAAAAATCATTTTAAATGTTCCAGGATCCAGTGCATTAGACATTTTTATGCATTCAATGAAGGGATTTTTAGGTATGTATTCAAGGTCATAATTTTATGAAAAATAAATTAAAAAATATGTGGTGTAACGCTTTTTTGGAAATAATAATTACAAACTGAATTGTTCAGATTTTTGGCATTCTCTTTTTTCTTTTAAGCTAAAAAAAACATTTTAATTTCATTCTCCCTTTTATAAATTGTATGACTGGCCTGACTTAGTCTCATTTCATCTTAATACCGGATTACAAAATAAAAATGAATATTTATTTTAGTTTACAAACTTATGGCTTCGATGTATGTATTTTTGCTTAAATTTTGATATCTAATTGAAGTTACAAACAGATATTATGATTTATAAAGTGGCCTTGACCAAATGTCCAAGATCAGAAAAGACATTTGGGGACCAGCATTAAATTTAAGTCTGTAATCTGATCTTTAAAAATATTTATTAGTATCTGGTGTCAAAACTAAAATATAAAATCTATGAGTCTGTGTATTTATCAAAAATTTAGATCTTCTAAATTATTGGCCAAATCATTGATAAGAAAATTTTGAAATTCTGAATTTACAAAAGGTGTTTATCTTATGCAAAAAAAACTCAAAAACTTTTTAAATTGGTATCACTTTATTATAAAATTGAGTAAAACCAATTTGACCAATATTTTGATGGTCAAATGTTTAACTGAAAGAAACAAACGGTTAGTAAAGGAGTAAAGTCGGTCCGGATAAGGGGGACGGGGTGTGCAGTGAAAGAATGTTGGAAATGTCATTAAGGTGCCAGCATTTTGGAGAGCTCCTCATCCTGGAGACATCCTTTGAGGAACTCATCTTGTGTCAGCTGTCCGTCGTTGTTCTCGTCCATCTTAGCAAAGATGTTCTTGGCCCTCTCCTCAGCTGAGTCGGCTGGGCGGTTGCTTGAACACGCTCCCAGCATGTCGTAAATAGCCTGCAAAGCAATCATACAGAGTTACCGTTAGATTTTGTTGGTAAGCGGTGTACCCTTCGCTCAGCGAGGGGTGATGCTATCAACAGGCTGAAAATGCCACCTCGACGGAGCAGAACGGGCTCTGGGGATAGAGCATTTGGCTCAGCAGGACCGTTGTGCTGGAACCAGCTACCTCTGAAGCTGAGGATCGAAACCGATGAAGAACGCTTCAAGATGTTGAAGAGTTACATGTTTTGCAGGATTCAAGCGAAGGATGGGCGCCCTTGGGGTGGCTGGAGTCACTAAACGACGCCCAAATGAGAAACAAAAATATCCAACTATACAAGGGCTGTATGATAAGTACCCGTGTTTAGCGATATATGGCACAACTGACACAATGTGTATACCATCATGTAGTGTCATTCTTACAACGATGACCGTCAAAATTTCAGACAGATTTATCGAGTATTTTTTTTGACAGCTGTTGAAAGTCAACAAGTTGGTGTTTATTTGCAATCATTAAGAAAGAGCAATATCGACCAGTGGTTTGATTTATTTTTTTGGACAGGAAGATATGTGAGGAAATTAAAGTGAAGTTGCATCTAAATAATCTAAATCTAAATCTAAATCTAAGCTGCAAAGATATGTATCATTTGAGATTCATATTAAATGCATTCCTACAAGCAGACATGCATAATTTCGCGCTTACACATGCCGCATGTGGACCTACAATATAAAAAACCCAATCTCAAATGAACATAAGCCCTGCAACTCTTGCCGACCTTCCCTGAAGCAGGGGTGACATTGGCAAAGTGAACCATTTTTTACAGTATGGGTGGTCAGTCGCATACCAACCTATCAGTCAAGGAATACAAGCAATTAATAAATTCAAATAAATAAAACAAATAAACTCTAAATAATTAAACAGTAAAAAATAAAAAAACTACAACTCATATTTAAAAAAAATTTAAAAGCCTCAGCTTTAACCGCCAGCATTACAGATCAACCGCCATTTCTTTCGATCCTTGCATACTTCTTCTTTTATTTCATTCAGAAAAAAAAGAAGCTGTTAATAAAGATCATTCACCTTCAATCATAACTATCAGATGTTGGTTTAGTGAACTTTAGCATGCCTGAACATCAGTTTTTGATGAAGAGCGACCAGACCGTTTGATTGAGGTGATTACGAAGGATATGGTTGATAAAATCTATGATATAGTGTTAGTATCGTCGGGTGAACATCAAAAAGATTGCTGACATTATACACATCTCAATAGAACGCATACAAAACAACCTGCACAAAAATTGGGCATGAGAAAGCTATCGGCGAGATGGCTGCCGCGTTTGCTAACAATGGAGCAAAAACGGAATCGCATGACAACTTCGGAGCACTGTTTGGGCATCTTAAAGCGCAATCAGAAAGAGTTTCTACGGCATTTTATGACTGTTGATGAAGGATCAATCCATCATTATACACCAGAAATAAAGAACTGCCAAAATAGTGGATTTCACCACGCGCACCTGCTCCAAAGGAGGCAAAAACGTTTCCATCGGCCAGAAAAGTCATGGCCACCCTTTGTTGAGATTCGCAAGGGATCATCTTCATTGACTATTTAAAGAATGGAACGGCAATCATAGGGCAGTACTCGGTTGATTTTTTGGACCCATTCAATCCTGACTTGATAAAAAAAAAATTCACCATGACAAGGCACCTGCTCATTCGTCTGCAACCGCCACTGAAAAACTGGTCAAATTACGCCGTATTGCTGCCTCATGTACCTTATTTTCTAGATTTGACTCCATGCAATTTCTTTTGTTTCCAAATGTGAAAAAATGGCTTGGCGGGGAAAGAAATTTCATCAATCTAGGAAATCATCGTTGAAACAAGGTCTGTTTTGCGGAGTTCGAGAAATCATCATTTTTGGATGGCTTAAAAAAGTTAGATTAACGCTAGACTAAATGTGTCGAGCTAAAAAGAGACTATGTTGAGGAACAATAAATAAAAAATAATAAAATAATGCGTTTTCTTGCCTAACACGGGTACTTATACAGCCTTTGTATTGATATACCAGTGTTTTGATTTACAGTATTCTTTAATACCACCACTTCAGAGCTGCAGCATCTAGAATAAAAATCAGAAAAATGATTGCTGCTCTTTGGTAGAAGTCGAACTATAAAAAATGAATAAATGGCTGTTATACACATATGTAAATGAAATGAAAATGTTAATTTACACATACTTAATGATTATTTAAGAATTATACTGTTCCTGCTATTGTTCTGAAGACTTTTTTAGTAATTGCAACGACGGCATAGCAGCACTTACATGATATTGTTGTATTAAAGGAATGCTCAAATTTAAAAATACAAATGAAATATAAAGTTACAAAAGACAGAAAAGGCTCGCCTTTTAAATGTGATAAAATTATGTATAAGTGTAGTGTGTAAAGTGTAAGTAGGTATGTAAAATTCATAAATATATAAGTTATTTACTTAATTAAGTGATGCCTCAAGTATAGCTAAAATTATTGTAAGAGAATTATAATCTTGATTATGCATAAGAAATCTTAATCTTAGATTGAACAATTCTAGATAGTGTCTAGAGAAGGCATTTTCATTCTTCATATTTATATCCAACAGTTTACTTTTTTGCCATTATTATTTCTCTTTTCCTTCATTTTCAATTTTAAAAAGTCACCTTGTTCACTTATTTACTAGAGTGCATGGGAAGCCCAATAGAAATTTGACCAAGACAAGATTTCAAATTCTAAATATCTCAGATTTTCTCTCCCCACACATTTGCTATTTACGATTCGTTTATGGAAATCTCCTTAGAAATAAAATATTTGGCCATTTCACCTATATTATCGGATATGATTCTCATTCACTTTTAGCTTTACTTTCAATCCTTAAAGAAAGACACATCTCTTTTATCATTTTCTGTTTGTTACAATTAAAAACTCCTTCAAATCGTTCCTTGAGTAATAGGTTGGTATGAGGCTGACCATCCATACTGTAAAAAATTATTATAAATATTTAAAAATATAAATGGTAAAACATTGTTTTAATTCACTTTATTTTATTTGTTTATGCTCTATTTGAGCATAAACAAATAAAATAAAGTGAATTAAAACAATGTTTTACCATTTATATTTTTAAATATTTATAAAAATGGACTTTCACTGTGTTAACAGATCAACACTAAAAAATATTAAAAAATTATTCACTTTGCTAATGTCACCCCTGTTTCAGGGAAGATCGGCAGGAGTTGCAGTGGTTCTATTCATTTGAGATTAGGTTTTTATGTTGTAAGTCCACATGCCGCATGTGTAAGTGCGAACTTATGTATATCTATTTGTGAGAATGCATGTAATATGAATCTTAAGTATAATATAACTTTGCAACTTAGATTGTAGATATAGAAACATACTTGTGTGTGTGTTGTCCAACTTTCCAAGTGAAATAAAAATTATATGTGCTCAAGTTCATCCATCGACTAATAGAATTCCAATTTTCTTACACATATGAGATCAAAAACATGTACATATGTCTTTAAGTTGTTTTGCATTTCACGTTTACTAGTTATTGTTTTCCATAAGCATTTTCATTCTAAGAAATTTATCATAATTTATCTTAGATATTCTGTGATAAAAAGAGTGTACTCATTTATTTTTTAGAGTTCCTACTCCATTTCTTCTTTCTCATTGACTTTGGTGACAATCATTATTCTTATCTATCATTTCTGTGTTTAGTTTCTTGCTATATTTTCAAGATCTTGAAATAATACATCAGTTGCGGGCACTACTACTTTTTTTTGTTTTTTTATTTTTTCAGATATAATATAATAAATACACAAAATCAGACATTTTCACAGTTGAGTACATGAATTTTAGTTTACAATAAACATATTTATGTATCAACACCAAGTATGTACATAGCCAATTCATAAGCTGATCATCATCATTATACTTTTGATAATATTTTAGGTAGAAAATACATATGGACATACTTTATTGTTTCATCATTTCTTATGTTTTAAGTTGTAAAAATATCATTAAGTATTATCACTGTATGTTTTCAGTTTTGATATAATTAATTAAAGCTGCGTGTACATGATTTTGAAAGGAGTAAATACATTTCCTTCATTTCTTTTATATTCACATAAATATAATCACGTGTTCCTAATTAGTGTATGAAGGTGGGTAAATATGTGTGCTTTAAGACAACGAGCCTGCTTTGTCAATAGTATCCTCATATGGTACCTGAACTATTTTGGTCATCTCTTGTATGTCAATGACTCCGTTGCCGTCAACGTCATACATCCTGAATGCCCACTTGAGTTTCTCTTCAGGCGTTCCACTGGACGTCACGTCTATCGCCAGCAAGAACTCCTATAAGTAACCAGACGATACACAACCTGCAAATTTTCATCCTGCCACCCTTGCCACAAGGAAACTGTTAAGCAAAAACAAAACAAGCTTTATACATTGTTTAAATCATACAGGTTTATGTATCCATTAAACATGGGCCAAGATAAGTATAATTAAATAAAAAAATATGGTCAATGATTGTGCCACAAAAAACACGCAAACGCAACTAAGCTACACATATAGTGTAACTTCTTGCCGCGTTATCCCCAAAGGGGTTGCATATGGTGAGTGCACCTATTTATTTTTACAGGTACGGGGCCGGCCTTATGCCAACTACTTCAGTGAAGTGGGGGGTTTCCCAGCTCCCGAGGGGGTTGGTACTCATTTCTTGTGAAGGCTAAGTAAACCTTACTGGTTTGTTTATTTATGGTTTGAAATAAATAACAAAATGGGAAATCATTGCTGACACCCTCGGCGGGATTCGAACCCGAACTCTCGGCATAGAATGCAAGCACTCTACCAACTGAGCTATTGACCGACAAATGTAGCACATATACAGATTCGCTTTCTTTCACCAACAATAAGTTTGTATGTTGTAAGAGTAAGCTTAAGATTTTCTTGAGTAGTCACATGTCAAGATTAGACCATGTATTTTTTTTTATATTTGATGACTACCTATTATTAGAATAGAAAGAAAAGCAAGAGGATCATCAATATGAAGCTGAGTATTTGATTATTTTTTGACATAAATCAGGCATCAAAAACTTTATTTTATGAGTAGAATTTTGGCAATTTTGGTATTTTAAGTAAATACCTTAAATTGCACACTCCGTGAAAAAAATTAACTTGATGTAATAGTTTGCTTTCTAGTATATTGTCAATGTAATTATTTAAAAAACTTCAAGACATCCTTTTATAAAGCACAGTTTATAGAAAAATACTGCACCGTATATGCTCTTTTATGTAATGAATCATAAACAATTCAGTAATTGTTGCAGTGACTAGCTTGATCCATGTCATTAGAGGGTTGGCACAAAACAAAGTATAAAGAAGTGAGCTTTTAATGACCTAGCATTTTCCTTGTGACAGATGTGAAATGACCTTTTTGTGATAATGATATGAAACTAGGAGTCATTGACTTTAAAAGGTAGTCATGGTATATTTTGTATTGTTTATCATTCAATGATGGTAGGAAGGTTTATATCAGGGCGGTATGAACAAGATATTACATAATTACAAAGTAATAATTATGGAAAAAAAGGTTCTTGAAGTAATCAAGAGCACTTTCTGTTTTTTACTTATTTTCTAAGGATTTGAAATTTCTCTAAGGATTTCAAAATCTTCTTTTTATTCTGAGAAAATCACGAGTATGATAATGCGTGAAAGAAGTGAGGCAGACTTGAGAAAATTAAAAAATGCGCGGGTGGGGTTAGAAAATGTGTAGGGATGTTCGATGCCTACCTTGAAGTCGATGTATCCATTTTTATCCATGTCAAATGTGCGGAAGACGTGATCACAGAACTCCTCCGCGTTGCCAGATGGGAAGAACATTTTGTACATGTCCACAAACTTGGCCGGCGTCAGTCTTCCGTTGGGGCAATCTTGCTGAAATAGCAATGGCACTGAATTTCTACGAAACATTGATGTTACACATGCAAGCAATTCGCAAAGTTAGCAAAATTTTCAAATTTTGGAAACAATAATTCTTATCTGACCATTGATTTTCCTGTGCAAAACCTGTAGTTTTGAAAAAAAAATACCTGTCAGGAATCTACACTTTGACGAAACTACGTAACTAAAAAATAGGTTTGATATTCATTTTTTTTATTATTATATCTATAATCTATAATCTAAGTTGCAAGGATATATTAATTTAAAGCTCTCAGATGTATGCCCACAAACCAACACGTGTAGTTCGCGCTTACAAATGCTGAATGCGTACTTACAAATAAAATCCAAACCTCAAATGAACATAAGCCCCACAACTTTTGCCGACCTTCCCTGAAACAGGGGTGACATTGGCAAAGTGAACCATTTTTTACAGTATGGGTGGTCAGCCTCATACCAACCTATAAGTCAAGGAATATGAATAATAAATTACATTTAAATATAAAAAAAAAACAAAACCTTAAAAAGAAATCTATACAAAAAAAGTCAAAAATTTCCTATGCAAAAAATGTAGCAAATTAATACACCAACATTAGAAATCTACATTACAGATTAGCCGCCACTTCTTCCTGTCCTTGTATACTTCTTTCATTTCATCCAGAGTCATAACCTTTTTCATACAAGTTCTCCTTTTATTGTGACTCTGGATATCTCATTCATTCGCTATTTCAGAGATTTGATCCTTCCATACTTTTCTCGGAAATCCTCTACCACGACATCCATCTATTCTAGCAACATATACTTTCTTGGTCAATCTTTCATCACTCATTCTCTTCATGTGCCCGAACCATCTTAACATACTTCTTTTAATCTTCACTGTCACACTTTCCCTTACACCACATTCTTCTCTTACAAAATCATTCCTCACCCTGTCACTTCGTTTTTTCCCAATCATACTTCTTAGATAGTCCATTTCTACTGTATGGACTTTACTAATTTCCCTTTCACTCACCGTCCAGGTTTTACTTCCATACATCAAGGTTGGCACTAGTATACCACCGTGCACCGCCAATCTAACATTTTTTGAGAGATTCTGGTTCCTGGCGATGCTAGCGGTAGCACCCAGTACACACCTGCCTTTCATTATTCTTCTTTCAAGTTCACCGATCATTCTTCCATCTTTTCCAAACTTACTTCCCAGGTATACAAACTCATTCACCACATCAACATTCATTCCATTAATTTTAAATTCATAATTCATATTTTCATCATCTCTTTCAAAAATCAATACTTTTGTCTTACTTGCATTCAACTTCAAATGGTTACCTAACAAAGCTTCATTCAATCTAGAGAGCATTGTTTGCAATTCTACTGCAGAATCAGATACAAGAACTGCATAATCTGCATACAGTAGAACACTCACTTTGCTCTCTCCTATCATTAATCAACAATCATCAAGTCTAGCATCTCAAACACACTTGTCCATGAGTATGTTAAATAGCCATGGGCTCATCACACATCCTTGCCTTACACCCTTAAAAACTTCAAACCATTCACTATTCACCATCAATACGAACGCACGCCATACTATTCTCATAGTTTGCATGCACTGCATTGAGGAGAGCTCCATTCACTCTGTATGCTTTCAAAACATCCCACAACATACCTCTGTCTACTGAGTCAAAAGCCTTTTCCATCCACAAAGGCCGTGAATAGTTTCCCCCTCACCGACAATTGTTTTTCAACAAGTTGTCGTAGAGTAAAATTTGATCAACACAGCTTCTACCGGCCATAAAGCCGGACTGTATATCGGAAACCCTTTTGCTAGTAGTCAGAATCACATTTTTTATTATCACCTTACAGAAGACTTTTCCTGGTCTACTGAGTAGACTGATTGGTCTGAAGTTCTGACAGTCTTTTTTGTCCCCTTTACCTTTGTAAATGGGAACAATGACTGCCTTCCTCCAATCCATCGGTACTACTCCTGCATTCACACACAGCTTACATAATTCAAACATCCAATCTATCACACATTCACCTCATGCTTTCAACATTTCACCATTTATACCATCAAACCCAGCAGACTTCCCATTCTTCAGACGTGAAATAGACACTTTAATTTCTTCTTTTAATATCTTCAATTCATTCTCTTCATCTGTCTGTTCATAAATTCTTCTTTCACCCTGGCCAAAAATTTCTTGAAAATAGTTCTTCCATCTCTTGCATACTTCTTCATTCTCCCATACCATCTCACCGGCAGCACTTTTGACTCCTGGAGTGGTCAATGCAGAAGATTTATTTCTATCTGCATTGATCCACCTCCAAAATTCCTTCCTACTGTCGGTGAAACTTCTGTTAATCCTTTCATCAATCTTTCTTTGTTCATTCATCTTGCTTTCAAAAATTATAGTCTTTGCCATTCTCTTAGCTATCTTATATTCGTCTTCTAGCTTTCTATCATTCAGACAATTTTCATAACATTTTTTCTTAACTTTCACAGCTTTTTTCACTCTATCATTTCACCAGGCATCTCCTTTAAATTTTCCACCTTTCGTTACCCCACATATTTTTTTAGCACATTCTATCATTCCTTCTTTCAGATCTTTCTACATGCTTTCAATATCTTTTCCACACACATTCTTCTCATGTTCATTCACACTTAAAATTTTGTGGAGCTCTGATACATACTTCTCTTTCACTTTTTCTTCATTCAGCCTTCTACTTTTATTCTAGGCATTCTTACTTGCTTCTTGCGTTTCTTCTTTCTTACTTCACCAAGCATTATTTTAGCACATAAGAGATAGTGGTCACTGCCTATTTCAGGCCCGCGGTAGACACGGCTATCTCTAACGGCTCCTCTCAATCTTTCATCCACACAGATGTAGTCAATGATTGTAAGGTTTATTTTTATTTCCTAATAAAGTAGCTTAAGTCGACTAGAGTGTGAATAACTATCTGACTTTTGTCATAAAAGTTATTTCTGGAAAAAATGTCTGTTATATTTTGATGATTTCGTTCCATTTTTACTTTGCCAATTTGTCTCCTTTACTCTGATGGATGAGATGGAAAATCTGAAGTTAACTACGATAATTCTGTGCCTTTTTCTCCTACCAAGAATTAATGTTACTTCTCGGACAGCACATTTTTTTCGATCACTTTATTGAAAGTGTAGGTTTTCCATCCTAAAAAAGAGCAATATCATTTTCAAAAGTTACAAAAAATTTAGCAGAATCATGCAGTTCGTTGGAGAAAAAAATATTAGACATACATCTTAAAAGTACTATAAATATGGTTTGTGGCAATTGTCTATAATCTACAATCTACAATCTAAGTTGCAAGGATATATTCATTTAAAGCTCTCAGATGTATGCCCACAAACAAACACGTGTAGTTCGCGCTTACAAATGCTGATTGTGTACTTACAAATAAAATCCAAACTCAAATGAACATAAGCCCTGCAACTCCTGCCGACATTCCCTGAAACAGGGGTGACATTGGCAAAGTGAACCATTTTTTACAGTATGGGTGGTCAGCCTCATACCAACCTATAAGTCAAGGAATACGAGTAATAAATGACATTTAAGTTTACAAAAAAAACAACAAAACCTTAAAAATAAATCTATACAAAAAAAGTCAAAAATATAATACATTCAAATATTGAATTATTATCAGTTAAGATTTCAAAAGAAAATCATTATTATCATCTGACTGCACAGGATGTTCTTGACTGAGCTTATCACAATTAAAGACTTTATTTGCAGGACTTTATAAGCATGTTGTGATGTTTAGAGTGAACATGAAAACAATTTTGAGTGAGACAAAAAATATATCGCGAAAATCCGATGAAAATTTCATACGAACTTTAGGAAAGAATAATGTATTGTTTCCATAGCAACAAAAAAAAGTTAAAGTTACTGAACAATGTATTTAATCTGGAGAGTTACCTTCCGGTATCTGTTGCCGTGGTCTGTAGGAGCTGGAGCTTCTGGCTGTTTCACCCATGTCTGCGATTGGCTTCTTCAGTATAAAGGTAAAGTGATGATCCACGCTGAAGAAGCCATCGCAGACATGGGTTAAACATTCGGAAGCTCCAGCCCCTACACACCACGGCAACAGATCCCGGCAAGCAACTCTCCAGTATCAACAGCCGGCTGTGTAAGCCTAAAACTCTTAACAATGTATTTTTTCGAAGCCTTATTTTGGAAAGGATTTTCTGTTGTATATTATTGAGGAATGATTTTGAGTTCTTAAAAATTGATCTGGGAAAAACTGACTTCAAATACAAGGGTTGGAAAAAGACGCAAGGAATATTTATTGATAGTTATTGTTAATCTGCAATGCTGATTTGTAATGTTGGTTTATTAATTTGCTACATTTCTGGTATAGGTAATTATTGACTTTTTTTGTATAGATTTCTTTTTAAGGTTTTGTTCTTTTTTATACTTAAATGTTATTTATTATTTGTATTCCTTGACTTATAGGTTGGTATGAGGCTGACCACCCATACTGTAAAAGAATGGTTCACTTTGCCAATGCCACCCCTGTGTCAGGGAAGGTCGGCAAAAGTTGTAGGTCTTATGTTCATTTGAGGTTTGGATTTTATTTGTAAGTACACACTCAGCATTTGTAAGCGCGAACTACACGTGTTTGTTTGTGGGCATACATTTGAGAGCTATAAATGAATATATCCTTGCAACTTAGATTATAGATTATCAATAGATATTCATCACATTTCGCAATTGGAAAATCGATGTAAAATGGTAGAGTTGAAAAACAAAAAAAAAACAAAAAAAAAACCGAACGATAAGAAACTGACCTTAAAGCCTTTGTACCATTCCTTGATTGTAGTTTCATCATATCTCGTGTGAGATTTGAGGAAATCCATGTCCTCCTTTGTGAGTTTATCCTTGCTGCCGAAACACCCCATGGTTGTAAAACCTGTAACAAAGAAAAGCGCAAATGAAAAACAAATACTGAAAAGAAAGTTATGAGTTAAAAAATAATAGGTGCGATTAATAAATTAAATGAAATAAAAATATTTTTTAATAACAATCAAAAAGTTATTGGTTAATATCCAGTAATGTATTTTGTAAGTAGGCTGTACCGCAGAAGAAGCTGTGCGTAGAGACAGAGATGTTTACTGTAAGGAGTCCACTAAACAACTGTGAAGACATACTGAAAAGCATTGCTAGTAACAATGCAAAATAAGCTGGAAGAAAGTGTAAGATTATGTTTTTATTCGACGTTAAGAAAGCTATAAATATAGAATTCCCCTACAGGCGCTTCGACTAATCAATATTCCCTACTGAGTATCCAATCAAGTATGTAATCACCTGTCCACCCTGGTCAACGCCGGGCTCGTTTATGCCCCGCCGAACTCTACGACAAATATGTCATAAACGGTTCGTAGCACAAGTGTCATGGATGGGTAAGACCGCCATGTATCAACTATTTATCGACGGTAAATACTTTACCCCCTATTATGTGGCAGATTATGCCAAACTTCGGCTTGCGAGTCTATCTGAGTCCATCTCAAAATCATCCGTACCAAAAAATGTACAAAATGATAACAAATACTTAGCCACCAGGGATTAAAGCTACGGATTCTCTGTGGCTTTTCTGCTATTATGTTTCTTGTAAATACAGTCATACATGCACTAATACATTATGAAACTTTCAAAGATAGCCATAGTCTCGCGGATATTTTATCTTCACAATTTTTAGCTCATGACTACGGTAAGACATTCGATTGATTCACAGATATGGAAAAAAACACTGAGCGTTTCCCTAGTCGTAGTTTGAGTTGAAACATAAAGATATCGATATCTTAAAGGAAAACCTGAATAAGTTACATATTAAACGCACAGGTTTTTCAGATAAATGCACCTTTTTCCCTATTTTCTGCGAGAGAAAATATTACCAAAAGTGTGAAATCCTGTAGTTCAAAAAAATAAAATAAGAAAATAAACACTGTTTAATTCTACTTTTTTTTTATTTGTTTAATCTGAAGTTTTCCTGCAGATGGCCAAGAGGCCGAAACCGGTCAAACTCACTATTTCTGTACCTTAGAGCAGCGGTTCCCGAATGGTGTTCCGCGGAACCCTGGGGTTCCGTAGAAGGCTTTCAGGGGTTCCGCGAAAATATTCAAGATTTCGATGTTTTTTTTCTAATTCTAGCTATTTTAAATCGCTTTACTCGTACCTTTGACATATTTAGATATAGATATGGTAATTTTATAAATGAACGTAATTATTATCTTAATTTCTCTCCTAATCTCTTAATTATTATCTTAATATGACCCTCCCTTCGCCTGCAAGTGCTAACCATCTCGAACTGTTGCGCGACGAGCGATGGTCAGTGAGATTGGCTTATTTGGCCGATATATTTGATAAATTGAACATAGTGAGCAGCTCTCTGCAGGGAAGACAGATAACCATGTTTACAGTGAGCGACAAAATATCTTCATTGAAAGGGAAAATCGCCTTCTGGATTGAATATCTTGGACAAAAGAGTTATGACTGCTTTCCGCTACTCCAGCAATTTCTCGAAAAAAATCATCTTCAAATCGCTGAAGACGTGGAAAAAAGTATACGTGAACATTTGACAAACCTGAAAAAGTCTTTGGACGAATATTTTCCAGAAGAAAAGTTACAGTTGCAGGATATCGAATGGGTCCGAAATCCTTTTAGGATTCATACCAAACCTTCAACATTGACTGTGTCGGAGTATGAAAATTTAATTGATATTAAAAATTCATCCACACTCAAACAACTTTTCGAATCAAAAGCTACCACGAACCCGAGCCAATTTTGGTTTGGCCTGAAAAACGAATACCCAGGCATCGTCGAAAAGACTATCATGGCGTTACTTCCATTTGTGTCAACTTATAGATGCGAGGCTGGGTTTTCAGCTTACGCCTACACGAAAAATAAGTTTAGGAGTAGGCTGAATGCTGCACCAGACCTTCGAATCCAATTGTCAGACATAAAACCTGACTTCAATGTTATTTTGTCAAAAACTATGAAAAGATTTCATTCTTCACATTAAGTTTATCTAACTAAAGTAAATATATTTTTGTTATAACTAAATAAATATTCTTATCTTAAAAAGTCTTTCTTTTAAAGTCAAACTATACTTACAAGATGCGAACACCAAGCCAAAAAGCCTCAGTATGGTGTAATCTTACGTAAAATAGCAATGTTACAGTTAGTTTACTTCTTACTTGAGCTCTTGGCCCTACTAGACTCTAGGGCCTAGCTAGGGTTCCGCACAAAAACGGTGAGCCAAAAAGGGTTCCGTAGCCAAAAGAATTCGGGAACCACTGCCTTAGAGCATAAACAACGGAAGTCACATTTAGTAAAATGTGCAGGAGACGAGTTTTAATGAAAATGTGCACTTTTTTTAAACCATCATAACTTCTAAACTAGACGAGATATTTTTGATCTGTAAAAACTTTTTATCTTCTTTTATCGATATTTATTTAATGTGAACAACATATCATGAACTTCCGTGGTTTATGCTCGCACTTTTATGTGCATCCCATGTTTATTACACTTGATATCTCAGTAACTATGAGTCCGAGGACTCCAATATTTTTACCACTTATAGAACAGCTAAGTATAATAATTTCTGCATCATTAACTCAAAAACGCACAAAAGTGGACTTCCGTTGTTTATGCTCTAAGGGAGTGGTTCCCAAACTTTTAATTTCACGTACCACTCACGAAATTGTAAATCGGTGGCGTACCACTGAAATGTAACAGTTAAAAAAAATCGTTCACAATGGTAAAATAACAAAAACTGTAACAACTGTTGATCAGAACATTATGTTTATTTATTAATCATAGAAAAAAATACGTTACTCTACTTGCGAAAAATCGTGCTGCATGTTCGAGACAAGAGGAAATATACAGCCATGGCCATAAAAAGTCATATGGCCATAGCTGCTTGCGTACCACCTTAAGAAGCGTCGGTACCACCAGTGGTACGCGTACCATAGTTTGGAATCACTGCTCTAAGGTACAGATTTGTTTCTAAACAAATAAAAAATAATTAGAACTAAAGCAGTGTTCGTTTTCTTATTTTAATATTTTAAAATGGAGTTCTACAAAGTTTCCGCTGAAGCATTTCATATCCTGTAGTTTAGAAGTTTTTCATGAGTATTTCTTTATAATTAAATCACTTACTCTGATAAGTTATACCCAATAGATTTTTAATCCATGATTTCTCAAATCAACGAATAAGCTCAATAGTAAGCAAAATAGATAATTTGTGAATAATAAAAAAACACCAATATTTATATGAATTTCAACAAGCTAACGCATCACTACGTCAACTATAGGTAAAACCGTAAGGGGTGTTTTTCTTCTTGAATAATAAATTGAAAAGTATGATGATACTACGTAAGCAACTGTCATTTTAATAGATATTGGGCGTAAAAATCGTTAACGAACACAAAGCACCCTCATATATGTACTCAGAATTGAAGAATATAAAAAAAAAAACAGCAATCGATACACGATTCACGTGAAATTTGTAAAAAAAATGAAACATTATCTTCAAGTAATTTTACTTAAATAAGTAGAAAATCATCAGGAGTGGTCATTCTAAAAAGGCAACATCATATGGTAAAAATGTATTTGAACTCGAAATTAAGATTTAAAATTGAAATTAATGTTTCAATTTCAGAAAGGAAAAGGACAAATCATACGATATAAAATGCATTCACCTCTACCCAGTGCACGCGTCTGAAAATTATTGTAAAACTACTACACTTACAATAATACATTTTATTTATTTTTTAAATTCAAATGAACATTACCATGAAAGCACCGATCACAAAATTATTCATCTTAGTCTGATGCTCCATGCTGTACAAACTTGGCTCACTTTTGTTAATACCTCCGCGGTTTCAGAGAAAGGTGGCAGAAGTTGCAACGTTTATGTTCATGTGAAGACTACAGGGGAAAAACAAGGAATGTCAGCAAAAATAAGAAAATAATCTACTAATGCCATATAGTGGCATTTGATAATGATATTAGGATGATTTATTTGGTGAGCGCTGTTTTAGTGTGTATCACGCCTCAAGAGCCCTCTGCGAACTTGGTAGTCGCTGTAAAAAGCGCCGATTCTCAAGCAAGACCCAGTTGTTGTAAGGTTGGATGGTCCTTTCAGTGACCGGTCTTTGGTAAAGGTTTATGAATTTTTCAACCCAGCGAAGAGCACATTTGGAAATATAAATGGTATATCTATTGTGCTCCGCCGGGATTCGAATCCACAACCTTCCATTGACGAGCCCGAAGTGTTGCCACTGGACTACGGACCGGTTCAACAAATGCCAACAACACGCGGTGTACCTGAGCGGTCACCCATCCAGGTAGCATCCGCGCCCAATTTTGCTTAAATTCGGTGATCTGATGAGAGCCGGTGCTTTCAACATGGTATCGTCGTTGACTTTAGACATGTGTGTATCTAAAGCTGCAACTTTAAAAATGCAACAACATTCGCTATCACAGTTTTTGGCGGAATTTCTGACAGGCAATACCATGAGAAATACAAACATTCAAAATTATAATTTTGATCAACTCATAATATTCTTTAACCGACATCCCTTGTTCTTCCCCTGTAGTCTGTAGGCGTGGTTTATTTTGTATGAGCATATGTAGCATGTGTTAGCACAAACTTATGTACATGTGCCTGCTTGTAGGCATGCACTTAATTTGAACCTTTAATATCAATATGTCTTTGCATCTTAGATTTCACATTATACACTTAGATTACACTTAGAAAAATAACGTTTCAATATTCAGTGTTACGTAAAATAAACATGTTTCTCGATCACTGATATTTTTACACCATTAGTCTGTCCTTTCAAAATACTTTCCTTTGACATGTTCTTCTTTATAATAATACAATAAACTAAACATTGTTACACAATTATTTACCCCATAGCCGTTAACATGAACTACTAGCACATAATATGATCTCTTGATGAAATCTGATGCGTATTTAATGTGTTACACACACCACTGTCCCGTCGTATCAGAAATATAAAAAAAATCTTCGAACAAACATGAAACAATCCTATTCATAAGTATTACTAACACCCTGTGTATTAACTTAGATTACTACTGATGGTTTCAAACAATATGGAGAGCCCTGTATACATGAAAATATATTTTACTTGAAATTCACGGACGAAAAAAAACCGTCATGAGAAAATCTATGAAAATAAAATATCTATGTGCGTAAACATCGAGTCTATAATTTAGGTTGCAAAGATACATTAGCATTTAAGATTCATATTAAATGCATGCCAATGACCAGATACGTTTAAGTTGTGCACTAACAAAATAAAGACCCGAATTTAAAATGAACATAACCCTGCAACTTTTGCCGAGCTTCCCTGAAACAGGGGTGACATTGACAAAGTGAACATTTTTTACAAATACCAACCTCGTAAATCAAGGATATGACAATTTTGTTTATCGTTTTTGATGATTTATCCTATTGTAAGTGAAGTAATCATTTATTCGTATCAGCATGGAAACAACAATGGTCTACTGAATCATACAGAATTGAGGGTCTACGACATTTGAGGGCTACTACGGTTTCACATATCTCTACACAGGTAAACGGCACTTTATACGTAATCTAGAATACACTTGAAGTTAAACAAATGTAAAACTGTTTTCTTTAACCTTCTAAATCTAAGCTGCAAATATATACATCATTTAAGATTCATATTAAACTTATTCCCACAAGCAGATATAAATAAGTTCGCGTTTAATGTGAAATAATGTAACTTGGTAGAAAAAAAACCTGAAAAGATGTAGGTAACTGTTTCTTGTCTATTACGTTTTCAAATCCAATACCATCGTATTCTAAGGGAGCACTACATATCCTACTATTTACTTTTAATCTAATCTAAATCTAAGTTGCAAAGATATATATCATTTGAGATTCATATTAAATGCATTCCCACAAGCAGACATGTATAAGTTCGCGCTAACACATGCCGCATGGGACCTACAATATAAAACCTAATCTCAAATGAGCATAAACCGTGCAACTCTTGCCGACCTTCCCTGAAACAGGGGTGACATTGGCAAAGTAAACCATCTTTTTACCGTATGGGTGGTCAGCCTTATAATAACCTAGAAGTCAAGGAATCAAACTGAAATATTCAATTTACAACATTTGTTTTCTTGTCAAAATGTAAGTACTATTGTGTAAAACGGAATTTATATTTGCACAAAAGAAAAATCGTAAATATTTTTTTTGTAACATTTGTGCTTAAACGAAAAATACTTTTTCATTATAATTAAGTCCTGGCAAAGAAATATATACACAATCTAGCTGAGCGATCGTGAAAATAACCAAATTGCCAATATGAAAAAACGTATTGTTACCATTTTGGCGTGTACATTGTGTTGCATGGCCTACCTAGCGGAGCTATTTTTGAGCATTACAAGCACGGCGTAATCCAACAAGGTTGATATCGATTACTTCGAATTAGAATTTCTATCACGTACATAGTTGATGGTAACCAACACATGATATACGCGTGTATTTGACACGCAAATAATGTAAATTCTTCACAATACTTACGATTCAAACGATAGTATTACTATGCATGGAGTTCTATTGTGTCAATTATTCAAAAGATTGGACCTACTTTTCAAATGATATAAAAAAGATAAATACATATTACTTCGAATTAGAATTTCTATCAAGTACATAGTTGATACTAACTAACACATGATAAGAAACGCGTGTATTTGATACGCAAATAATGTCAATTCTTCACAATACTTACGATTCAAAGGATAGTATTGCTATGTATCAATCATTCAAAAGATTGGACCTACTGTTCTCACGATATAACAAAGATTTGACAAAAACAACAACAAAAATAATGTGATTCCAGGAAATATCGATCGAAACATTTGTATTGTGAAAATATTGATACTTGAAACACATCAATAAAAAATAAGCTTTTAATGTTTGAAATACTAAGAACTAAAATACATCCTGTAAAAGGAATTTCAAGTAAATGACATTACAGAGCATAGATAGTACTGGAAACGTTGAGCAAGTAAGCAATGGAAGACAGTAAAAAAACTATTAACTGAATTTAAGGAACATACAAAACGTGAGAACGCGTAATTTTCAGTTTTAACGTTTCGGTACTTTTAAGAATTCAACTTTTACAACTCGCAGTGAGTGACGGGTATAGATAAAGTAAGTTTTATTTGCTGATAGATTTTTTTCTTTGCGGTAAATTTTTTTAAAGAAAATAATTAACAATTCAATGTAATCAATAAAAAAAAAATTAAACATAAAAACTAAACACTTTTTTATTGTACTGATATTTTTATTTGTTGATTTAACAAATGACGAGTTTAGCCGATTTTGGCCTCTTGGCCATCTTCAGCCTTAAAAATAAGTGAAATTTTTCTCATATATAGCAGTAATATAGGTAGATGTTATTAATCCTTTGTTATGCTGTCGTTCCTAGATAAAAAAAACTTCATGGTTGACTAGGGGGAAAAATAAAAAAATCCGTAAGATTTTTCTCACGGACCATTGAAAGAGTGGGAGCAGAAATGTTTCTCTAGTCTCGAATATGCAAATACTTTTACACTCCATTACTTAATCCTATCAAACAACAGCCGCTTGAACTCCACCTCTCATATTTCTCGTACGTCACAATATTTCTTCTTATTCACTTTGTACGGCGCGCGTATGCAACATTCGCAACTATATATTTTCATCATGCCATCAATCTTATCATCCAATAGTCGTTTGAAGTTCTCCTACCATACATTCAACAAACCTACAATATTCCCTCTTCTTGTATTGTACGGTGTATGCAAGTATGCTGTATGTTTCAGCATGCCTCGATTCAGTTGGGACTTACAGTAGGTGTGCTCCATCGACATTGAAGTCTCCATTTCACTGAGCTCGCTCCACAGTCTATACAAGTTTCACGGCTCGGGGTTGTCAACAAGTGAAATGACGTCAGCAGAATAATTATTTCGCGGGGGGGGTGGCAAGGTGGGGGGTGGCAAGGTAGGGGGTGGGGTAGGGGGAGCGCTAGGTGCTTGCCGTAATAAGACATGAAGCAAAGTTCACACAAGCAAGTGATTAACACCAAGCTTCCTCGAAGATTAAATCATAAGAAATGCGTTGTAAAATTGTTCTTACTTGGAACAAAATGTATGTATCCCAAGTAAGAAGTATCTTATTTATGTAAAATTATTCCCACACCCTTTCATCTCATAAAACGTGTTTATTTCGAGTACATTTTAAAATTTTCAAAAACAAAAATAAAGGTTTAATCCCGGTTTTGGGTTAAATAATTTTGATAAAAAGTTTAAATTTAGACCAAGTCCTCTTACGCAGAGTCTCCATTAAACAGGCCAAAAATAGAATTTAACTCAATGTTCTAGATTTGTACATTAACGGAGTGTTTTTTTTTTAGATAATTTTATACAAACTTTTTTTTTTATTTTACTGTTTTTTTTTGTCTAAATGACTAAGCGCTATCGGACTTTATCCGTCCATCTTCAGAGGCTTACTGAGGTGGAAACCAACAAAAAGATCAAAATTCAAGGCAGAAAAGAGAAAGTGGGTAGGAACTTATTCTTTTCTGAAAATCGGGCAGATTAGGACAGAAGTTTTTATTTATTTATCCCATGCATCTGGCTGAAGCAGAGCTGAAGAGTTTCGTCGGTGTGTGTGGACACAGCTTGGAGCGTCAACAATAATTCATGAAGTCGGAGCGAGGCACGGGGAGGTCGTTAGATGTACGCTGCCTCCCTTGGGCGCATAGACCGGCGTCGCTGCGGGCGAGAGTTTCGGGAAGTAACCATTAAAAAAGCTCAATTTCATTATGAAGATCTCGTCTAACTATATTCCTTAGCCGGATGGACGAAACTCTGCTGCACAGACGATGCAAGTCACAACTCAAATATGTATTATACTTAACGCAATATTACACAAATGCAAGTTGAACGAGGATGTGAAAGTAAAGGTAGGTACAAAAGAATGTGATGAGATGGTTGGACATGTAGAAAGAATTTATGATGAAAGACTTACAAAGAGTGTATACAAATGAAATGTGGAAGGGAAATGAGGAAAAGGAGCACCGAGAAAAGTATGGCTGGATCAGATTGGTGAAATTGTGAAAGAATGGTATGTACAAAGCGAATGTAAGAGAAGGAAATGTATGAAAAAGGTGATGGATAGGAATGAATTTAAAGAGGTATCCAAGAATAGGAAAAAATGGAGGCAAATCTGCAGAGGCTCTGGCTTCACCTAGCTAAATGGTGACATACATAGTTACAGAATG
The DNA here is from genome assembly GCA_951799405.1 of Agapetus fuscipes. Lineage (NCBI taxonomy): Eukaryota > Metazoa > Arthropoda > Insecta > Trichoptera > Glossosomatidae > Agapetus > Agapetus fuscipes. Next base: position 16,174,395 of record OX637332.1, on the reverse strand, counting down.
ATTCTTTATTATAGTTCCTAGACTAAGAGGTTGGTAGTTCGTTGACTTATACGTTAGTATGACGCTGACCACCCCATACTGTATAAAATGGTTCATTTCGCTAATGCCCCTCCTGTTTCAGGAGAGGTTGGTAAGAGTTACGAGGCTTGTATTCATTTGAGATTTGAGTTATGGGTAAGTTAATATGCGGCATGTGAAAGCTCAAACTTATACGTGTCTGCTTGCCGGCATACATTTAATATGAATCCTAAATGTTTTCATATCACATACATAATACTATATACATATTATGCAATAAATACTCTCAGAATCGAACAATTAATTTGACAAAAAGAGACTTCGCTCAAAAGAATGAAGTAAATTTATACGACCATTTACAGTGAGGATGAGTAAAAATGAGGTGACATTAGATAAGGTACTGCGTACAAAACTAAATAGATAAATTCTATACAAGTAATAACTAAAATTCTATACAAGAAATCTTTCTTTAGTAAATCTCTAATAAAAGAATATGCTCTTGCAGGAGATATGCGTAAATTACACAGAGTTAAATGGGAAAATAATAAAAAAAAACACGAAAAGAAAATAACCCAACTAGCAAATAAATATTCAAGACAGTTCTCATTCTAAAGTTCTATATAACATCATGCACCCAAATTTTATAACGCGGCTACGACTCTTGATTGAATACCAACAACATGCACACACGATTTCTATGGGCCGGTATTTTCACATTTTAAGCTAAAGTAGTTTATATAGCATATTTTACGCCCGAGATATGCTATAGTAACACCAAAACAGTATTTTCATTCGCATTTTGCCTATAGGCTATCTGTAGTATATACCGAAGATACCCGAAGTAATTGCATTGCTACCATCATGGCTACCATCGTGACAAAACTTGAAAAATATAAAAAAAAACCTCAAATACTGCATTTGGCCACATAAATATATGGTCAACAGCCACGAATTCAAGATATTTTTTGTCTATGGTAGTTTTTTTATAACTGTCAGCAACTGTCAGATGCCATATTGACGTCCGCCTGCAATGCACCAACAAGGATGGCGCTCTGTGATAATATATGATTTTTAATTATAAGTGCGTAAAACATTTAGTGAGGCATTTAAAAACGGATTTTACAAACTGTGTTGTAGATAGGTTCATAAATCCGTTGTGATTTGCTTGACAATAATTTCAAATGTGCCGAGTGAATTCTTCCGCGTTCCTACCAAATACTCGGAGACATTGAGGGAGACGAAATATTTTCGATTTGCACCTGCAAACATAATCACTAATTCTTTCGACATCTGACCCGTTGCTTTTCATGACAAAATTGAAGTAAATATTGTGTGTTTCCTAAGGGAATAATTGCTAAAATTCGACTCAAAACTACATAGCCGCTGTAAATAACAGATGAGAAAATACGCCATATTGGAATTAGCTATAGCATAAAACGTATGCTCCCCAAGATTGGCTAGCAAAAATATCGTTGCTATTCGACTATTTTCTTGCTAAAGCATATTTCAAAATACCGTTTTTAAGATTTTAAGCTATAGTAAGTCATTTTTATGCTATTAGGCGCATATGCTAACGATGAAACTACCGGGCCATGTCAAGTTTAGTTTGGTCGATAATCTGTATTTTTGATTATAATTTATCACCAAAAAGTGTTAGCATAATGATAAGAGAAACGATACCTGATTAGTTTTTTTTTACGATACAAAGAATACAATATACGAGTATTGGCATTTAGTTTTGCAATTTTAGTCTTCCATAGAAATGTACATAGATTGTAGTGTATCCACCCAATTATCATCACTTTGTAACTAATGTTCTTGATGAAGTATTCACCAGAATGAATATAATCCGTATGAGCTATTATTATTGAATAGTATCATTAGTGTTTAAAACAATAATTGTGTGAAGGGTTTATTATTTGTAACATTGTGAAAAGTTTTTTTTTACTTTGATTTCTGTTCGGCTTCATTTAAAATGGGGCTGGGAAGGGAATGCTTCCCGTATCTATGACATCACAAGGAGTTTTTTTAGAGTGGCAGCTGTAGGAGAGCACTGGGAAGACCTCAGGCAAGATTTTATAAGAAAAACAGCGAGAATAAAACGGATGTAGTGTGCCCAACACAGGGATTTGTAAAGGATCAAAAGGAAGGTATGAGAACAATAATGGGCTAAAAAAATGTCTAAGATTGACATTTCCTGGGGCCATTTTTTTCCTATTAAAATGAAAGCATCGGTTTTTCTTTTCCTTCGCGTACACGATTTGATATCATTATTTCTCTTCGAAAATTACAAAGATGGATCGGGTAATTGATGATGAAAATTGGGCACTATTGAAATTTGATGGATTAATCCACTTAAAAATTGCAATATCTTTCGATGCTCGCGTGTATCTAGTGAAACGTCGATGTTGATTGATTGGTGTATTCGATGTTTGTCTAAATTTGCGTTGATTTCATCACAAGTGTTGTATTGAAAGCTGAAACGTAACTAATTTACTACGGGATGTAATGTTACACCGACAAAATAAACCAACGGCTAGGAAAAAGGTGGAAGTACAATCTTAGTCGCAAAGATATATTAACATTTGAAATTCATATTGGTGACAAACAGAACAGACACGTGTACTTTCACGCTTACAAATTCTGCATGTGAATTTACAAATTAAGATCGAAGCCTCAAATTAACATAAACCCGGAAACTTTTGTCAGCATTCCCTGAAACAGGGGTTGCATTAGCCAAGTGAACCATTTTTTACAGTATAGGTGGCACTTTTTACAGTAAGGAATGATTAATAAGAAAAAACACAACAACATCAGGAAACTTCGTGAACTTTCATCGTGTATGTTAAAACATTAAAACTGTTTCCCAAAATCCTATTTTATAATTATTTTAATTTTAAAATACGTTCTACCCACTTAACTTAATGCATTCTTATTTTTAGGCGCGAAGAATCTTTAAAAAAAATTGACTTTTCTTTATAAGGGTGAATTTTGCTTGTGAAAGGCTCAACACTTCAACAATATATAGATCCAATTTATGTATTTGAGCTGTCTGTTTCGGTTGGGAGAGATATCTTTGGGCATCGGAAGTAAACCTTTGTTACGAATACATCACGGTGTACATTTGGAAACGACGAAATAACAATCGATAGGCAGTGATTACGATAATTTACATTTTCGTGCACCGAAATAATAAGAGTTTTTACCCACAAGGCTGATGTAAAATTATAATAAATAACTTAAATAAGTTTTGATATAAAATTAAACGTAGCTCAAATTTGTCGGACATAGCGTTTCTGACAATAATACTGTTGGAAGCCCGTATTCATATTGTTGGAAATCACGCGAGGCTTGGGCAAGTGGAGCACGAGTTGGGGGGCATTCGCCGTCAAGTATGAAACTACGCGTTTTCCGAAATATATACTAAAAGTAAAACGCTCACAACAGCCGCTGTTTTAGTTTCCATATATTTTAGTAAAATGGTAAGGAAAAATTTAAAGGTAAAGTTGTGTACTTGGGTCACTGTACAGCGATACAGGCCCAAATAACAACCACACCACGTACATATACGTATGTACAGAGCAGGCCACTTTTCCGCGTCTTTTTAAACACGATTTATGTAGAGCATTCATTTTATTTTTACCCTAAGCCACCCTTGTACATAGCTCAGAGTGGAATCAATCCATCATCAATGAATACGAGCCGAGTGCTTTGCTTTTATTTTGAAACTGTGGTAACCTAACTAAACCGTAAAATTAAACGTTCTTAAATTATATAGTCACTTGAAGATTTTTTTTCAGTAAGTACGTATAGGTACTTAGTGCGATCGCTGGCTGAATCGTGGATAGGTACGCTTAGCATGTAGAAAACTCTAGATTCGAATACCATTTGATGAAGATTTTTTTTTTTCTTAAAGTTTATTTTTATTTTTTCAAGGCATTCACAAGGTTAATAGTACTAAGACAAGGAAAAAACGTACAAAGGAAATAAAGATAAAGAATTTCTACTAAATACACTAGCTTCATTTTGGCCAGTTATGAAAATAATGAGTTTGGCAGGTTAATACGACTCCTAAGGAACAAAACGGCAATAAGTGAAATTACTTAGGTAAAAATGAAGTTCAAAAAAATTGCGTTGCAAAGCCGGGTTGCTAGGACAAAGGCTAACTCAAATGTTCTTAATAATTGCTCAAATTCCCAATGACATAGACTTGTGACGCTTTCTCGCTGAAAACAAAATTAAATTGGATCATCACGGCAGAAAACGTTTCGAGAACATTACTCTATCAAATAAAATACTGTAACATTTAGACAGGTAACAATGAATACGATGTCGGGACTGCCTTTGAAATGTTGAAATATTTTATCTGCACTTTTTTTCTAGAACTATTGACAACCTTCCATTGTGATTGTTCCCTATAAAGCCCCAGCTATTTTTCCACTCGCCTCGCCGCCGGACTGTGAGTGAAGGTGCCACCCTCTAGAACTATACTGTGGGCAAATAGGTCAAAATATAGTACACGTCAAAATAAGCTCGACAGTTACGGTGTAGAAAGTGAGACACACTATCTACACTTTATTGTGTAGCAAGCCAAGGTAAAATGAAAATACTTTTAATTTCAAAAGTAATTCTGAAGTTAGCCGCTTGAAGCCATGCCTGAGAATTGACCGTAGAAAATTAATGCTGGAAATTCTACGCTTATCATAAAGCTAAAGAGTATATATCAGACTTTCTCGAAATAGCATCTGAGCACTAAGGTTTCTTTTCTTTGTTTTAGTCTTTTACACAAACTTTACTTATTATATACAAGTTTCTGTTGTTTTTACATGATTGTTTCGCAGTCGTAATCGCAACTAAGCTACACATACTGCAAATTCTTGCTGAGTTATTCCCAAAGGGGTCGCATGTGGCGAGTCAAACCTGTTTGTTTTTACAGATAAGGGGCCGGCCTTACGCCAATCCCTTCAGTTCAAGTAGGGGCTTCCGAGCTCCCGAGAGGGCTGGTACTCATTTCTTGTGAAGGCTGAGTAAACCTTAAACCGGTATTATATTTTGGGTTTGAAATAAACACTGAAATGGGAATTCATTTATGATACCCCCGACGGGATTCGAACCCTAGCTCTCGGCATGGAATGCAAGTACTCTACGAACTGAGCATCTACCGGACAGTATAATAATCAATTATGTGAAGAACTACTTTAATTATACATTTTAAAATATACGTGTCATGATAGGTTAAAACTCAAAACGTTCATATTAAAGTAAGCGCAGTATTAGTTAATTAATCACTTGGTTTTGCCTTTAAAACCATAGGGCTCTTCAAGGTGTACACAAACATTTGTGTCAAAGTTGACTGCGCCATCTTAGCATTACAGAGCTGAAAAATGAATCAACAAAATTGACCAATGTGGGTGGAATAAAAACACATACTATTGATGCACGTTCCGTTTATTTGCCACAGCGGTGAAACGGCTAAACATTTCAAAATAATATCGACGTCTTTCAAAAAAAGGGCAAAACATTTTCTTTGACCCAATTTTCATTGAGTGCTCCGCGGACCGGTCGGTGACCAAAAGAAAAACTTTTACATTATAATAATACGAGTACGGAGACCACTAAAAGCTGTATTTTGCTACATCGCTAAAATATCTCAAATATATTATGTATTCTCATGTCACAGTGTTTGTGGTCACACTCCTACGAAACGGCTTGACAGATTCTTATGAAATTTTGTACGCATCTTTGATAGGTATAAGAATCGGCCAACAAGTATAATTCATAATATTTTTATATGCAGTATTTTTTTCTTCTTGTAATTAGGAACTTGTAATTAACAACTTGTAATTCTTTCCAACTTTCTAAACTTGATATCCGTGGCAACGTATAATTGGCCATATTTTTTGTAATTGTTATTATATTATATCTCTTATGTAACACTGTTTGTTGTCCTATTAAAATAAAATAAAATAAAAATAAAATGATTAAGAAGAGTGTACAAAGATTTCTTCTTTCATTTTTTTCCGTATTTTTTTTTATTATTTGTCTCTAAAACATACATACGATCTGAAATTTTCACAAGTTTTAATCGCGATTGTAGTATTTTCGTAGGGATAACACCTCTATCATTCATCAGGCTTCACACTCCTCCGAAATGGCAAATATAGCATTTTAGAAAGGACCTTTTTTTTAATTTAAAATATCAATAGAAGAACAGCACTCGATGTTTCCTATGCCTAGCTTTGCCGCTTAACAGTATTATACCATCAGAAAACGTGAAAAATGAATAGTGTGAAGTTTGGATCTAAACAGATTTTTGTCTTGGCTCTGTTGTTGCGTAAATATTGCTTCTTTTGTGCATGGAAATAATTTATTCCATACACCCAAATGGCGTTGTGAAACACGCCGGATACACCTAGTATACATATATACAAACAACCTCGTCAGAAGCAATAACAATGCTTAAAATATATCGTAATAGTACGGTGAACCTTCACAGAGAAAATGGGTAAAGTAGGAGACTTTGCGGAATTTCTATTTAATATCGACGAGAATTATACGCCTTTTTTTGTATTAAAAAATATATAAAAATATATTTAAAAAAATTCAAATAGAAACATAGTTTTGATTCACTTATTTTAAATAAGTGAATTAAAAATATGTTTCCCTTTGAATTTTTTAATTAATTAAAAATGGACTTTCACTGTGTTAATAAATCCACCCTAAAAATATATATCAAAAATATATGTTTACGTAGGTATACGTTTAAGTACATCGCCAGAAAAAAACTTTGTGGCAATACCTATCAACAATTATACGTAAAAAAAAACTTAAAATTAATATGGTACAACATATTATTTATTGGAAAATAGATTCATGGAATTCTTAATTGTGATTCGTATTCATCAAAAAAACTCACTTATAATGATGGAAATAAGAGGTTTGAGGTTTAGGTTTCGGTATTTATTATTAACAAACAAATAATAAAATTTGAATTGTTTGGTTTGGAAGTATGACAGGAAAAACACTGAAAGATAGAGTGAGAAACGAATGGGTTCTAAATGAATGCGGAGTAAAAGAAAGCGTGAAAGTGAAAGTTCAAAGAAGTGTGATGCGATGGTTTGGACATATTGAAAGGATGAATGAAGACCGACTGACAAAAAGAGTGTATAAAGGGAATGTAACAGGTAAGCGTGGAAGGGGAAGACCTAGGAAACAATGGATTGATCAGATAAATGAGATTGCGAATGAATGGAATCTACAGAGTGGAAACAAGAGAAGAGCATGCATGAAAAGAGTGATGAAATTAGATGAGATGAAAGAAGTATGCAAGGACAGAGTCAAGTGGAGGCACTTGTGTGGAGGTACTGGCCACCCCTAGAGGAAAGGCGGCAGGATACAAGACAAGACAAGGGTTTACAACGTAAATCGAATTTACCAAAATTGCACACACTCTTACAAACGCTCCACCTATTTGTTTCCTCGTGTAATGGCATATTCCATAAATCTGAGTTTTGAACGAAAAGTACTAAATAAAATACTCATTTTGTTTTGCATTGGTTAGGAGTTTGGTTTCAAATTGAGTACCTTTAACCAAATAACGTGAATGAACAACATAAAAACATCAGAATTTAGAACGGATGAAGTATAATCTTCAGTAATACTTCAACTTCAAAAAGTAGGTATTTGAAATGTCATTTTTCAATTTATCACAAGCATTTTTTACCGGTATTTGTTTTTTTGCTAAAACGAGTTTCCATGTGCCTTCCGATAACAGCACGTTTTTTTCAGTTTTTTTTCAAGGTGTTAGTTTGCAGTGGATAAAAACGAGAATATCCGTATGATTGTTACAGGGCGATGCAATTCATGGCTGGTCGAGCGAAAAAAAATTAGTTGAAAACAGTAGTTTTAGTAGCTCAATTTTCAACCTGGGTCGCAAATTGAGAAAATCAACCCAAGCAAGACCCATTTGCACGTCGCCTATTTAATCAGTGTGAAATAAATACACGAATTTACAATTTAAATAAACAGTTAGGCAATTGAACTTTTCAAATATATCACGACCAGTTCATTATCAGTCGTCGTACAGAAAGGGTGTCTCCTGAAGGCTTTGGCTACGTCGTCAAAAAAACGTCGAGAATGGTGTAAGTTCAACCATAACGGTTCGTCGAATATCCGAAAAGTTATGATCTAATTGTGTAGTTATTATAATTGTTAATATGTCAAACGACCGTAATTCCAGCATAAAACTAAAAAATACAGGAACATTCATGAAAGAGTCTTTGAGTTGCCAGGGATCAAACCAGATGCTTTTGAAACAAGACTCGGAGATGGTAACTACAAGACCGAAAATTCAAATTTGCATTTTTTGATGTTATAATATAAGAAACACTCCCAATAATATTTCATACAATTGTCTACATGCCAACAACGTCGGAGAGATTAAACGATAAGATTTCTGATGGAAAATTGTTTCACCATAAAAAGATAACCATTCAATTTCTCTTCATATCCGCTTACCGCCTGTTGAATTCACGTACAGGGTGCCAACATCCAAATAGAAAAAAACTTACTTCCATTCTATAAGTATACAATGCGTGCCAAAGGTTTTATTAAATCAATTTTCTTGAACACTTTTCAAGGCTTTACGTATTTCTGTAAATTTTCTTTCAAATAAAATTTAATTAAAAAAAAAATAACGATTTCATTTTTTATTTATTTTAAAATGTACGCTGCTGCAAGTTAAGCGTTATAAAAATGTTACACTTTATTAGAAAAAGTGCAAAAAGGTGCGAAAGAATTTTCATTTGCAATAAAAAAAAATTGAAAACATTAAAGGCTATTAAATAACAATAATGGATTCAAATTCGTTCGTACCAATCAATACATAATTGCATATTAAAATTTGAAATAGACTTTTTATGGTCTATGAAAACAATAATTAGCTATGCCACTAAATTCAACGATTTTCATGACAATCTTGAGTTGAAAATTCAATTTTAAAGCTCATTTAGAATGCATATATTAAGCCACATTGCGTATCGGTCACAAAAACACAAGATTAATTGTAGGCTTAAAACAGACTGGGAATTTTCATTGTCGTTTTATTGGCCACGAAATATGGCTACGGAAACTGACCCTTTTGTATCCACCCTGGCAATATAATTTTTATAGACTTACTCATAGGTTTTGATTTAACATCTATATTTCGAAAAAGATTCATCACCTTTGTCTACGGGTGAATTGCAATAAGAGACTTTGATAGAGGCGAATGGAATCTTAATTCAAATGAGGTATATACATAATATATTTAAGGATGTGATGGTTTAAGACAGCCCATGAAATGAAAGCCATGTTGTCTTAGGGGAAACACTCTGAAATGTAGGGCAAGCTCTGAAATTAAACATTGTGTATGAGCTATGATATCAAACTGGCACGGTACTGTCAGAATCATAAATCGTGTTTCTGTTAAAATACTGCAAGGTGTGGCTAGAACCTCTACAGACTCAACTTTACTTCTTCATGTGCGAATAAACTTTTGTTCACTTAGTAGTATCCATCAAAATGTATGGCGCAATGAAGATGTTCTTTTTAAAAAATATTATGCCGCAAGTCGTTTTTACGGTTTAGATTCAGATCCTATCAACTTCATTATTTTGTAATTATGTATATAAAAATTCAAATGGATAAAAACAGAGTTTTAATTCACTTATTTTTTTTTTTTTTTGTGCTCGAACATTTTCGCCTAATGAGGCATATGCAGGAGCAGAATGGTTACAAATATTTTTATAAAATAATTTAAAAAAAAAAAAAATTAAAATAAAAACAAAAATTCATTTACAAAAATTTACAGAAACATATAAATTATATTTCTGTCAAATTTTGTAAAACTCTGTTTTTATCTATTTGAATTTTTAAATAATTAAAAATGGACTTTCACTGTGTAAGTAGATTAACACTAAAAAATATCATTATTTTGTTCTTGTCACCCCTGATCGAGGGAATGGTGGAAGGGTGCTATTCGGGTTATATTTTGTATGTACACACACACCATGTCGCACGTTTAATTATAAAGAGCAATAACTCAAAAAACAAGAATGTTGGGAAATCACGTTTGAAGTTCAGACAAACAGTACAACTTGTATGGGATGAAAAAGGCGGCCGATGTTTTATCTCGGTCATATTCGTCCAAATTGAACGGCTGTCGCATTCTACCTATTCTTCTCGCATTGTTCTTGCGTTTTATTACAAAATGTCGATTTTCCCAATTTTCGAGTTATTTCTCTTTATTATTAAGCGTGCGATGTGTTAGCGTGAACTCGGTTGTTTGTTTATAGGCGTGTATTTAGTATGAATATGAAATGTTACTATCTTTGCAAATTCGATCATAGATAGTTGATAGTTCACTTATTAAACTTTTGTATGCAATTTGCCACTCAAATTTACTTAATAATTTATTTTTGTCTTCTATGGTGATTTCTTATATCAAAACTAACACCTTTTTCAAAATAACAGAGGATGTATGAATCTTAAGGACTACGCCCAAAACAAATGAAGCTAGCTTCAAAGCATCGCACTTATATGCTTGGATTTTCCATGAGATTAGAACACAGAGAAGATTATTTCAAAAGTCGGAAGCAGACAAATAAATTGATGCATGCTTTCATAAACCTCTTAAGCAATCCATTTATAATTTTCAAAGCACTTCATCAGGGCTGCGCGGTTGAAGGCAGTTCGCGATACTTGGCATCGAAATGCACCCTTCATTTTCGAGTGAACTCAATCGACGTGAGAGGCAAAAATCGATATTTTCAATGTCACTTTGCATACACATACAAATGTATAGATAACATGAAAACTAAAAAATATCAATCGAATGACAGTACAAAAATAAAACAGAAGTGTACAATGAATTTTGAATTTTCATATACAGATTTCTTCATATTGCTCATCTTTTCGTTAGATTTTGTAGGGTTTGTGTATTTTCGTTAGAAGTTGAAAATCATAATGAATATTTACATTTTGTTGGCAATTGCCCCATGTATAATATATAATATTGGATCATGGTCTACAAGCCCGGAAAAATGGATTCTGCATCCTTATCAACATCAATAAATATTTTGTTGTGAAAAAATGGTTCCAAGTTGCGCTAAGGGCAATGAGACCGACCAAAAGCTACAAACCCATACATTACATCGACGCGGCACTGAAGCAATTTATCGCATCCCTATCAGTATGTAAGTCGTAAATTCACAACGGGTGATCTCGTTGCACAAAGGGCAACGTTGATCAGTGGAACGTAATTGTTTTTAAAGGAAACAGTTCCAGCCTTTCACCTTAATTTATTATTGGATGGAATTTCTGTTTCCGAAGGAGCATGTTTTGATTTCTTCAGTGTAAGAACATGAACTGATGTCAAACAAGAAGGTCCAGAACTCGATCTTCCTTCTTAGAGGACTGTGGGAAACAAGTCCGTGCAACTTCCAAATTCCAACTGTCACAACACTCACACTTCAAGAGCCCTCTGCGAGCTTGACCGTCGCTGTAGAAAACGCCAATTCTAAGACCCAGTTGCTGTAAGGCTATATGGACCTTTGGTGACCGGTCTTTGGTAGAGGTATATGAATTTTCAACCCAGCGAAGAGCATATTTGAAAATATAAATGGTATATTTTTTGTGCCCCGCCAGGATTCGAACCCACTACCTTCCAATCACAAGTCCAAAGCGTTAACCATTAGACTACAGACCGGTAAATAAAGTAGATGGAGAGCATGGATACGCGCCTATGACTTATGCCCATTGAAAATAAACTTTTTACATTTTACGAAAAGTAAAGTAAATAAACTTGCTGGTTTTCAGATAAGGGTTAAAAGAAAACACCAACATAGGACATCATTCTAGACAATGGTCGACATGGCGTTATAACCATTGAGCTATCGCTTGGATGAAGCATTAGAGGAAGGTAAAATGTAATCAATAAATTTCGAGGATAAAAATGTTTTTACCTGTACGGCATCGCTAAAATAAATAATTATTTTTTAATAAAACACACAATTATTTTTTATGACTGGCTATTTTTTTGTAATATTATCAAACATGTAAGCTTCATGACTGGCCAAAATATTTAAATTCTGCTATACGTCTTATAGTAACCAAATATTTGCATACACTGTGAGATGGTTCAGATGATGAACGACGAACGAAGAAAGTGTACAAAGGAAATGTCAGAGGAAAGCGCGGAAGGGGAAGGCCGAGGAAAGAATGGTTAGACCAAATAGGTGAGATTGCAAAAGAATGGAATCTGCAGAGTGAGAATAAGAGAAGAGTACGTATGAAAAAGGTGATGAATATTGAGGAAAGAAAGTGGTTTGTAAGGACAGAAAAAAGTGGAGGTGCATCTGCGGAGGTACCGGCCACCCTTAGTGGAACGGCGGCAGGATACAGTACAGTACAGTACTGTACTACGTTAATAAAATTTCCTGATTATAAACGAGGTACTTACTAAAAGTTTTAGGGTTTGCGTATTGGCATTGTAAAGATTAATTTAAAATGAATAACGTAAAAATAAAACACAAAGTTTTTCTTCAGGAGATGATTTTATTTCTTCGAGGTAGTTACTTTTACATTAGCTTTACTTTTTTCATTGGGTTTTCATTATCTTAATTTTCAAAAAAAGATCTACGAGGGATCGAACCGTGTAGGTATCTTAAAACAATCATTCTAGTGAAAACCATAAGTTAACTAAGGGCAAATACCTTTTAAACGAAAACAAATTTACGCTTTTATTTTCCCGGGGTTAGATAGGTTTTCAATAAAAAATTCATACAAAATAAAAGTTTTTTTCCTTTGTTGTCTCTAGATTGCGATGGCGTGCAAATGGACTGTTTATGATCCAATTACATGAATTTTATTTTTCCACGTTTCACGTAACAACTACCTAATATAGGAACATCGGTTTTCCCTTGTCTTACTTTTCGGCGAATTTTTTGCTTATTTTTATTCTACTATACGTCGTTTTACACGGTGTAAAATATTATACCAAAAAACTTCATTTGGTTCAGTATTGTTTTGCAATATATAATACACTAGCAGACTGACCGTACTGCGTACGGTTGTCTGCTAGGCCCTTCGGGCAGTGTAAGTCTGGCTTCGCAATAATTTTTCCTCAGACCTCCTTCATAGTAATTAAATGCTTTAAGAAGTAATTTGAAAAAAAAATTGCGGTAAAAGGGTTATTTAGTTCTTTCATGTTCTGAGTATCTTGTATGAAGCATGAGGTATGAGGCTGACCTCCCATACCTAAAAAAATGTTCACTGAACGAATGTTTCTCTGTTCCTGAAAAGGTCGGCAAAATTGCAGGGCTTATGGTCAAGAGAGGCTGAAATTTTTATTTGTAATTAAACATGCAGCATTTGTAAGCGCAAAGTCACTCATGTCTGCTTGGGGGCATGCATTGAATATGAATTATAAAATGTATGTATGCAACTTAGATTTATATTCTAAAATTAAAAACATCATGTGCCACAATTAAATGTTAGCGTGAAATGACATTTGCCAGTTTGTGGGCGTGCATTCAATTTGAATCATCAAATAACTTTTTTAGCAACTTTAGATTATAAATTAAATTTAACGTTGTTGAAGGATTTTTCAAACTCAAATCCTTGACTTATAGGTAAGTATGAGCCTGAATACCCATATCGCAAAAAATGGTTCACTTGACAAATGTTTCCCCTGTTTTTGAAAAGGTTGGCAAAAGTTGCAGGGCTTATGTTCATTAAGGGCCTTTATTTTAATTTTTAAGTTCACATGCAGCATTTATAAGTGCGAACCCACTCGTGTCTCGAATATGAATTATTAAAGTTATTGTATCTGTGCAACTTAGATTATATATTCTAATATTAAAAAAAATCAAGCGCCACAACTATATGTTAGCGTGAAATGACATTTGCCAGTTTGTGGGCGTGCATTCAATTTGAATCATCAAATAACTTTTTTTGCAACTTTAGATTATAAATTAAATTTAACGTTGTTGAAGGATTTTTCAAACTCAAATTCCTTGACTTATATATTAGTGTGAGCCTGTATATCCATATCGCAACAAATGGTTCACTTGACAAATGTTTCCCCTGTTTTTGAAAAGGTTGGCAAAAGTTGCAGGGCTTATGTTCATTAGAGGCCTTAATTTTAATTTGTAAGTTCACATGCAGCATTTATAAGTGCGAACCCACTCGTGTCTCCAGGGGGGCATGCATTGAATATGAATTATAAAAGTTATTGTGTCTGTGCAACTTAGATTATATATTCTAATATTTAAAAAAAATCAAGCGCCACAACTTTATGTAAGCGTGAAATGACATTTGCCAGTTTGTGGGCGTGCATTCAATTTGAATCATCAAATAACTTTTTTTGCAACTTTAGATTATAAATTAAGATTACCGTTGTTTAAGGATTTTTCAAACTCAAATTCCTTGACTTAAGGGTTAGTATGAGGCTTACCACCCATATCGCATAAATGGGTTCACTTAACAAATGTGTCCCCTGTTTCTGAAAAGGTCAGCAAAAGTTGCAGGGCTTATGGTCATGAGAGGCTGAAATTTTTATTTGTAAATACACATGCAGCATTTGTAAGCGCAAACTCACTCGTGTCTCCGTGCAGGAGTGCATTGAATATGAATTATAAATGTTAATGCGTCTATGCAACTTAGATTGTATATTGTAATAATACTTAAAAAAAAAAAAAATGCCGCAATAAGTATGGTTTCATATAAAAAGTTGACCTAATCGATCGTCATTATTTCTAAAAAATACATGTTATAACTGGTTGAAGTATAATTTTGAAATGAATAAAAAATATAGGTAGGTAGGTACTCAACGGAATTCAACCGAAAAAGAATCGACTTGGCAATGGCAACGATGGCAACTTTGAAGCCTATGTTGAAGTGCTGGCAATTTATTTGAAATTCGAATGTCAAAATGAGTTTTGTTTCTCGCATAGGTTTTACATAAAAAGGTGTTGTGATTGATCATGTTTATTTATTTAAAAAACAACAATTTAAAATCTACTAATGATGAGGAAGCACATCCCAAGTCCTGAACAATATTTGTTGTGAATATGACGTGCATCTGTTCAGGAGTTCTTCAGTTTGAATGCCATTAACGCACAATTATTTTGTATGGGGAGGCCGTTGCTTTTTATAAAGATAAGGGATATTTATTTTAATAAAAACTTGAATAGGATAGGTTTACGATTAATTTTTACTTTTATTTTTTTAATTGGGAATGGAAATGATGTTACTGAAAAGACACTAAAATGAGACGAATTGTAATCTGTTGTTAAAAAATAGTTGGTCAGAAATATAATTTGCATATCGCTGTCATCTTTTTGTGTGATTCATCTACATATGTTGTACATTCTTTCCAGCATGCAGTATTACAGAATTTTAATCAAACCCTCGAATAACGAAATCCGCTTCACTGGAGTATATCACAGTTCAGTCAGACTGAGTTGGTTCACAGGATTTCATTTTCTATCCCTTTTTTTTTAAAACCGGTAAAAGCAACACTAGTACTGTCTTCAAGTAGTTATATTTGCTATAACCCTTATGTTATTTACTTTAGTGTCATTACTTCTATGAATCATCTAAGCTGCATATTTATACATCGATAAATTTTATCCCCCAAATTCGAAGCATGAAGGTACAGAACCGCAAGTACAACAAAGCATTGCGAAAATCTCATCTAGGTAGCGTAAATCGACAATGTATGGAATATATACGTAAGACGGCACTTCTAAAGAGTGATTCAGTTTTTCAAGTGAGTGTTCGTCATGTTTTATACTCGGGGTATTGAACTATTTATTTTGACAGTCAGGGACTACCTGATTGTGATATCCGTCATTATATGTATTGGCAACATAGTTTTTCCTTGTTTCTGTAGGAACAGGATTCCAATTATTGTGGAAGAATCAGTATTGCTGATATTTCAACAACTAAAAACATAAGTATATAATAAAAATAACATATGGATGATTTATTTGGTGAGCGCTGTTTTTTGTGTGTATCACACCTCAAAAGCACTCTGCGAACTTGGTCATCGATGTAGAAAGCGCCAATTCTCAAGCAAGACCCAGTTGCTGTAAGGCTGGATGGACCTTTAGTGACCGGTCTTTTGTATGGGTATATGAATTTGTCACCCAGCGAAGAGCATATATGAAAATATAAATGGTATATTTTTTTGTGCTCCGCGGGGATTCGCACCCACAACCTTCCATTGACGAGTTAGAGGTGTTAACCACATTTATCACTTTTAAAAAAAAATCTGCCCCGGCCGGTATCTTCGGTGTCGGTTATGTAAAATCCTCTGCCATATAATATACCACTACGCAACTAAGCTACACATTTAGTACAACTTCTTGCCTGCGTTATCCCCGAAGGGGTCCCATGTGGCGCTTCGGGACCTATTTATTTTTACAGGTAAGGGGGCCGACCTTACGCCAACCACTTCAGTGAAAAGGGGGGTTTCCCACCTCCCGGGGGGGCTGGTTCTCATTTCTTGTGAAGGCTGAGTAAACCTTTGAGATCGAACCATTGCTCTCGGCATGGAATGCAAGCATTCTACCAATTGAGCTATCGACCTTTTTACGAGCTTGATCGTCGTCGCTACAAAGCGCCAATTCTCAAGCAAGACCCAGTTGCTGTAAGGCTGGATGGACCTTTGGTGACCGGTCATTGGTATAGGTTTGTGAATTTTTCAACCCAGCGAAGAGCAAATTTGAAAATATAAACGGTATATTTTCTGTGCTCCGCCGGGAATCGAACCCACAACCTTCCCATTCAGAGTCCGCAGTGTTACCACTGAGCTACGGACCAGTCACCGGTTTTATTTATACCTGCAAATAATGCAATTCCTCGACAGTGCGCCAACAGAAATAGCAATAGATTAAACTGAAAAGAACACCTTTACTTTCATATTATGAAACCATGTGATATTTGCTGTTTCAAAATGTTCAGTGACGGAATCCATACAAATAGGAATATTTTTAACAAATATTAAAACCTGTCGAAGCAAAGCTTGCGTTTTTTGCAACATTCAAATACCTACTAATCTGAATATTTTAATAACCAACACGTAATAAAGCTTTCGACTTGTATGTAATTTGACACAGAAAATTAACCCTTACTTGTTTATTGTATCTACAAACAAAGAGAGAAATTGAAAAACTTACAGAATTTTATTTCGAATCAATGTTTTTTTTACAGAGTATTCCAATTTAAAAATTATTCCAACAATATCAGATGCAATGATTTCACACTAAAGTGAATCCAGCTAGTGGCAAAAATGTTTGCACCATTCCTGATTGGATGGCTACTCGTATAGGTATGGTTTGTAACGAGATTGGGAGACGGTACTGCAGATTTATGATGGAAAGTCCTTTTTGTCTCGCTGTCATGCCTTTGAGTATGTAAATGTATTCTTGTTATTGATAGAACAGCTCCACAGGAAATAAAGTAGAAATGCAACACGGCTGGCTGATTGTCGAAGGCGGTAAAATTGAAGCACACGACATAGTGCATCTATATACGAGTATGTCACTCAGCAAATAAAAAAACAAGCAATTATGGAACAGGAGTTTTATAGGAATGTTGAGGTTATGTTAGTACTAAACGTAATACAAATAAGGCTTCGTATACACTACACGTGAGCATAATTGCATACATATACTTGATGAGCAAATTAAAAAAGTTTCTTTAAGTTTCTATATAAGGAATATTTTGTAGATTTAATTAATTTTGTCGTTGGCTTGTATTGTCTCACCGAATAAAAGAAGAAGTCTTATGTGTAAGGACAATAAAACCAAAAAAAATCAAACAATGCCCGCCTCATTTTCTTTATTTCACATGTTTCTTTTTATTTCTTTAAGTTTGAAGCTTTACAAACTTTATTAAAAACAAAACCTGATGAAGTTTTTTTTCTTTATTTCATGTTTCTTTTTTTAAAAGGTTAGAAGCATTTCAAAGTCAATTAAAAACCAAACCTGATGAAGATTTTTAATGAAAAACATAAATTACTGTAACATAACATAAATTACTTAAATTGCGGGCTCTTGAGGTGTGATTCACACAAAAACCACGCTCACCAAATAAATCATCTTATTTATTATTATTATTATACAATAACTTACTTTAGTAGTCGAATAGACAATACCACGGTTGAATCTCCATATTTTGAACTGAAAGCCTTCGTTCACATCTACCTCCTCTTTGATCTTTTCTTGCGCAGGTTTTGTAACGGTATATAATGAAAATATAAATGAAAACGTGCTTTTTCGAGAAAATAAAATATCCTCACTTTCAATAAAGTACTCGAAGGAAAGCTATCTTCTTTGTTAGTGAAAATAAATACAAGAAAATGCTACGTTTACGAAGGTACGGCGTTAAGAAGTTCCATATTACTGTGCCTCCCTGATAAGGATTCTTGGATAAAATCATTTTTTGATTTTTTTTCTTTTAGCACAGAAAAAGTGTTTTAGCCGAAACTTTGATTTAATTTCCAACTTAAATTTCATTACTACTCTTTGCCCTCTTACAAAGGTATTCTAAAACAAACTTTGTGAAATGAAAAATCTGAAATACCTAGTAGGATTCCGGATCTGATCACTGCGATGATGCAATGCAATTAGATCGACCTCTCGCAACTTAGTCTTTTTTTATATTTTTATTAAATTTTAATTCAATAATGTACTTTTTCGGCACTTGAATACTTCCTTCAATACAATAAAAATAGCCTCTAATAAAAAAAACATCGTTTCAACAAATAATTTCATAGGTTCATAAATTACGAATGTATAAAACTTTCTTTGACTACACTTTAATATGCCACTTGAAATGACTTAAAAATGTATTTAACTTTACTTCGGAGCAAAATATGTCTTCAAAGGTCTAGTACTGCACTAAAATATTCGTTTGAAGAACTTTTTCAAACGGTACTCGCGTGGGCTTGAATGAAAAACCCCTTTGAAACATTTCTCTCACTTGAAGCGAGCTCATGTTCACGGTACATTAATGAAAAGGTAATTAAATATTTGAACAACGTTTAATTCATAAAGGCATGTAATGCAACCGAGCCGTTCTTATGAAGTATTTAATGCATAAGGGGCTACGTAATGTGAAAATCAAGCAAGAAAAGGACTCAGATTGCGAAGCATATGTAGTAACAGGAGAACAAATACGCATTTCAAGACATATGAAAAATTTATAGTACAATATGTTGGCATTAACTTCCTCTTACACCTATTGCAGAAACAAATCTTGCAAAAAACATAATATTAGTCATTTCAAGCCCAAAATAAAATACCGGCAAGGTTTACTAGAGCTTTACAAGAAATGAGTACCAGCCGTCTCGGGAGCTGGAAAGCCCCCACTTCAACTGAAGTGGTTGGCGAAAAAAGCCGGCCCCTTTACCTGTAAAAATAAATAGGTTCCACTCGCCACATGCGACCTTATTCGTAAAACGCGATAAGAAGTTGCACCATATGTCTAGGTAATTAGCGTGTTAGCGTTATAAAGAAAAAAAATGATTATGTTTTAAGCACACAATGATTTTTCCTTCCCCTTGGATTTCTTACGTTACATTTATTTTCATCCCCCATTTATTTTCATGCAAACCAGTTGCCGGGACATTGGTTGAACTTTTGTGACTGGTCGTTAGGGGTACATGAATATCATTGCACCTAAGATTTTTTTTTAAATAAAACTACATTTTCCGAGCTAAGCAAGGCGTCTGATTTGATTAGTAGTCCACTAAGCCCGACGCTATTTTTAGAAACTGCACACTATTTCAGGGCAGGTTATGTTTTTCATCAGACGATTTTCCAATTCATTTACCTCGCAGACGATACATATGGAAGAACGAAATTGAGTTTGAGGAATTTGATCTTTTCAAGTACAATCACAAAACGCCGTCAGCGTCCCTCGCCAGTTTTCAAGCGGAAATTAAGCTTTGAAGTTGCTCTGGGCCGCCGTACTGTTTACCAGGCATAAAACTAACTGAACCACATCTGAACCGTAATAGTGAACAAAAAAAGGTACAGAAACTATAACCCCCGGAAGAGGAGCTATTTCAGTTTTCATACATTTAATGAAAAATGCGATGGTTGAGTTGAAACGTAACGTTTTGCATCTACTTCGGGTAAGAACATCCTGTGATTTTTTTGCATACTACCACTACGGTCCTACACTCTTACCGAGGAAGTGCAAAATTTTCGTATTATTGACATTTCATTAAAATTCTACGGTTGAAATACATTTTTTTTTATATGCAAAACATCTGAAGGACTGAAATAAATAATAATTTGAAATGCTTCGACTTCATCACGGATATTAGTTTTTTTTCATACAAAATGAAGTGCAACTACCAAGCAGGGGCGTGCATCTCATACAGGCACATGCGCCTAATAGGTAGGCAATATATTATATGTTTATAAAACGCATTTAAGCTCGATATTGAGATTTAAATTCAAAATTAAAGTTCGATTTCAAATGACTTATTTTAAAGGAATGGAAGAAAATATTTATTCTGAAATGTATTTGCCTATACCCTATGCACGCGCCTGCTACCAACTAAAAAATATTTTTAGACTATTTTCATAGAAATAAAGTAATAGGGTTAAAAAATATGAAGCCCTTCACCTCTTGACGACTTTCCCTGAAAAAAGGATCAAATTGTCAAATGTGAACCATTTTTACTGTATGGGTTGTCAGCCTCACACCAATCTAGCAAACTCGACACTCAAAACTAATTATTTAATTGTCTAAATCCAGAACCAAATCATATTTAAGTCTATCAAAAGATAGATAAAAAAAGTCAACCAATCGTACAACTGGATATAGCTAGGCGCTCTAGCCCAATTAATTTGTAAAGGTCGTCTAGGTGTAATAAACTCAAAAACGTTACTCAGTAAAAATATCTACATTATTGGAAACAGTTCACTAATTTTCTGGGACTATAAAAAAATGAAGTATTATTTATTAAGTATTATTAAGTTGATCTGTACCCAGACTATACAACATTGCGTAAACTCGCCTCGATCGCATACAACGAAAAAATGTATGAAAACTAAATCACTCGCTAGAAGTGTCGTCGTATACTCCATACACTTTTGATTAACGCGACCGAGGGTAGTTTATGTAAAATATGTTTTATACTCGGAATATGAATAGACTAGCATGAAAGCACTAACACTAAGTTATTTATGAGTTATTTGTGATCTATGTATAGTCTATAATCAAAGTTTCAAAAATATATTTTAACTTCAAGAATCATATTTAATGCACGCCAACAAACTGACTAGCGAAAGCTCGCGCGTACACACGCACAGGATTGTCAATCAGGAAGAGTGTCAGGTATTACTTGATTTACCATGTTTGTATTTACTATGAGAGTTCGTCGTCTACAATCTACGTCGTATACCAATAAATAATCTATGTTTTACAACGTTAATAAAACGTAACAAGCAACAATAAAAACCCCCAGAATATGAGGACGCCTACTCGTAATTTTTTTCTTGTCTTTTTTTTATGTATTTACATAGTTAATCAGGATAAAGCTGCAAAAAATGCAGGCAGAAGTTTATTTTCAGTATTACGTAGGTTTTATGCAGTGCGCACCCATAAAGTCGTAACCGCTGCCTGACTGAGATGCACACAACAAGCGATCATTCATACGTGTCATTTTTTAATGCCACACTAATGCTAGTCACTCACGCTACGACCTACGGAAAGGGTCTACCTGAACAGGTATCCTGCGTAGGTCGCGTTGTGCATAGGGACTCCGATTTACAGGAGAGGTCGCAAAACGCAACTAAGCTACATATAGTGCAACTTCTTGCCGCGTTATCCCCGAAGGATTTCGCAGGTGGCGAGTGGAACTTATTTATTTTTTCTGCTAAGGGGGCCGGCCTTACACCAACCCTTTCAGTTGAAGTGGGGGTTTCCGAACTCCCGAGGGGGCTGGTACTGTTGCATTTGGCGAGTGGAATCTTTTTATTTTTACTGGTATGCGGGCCTTACGCCAATTAGTTCAGTTGAAGTGGGGGTTTCCCAGCTCCCGAGGGGGCTGGTACTAATTTATTTGTTAACACTGAGTAAACTTTGCCGGTATTTAATTTTGGGTTTTAAAATAAACACTGAAACGGGAAATCATTTCTGACACCCTCGACGGGATTACAACCCGAGCTCTCGGCATAGAATGCAAGCACTCTACCAACAGAGCGATCGACCGATCACTGGAAAGAATTTAATTTCGATCTTGCTCTGATCGCTTGTGCAGGTTTAAAAAAACTGCACGGCTGGAAGTCTCATCACCACGGTAATTCTTACCTACCGAATAGCGGTAATATTTGTATGAAGACTTATCAGCTGTTTACTTGCGGCCATCTTGAATTGACAGGTCATCATACAAATATTACCGATATTCGGTAGGTAAGAATTACCGTGGTGATGAGACTTCCAGTCTACTAGCACACGCTGCGGTAGACTGCAACGTGAGTGGCGAAAATAAGAAAAATAAAGTGGACTATAAGGGGAATCCCACGACGATATGAGAAAACTTTATCTTTTGTTAGTGTTCCTTTTACTTTACTGTGAAGTTCTTACCTAGGCACGGAATTATAAACAAAGGGAAACAACCAAAATATATTAATTTATTTTAACAACTCAAACTCTAATTTTTTTAATGTAGAATATTACGGATAGAGTAACATAAAAACATATTTTCTCTGAGCACCATGATAGATGGGCATACATCATAATATATTCAAATTAAATAAGAATCAAACCAAAATTTTCTTAATATCAATGTAGCTTTATTTATCCAATCAGGACAGTTTAAGTCCAGGGGTAAACGCTTTAGACTCTTGATCGAAATATGGTGGGTTTTGATTCACAATGGAGCCAAAAAAATAGCATCTGAACAGTGACTACTAAGGTCGCAGAGAATGTGGCGAATAATAATAATGCTCACCAAATCCAGCATAGCATCTGCACAGCATAGCATCTGAACAGTGACTACTAAGGTCGCAGAGAATGTGGCGAATAATAATATTGCTCACCAAATCCAGCATAGCATCTGAACAGTGACTACTAAGGTCGCAGAGAATGTGGCGAATAATAATAATGCTCACCAAATCCAGCATAGCATCTGCACAGCATAGCATCTGAACAGTGACTACTAAGGTCGCAGAGAATGTGGCGAATAATAATAATGCTCACCAAATCCAGCATAGCATCTGAACAGTGACTACTAAGGTCGCAGAGAATGTGGCGAATAATAATAATGCTCACCAAATCCAGCATAGCATCTGCACAGCATAGCATCTGAACAGTGACTACTAAGGTCGCAGAGAATGTGGCGAATAATAATAATGCTCACCAAATCCAGCATAGCATCTGCACAGCATAGCATCTGAACAGTGACTACTAAGGTCGCAGAGAATGTGGCGAATAATAATATTGCTCACCAAATCCAGCATAGCATCTGAACAGTGACTACTAAGGTCGCAGAGAATGTGGCGAATAATAATATTGCTCACCAAATCCAGCATAGCATCTGAACAGTGACTACTAAGGTCGCAGAGAATGTGGCGAATAATAATAATGCTCACCAAATCCAGCATAGCATCTGAACAGTGACTACTAAGGTCGCAGAGAATGTGGCGAATAATAATAATGCTCACCAAATCCAGCATAGCATCTGAACAGTGACTACTAAGGTCGCAGAGAATGTGGCGAATAATAATAATGCTCACCAAATCCAGCATAGCATCTGCACAGCATAGCATCTGAACAGTGACTACTAAGGTCGCAGAGAATGTGGCGAATAATAATATTGCTCACCAAATCCAGTGATATCGGGGTGAAATTTCACTAACACAGAACTTTTTTAAAGGAATCCTATGTGGGAGACTCCCTAGATTTCAGAGACTCTTGCTGTAGTGCCGCAGAGGTGTTGGTCATATGGCGGTTTATGTCCTGATTGTTTACAGGGCTGTGAGCTGCTAAGTATTGTGGTGACAGGTGTGTTGACAGGGGTGACAGGTGTGTTGTCTATAATAATCTATAATCTAAATTGCAAGGATATATTCATTTAAAGCTCTCAGATGTATGCCCACAAACCAACACGTGTAGTTCGCGCTTACAAATGCTGAATGCGTACTTACAAATAAAATCCAAACCTCAAATGAACATAAGCCCCACAACTTTTGCCGACCTTCCCTGAAACAGGGGTGTTGTGTGTTGCGTTATTTTGTGTTTTATTCTGATTTAAAAATTTAAAAGATCTTACTGCCTTTTGAATCACGACATTCTCCTAAGCAACAAACCTAGGGAGGAACGGTAGAACGGTGACGAATACTATAAATAATAGAACACTTGAATACCTCAGCTTTCAATTAGAGAACAAATAAATATATATTACATGTGATCCTATAAAAGAGCCACCGTGAAAAAAATACAGAATAGGTCCAATGCGACACTAGTGTTTTGTTTAGAGCAGCCACCAAAAAAGTATTTGAAAAATTTCCGCAAAAAAAATTGCAACCTCCAGTGGGGAGACAAACAATGAATGGAAAAAGAAAGTTTAGTACTTCTAAAAAGCTACTTTTACATGGACGCATAAAAAAACGAACACGAATGTCCAATTGCAGTAGGCATAACGTCTGAGCCGTGGATAGTTGCACAAATACTAAACTACAATTACAGCGTTTGGCCAAAAAATTGTGGACACTAAAACAATCACCAGAGACGCTATTTTAATTTTCATGTATTTTAAATAAAACGCTATGATTGAGTTTAAACGTTATTTTTTCATACACACGGTGTGATGAGCAAAGCATGGTATACTTGTAGGTGGGTTAGTTTGTATGCGGCAGTAGCCCCCCAGAGAAGCGAGGGTGGATATTTACTTACAGAAGCCTGCACTCGCCCGGTATCTGACTTTTTCCAATCTGCCGGCGCGTCATATAAAACGACGAGTGCGCTTCACCGTATACAACACAAGAGGCGCGCGGCTACCTTATTTCCTGTACACTTTTTTCTCATACAGAAAAAAAAACGTGCATGCAAATTGTACATTTTACATGAAAAAAGGCAATGTAAATATTCTTAAACAAAACGAGTTAATCAGTAGTACGCTGAAATAATCTGTCCGTAAGCATGATTTGGTTTTTTACAACACATACGATTCTTGATTAATAGGTTGGTATGAGGCTTACCACCAATTGTATAAAAATCATTCACTTTGCCAACTTTACCCTTGATTCAGAAACGGTCGGCAAATGATAGATAGTTTATGTTCATTTTAGATTTGGGTCATTATTTTGTGAGTAGATACACGTGCAGCACATCTGGCAAAGTAAACCATTTGTTTACAGTATAGGTGGTCAACCTCATACCAACCTATGAATCAAGGAACCTTTATAATGTAAATAATGTATGATTTCTATAGTAGCATTGGCGTACGGAGGCTCCACAATTCTACATGAATAATTTTGTTTTCATTTTATATTCACGTCATAAAATCCATAAGTTATCGAAGGCAAGCGTTGCATTTGACATCTCATGCACCGCTAACAACTTTAACCCGTATACTTTATTGTGCGGGGTTAATTGGGGGTAGGATAAAAAGAACTGCACGCTAGCGAACAAAGTGAAAAGATATCGACGCTGAACGCTTTGCATGCACTAGATGGTGTCGACTGGCCATTTTAAAACAATTATAGGCATGCTTTCAAAGGATTTTTTTTAAATATCCATAATGCATAGAGAAAATGTGACTTGAAATGAAATACGTAAGTATAAAAGGGTCGACTGAAATCATGCTTGATTCTTGGTGTGTTGGTAGTGGAGGCTAGCATTTTTTTCACACATATTTGTTTATACTGATTTCAAATATTTTCCACTGTTCTTTAAACGCAATTTTCGAAAAATATATTATTTTTGTCGATTGAATAAAAGCTTACCAACTATACTAGAGTCAGCTAGGTTTACACAACCTTCACAAGAAATGAGAACCTTACCCCGAGAGCAGAGAAACCCCCACGATAAGAGTTAGGCGTAAGGCAGACCTTCTTACGTGTGACAATAAAAAGGTTTCACTCAACACAAGCGAATACTTCCGAGATAGCGCGGTAAGAAGTTGCAATATGGAATGTAGTTAAAATATAAGTTTAAATTAAATTAAATGTCATTTAATGCAATCAAGAATATACTTACAATTTATTATTTTAGTACCACTCGTATATAAGACCGCTTATCATGAAAGCTAAAGATGCTGCTGCTCTACACAAATGTTTATTTTGTTAAACCTTTGTCGTAGGTTTCTCAACCACCCTTTCAGAATATGTAGACAAAAATATGTATCGACGAAAAATTGGCAAATTACGAATGAATTAACAAAAAATAAATATTATCGTTGGACTAATAACCTGGTATGTTCCCTTAGTAGGATATAACTTGAAAATTCCAAGGAATGCAGTAGGAGTTGTAGAATTGTTAGATAATTAAAATACCGCGGGAATAGCGTGTTAGTATAAAAAAATACTAACAGCGTACAAATGAAATCATTTCAAACATGGCTTTTCAAATAAGATAATTAGTATATTTATTTTGTGTTGAAAAAACTACTTTAGTACCTACATTAAAAACGAGTACTGTCCTTTATAATCTAACTTGCAAAACTAAAATAATAGTGAAGATTAATTTGTTATTTGATAAATATTTTTGAATAATACTAAACTATAATATATCTATAATCTAAGTTGCAAGGATATATTCATTCAAAGCTCTCAGATGTATGCCCACAAACAAACACGTGTAGTTCGCGCTTACAAATGCTGATTGTGTACTTACAAATAAAATCCAAACCTCAAATGAACATAAGCCCTGCAACTCTTATGTTAATATTTAAAAAAAACAAAAACCTCGTTTTTTAAAGGTTGATTAAACGATATTATATTCTTCCATACAATTAATCTACATGAATTCCAAAACATAAATTTAAGTCGAGGTACAAGTTGGTACGAAAATATCGATGGCCGGAGAACAGTACATGCAATGACTCTCAGTTTTGATATTGTTCAAGAGTTTGTATAAAAAACAAAATCAATCATTAAAAATATGCTTACTTAGGGTGTGCTGTTTCAACAATAGTTTAGGTGGCTTTAAACTGAACAAAAAACTACCAGCATGGTTCCCATATTTTTATTATTTTAAAGTCGCCAAGCTAATCTAATCTAAGTTGCAAAGATATGTTACATTGGAAATTCATATTATATGCATTCTCACAAGCAGACACATATAAGTTCGCGCTTGCACATGCCGCATGTGAATCTACAACACAAAAACCCAAATCTCAAATGAACATGCAACTCTTGCCTACCTTCCCTGAAACAGGGTGACATTGGCAAAGTGAACAATTTTCTACAGCATGGGTGGTCAGCCTCATACCAACTTATAAGTTAAGGAACATAGACAAAAAATTACATTTTAGCAAATAATGTAAATAAATACCAAAACAAACATAAAATTGTAATTTAAAAACCATAGCCGCCAACATTACAGATCAACCGCCATTTCTTTCTGTCTTTACATACTTCTTTCATTTCATTCAGAGTCACAGCCTTCTTAAGCTATTGTAAAATAACACGTCCTTAGACGATGTTTCAAACTCAACTTGGCAACTTTATAATTAATGAAAATGACAAACTTATGAGAAGCATGCAGGTAGATATTTGTCACCTTAAAGCCACATAAGCTAAGTTGGAAATACGCGGGCCATCTATAGTCAAGAATAAAGTAAGTTCCCCGATAACAGATAAATTAGATTTTTTTAATTTAGAAATTAATTTTAGTTTATAAACCCAGTTTCTTCAAAATTTAGGTAAATATTTGTTTTTTTTTTGTCAATGCAGATCAATAATACGCAGGTGCATCTCGTTGATGTGAATTTCAGATTAAACGGTAACACATGCAAGAGAATATTAGAATGAAAGTACAATAAAAAAGTACGATGAGATGGTTCGGACATCTCGAAAGAATGGATGATAAACGACTAACGAAGAAAGTGTACAAAGGAAATGTCAGATGAAAGCGCGGAAGGGGAAGGCCGAGGAAAGAATGGTTAGACCAAATATGTGAGATTGCGAAAGAATGGAACCTGCAGAGTGAGAATAAGAGAAGAGTATGTATGAAAAAGCTGATGAATATTGAGGAAATGAAAGTGGTTTGTAAGGACAGAAAAAAGTGGAGGCGCATCTGCGGAGGTACCGGCCACCCCTAGTGGAACGGCGGCAGGATACAGTACAGTACATGCCAATGTTAGAACCGCATAATTTTTCTCATTTATGTTGATACATTAAATTCGATGGGCTTATCTTCCAAATTAGTTCTTCCTGGAAAACCAAAGTCTCAGTTCTGTCTAACTAGGGTATTTAGCAATCGATACAAACTATTAGTTGGGAGGGGGTCAGACAATTCTCGTAGTAGAAACAGTAGATGAACATTGTCTAAAGGAGAATAAAACAAAATCGACATTTCCTTTTCTGTAATTTACTAATGTCTTTTTAAGGCATTGAGAGATTTTCTAAATGTATCAATAGTTGTTGAATAAACTGACTTCCAGGACTTATATAAAGTATGAGGTTGACCGCTCATAATGTAAAAATTGGTTCACTTTTGCCAATACCACCCTTGTTTCGGCGAAAAGCGGCAAGGGTTCATGTTCATTTAAGAATTGAGTTTTATTCTGCAGATAAACATGTGTGCGTAAAATTACATGCGTTTGATTCCGGATATACCTACATAAATACTTATCTTATAATCCATTATTTCATTGGAATTTATATTGTAGATTTTTTCTAGCAACCCGTCATCTTAAGGTAAATTGTAAAACTGCTGTATCAAATAGTAAAACTTTTTTTTAATGATAGATCGGATTTTTCTTTGATTTTGTTTGAGCAAAACAAACGAGAGCATTTTTTAAATTTACGTTTCATTTATGTCGTTTCCTCTTCTGAGGAATAAATGAATATTAAGCACTTCTACGTACATTTTACTCACAGTACTCGTATATGTCTATAAATCACTGAGTGAGGAACCGAGGTGCAGAAAAGTGTTTTCCTGTACTAAACAAATCAAAACAGTAAAGCACAACGAGGCGTCGCAAACCTTTACTATTTCAGCCGTTCAGTACTTCAAGTACACAACTTTACGTCGAAACTCAACCAGTGCGTTTTAGAAAAAAAAAAATGAACAACAAAACAGACCTTCAAGGGAGCGTTTTAATTTCCATGCATTTCGATATGGTTGAGTTTACACGTAAAGTTTTATACTTGAAGAACTGACGGCAATGGTAAAAGATTTCCGACTGAAGTGATCGACGAATACATGTGAACATCCTAAAAAGGAAATAAATGTCTATCTTCTACGGTAAAACTTATCTCCGATTCAAGGAAATTTCTCGAAAGCTGCGACACATACTAAATGCGTTTTATTGAAGAAAAATAAGGCAAGCTGAAGTCAAGTCGTACCAAAATTTAAGATGCCGAACATATGTATTAACATAAAAGATTCACAGTTAATGAACTTACCTACGCACGTAAGCTAACACGTGTAAGTTTGTTCTTACGCGTCCTGTACGCGTACTACGAAAGATAAGAAACCTACAATCAAAGCTAATATCAAAGTTAATTGCACTTTTCCCATATTAGAAGAACCGTTATGGGAGAACTTACATCATTTTTGACGTTTCATTAGCAACGTCGCTAACATCTTCAGGAGGAATCTTCTTTGTACGACGATTGAGGATGAACTGAAACTCTTCTTTGTCTTTTTCTTCCTCAGTCGTTGAAATAACTTACACGTCCATGTTCGTGAACATGCATGTAATATGAATTTCAAATCTCAATATATCTTTGCAGCATAAATTATAGCATGTACTTAAAATATCTTCTTTTGAAAAATAATCCTAGATTGCCGACTTTGGTCTTGATGTAAAAAGAATCTTGAATAGACTCTAAAATACCCATTATCTTCAACAAATTTCTCCTCGTGTAAGCTTGGACCTTTTTAATCACAGGAAGTGAAATTTCACCCGCATCTCAAAATAGAATAATTACATTGTTTAATCGTATTGATTTTAGCAAATCCTTTTGAATATAATTAACTGCGTATCTACAATCTGGGTTGTGAAGGTATATCAACATTTGAGATTAATACATAATCCAAACACACGACCAAAAATATGCTAACATTTGAGACTCATATTACAAACACGTCCTCAAGAAAAAAAAACATGTAAGTTAGCACTTGCACATGCTGCAAGTTAATTCATAGAATCAAAAACCAAATCTCAAATGAACATTTACACTGAAATCCATGCCACATTTCCCCGAAACACGGGCAACATTGGCTAAAGTAAATCATTTTAACAGTATTGGTGGTCAACGCCATACCTACTATTAGATTTACCAGGCGCGTGCATAGGGTATACATTTCAGAATAAATATTTTTCCCATTCCTTGAAAATAGCTCATTTGAAATTGACTGAAGTGCTAACGATGGCTCCAATCGAACATCAATTTTGATTTTTTTATCTGAATATCAAGATAAAATGGTTTTTTACCATATATTGCCTACCTATCAGGCGCATGTGCCTGTATGGAATGCACGCCCCTGAGATTTACGTATTCTATATTCTATAATCTAAGATACAAACATATTTAAGGCTCATACTCGTATTTATTACACGCCTAAAAGTAAACATAATATGTAAGTTCGTACATAATAAACCAAAACTCACATGAACATAAACCTTATGCTAAACTATTATGAAAACGTATTGGCATTGGCAATATATACTAGGCATAATTAATAGTATATATATACCTACTTAGATGATTAAGCTCTTGAAAATGGCATTTGTAACTTGCAGAGAAGAAATTTGTCTCCGTGTTTTCTTCTCATCTATACAATTCTCCTACAAGTTATCTTTGTACAATGGAAAGGTACAGAAATACGAGTATGGGCTCAACTTGCCAATTAATAATTTCCCGAGATATTTCGACAGCGAGATATTCAACTGAACCATTCGGAACAATATGATACAATGAAACCTTTGTGTTCGTGAATAATTTATCCAGAACAGGCTGATTGTATGAAAAGTGAATAATCTATAATCGAAGTTGCAGAGATATATTGACATTTCCAATTGATATTAAATAAATGCCCACAAACAGACACGTTTAAGTTCGCGCTTACAAATGCTCCATGTGCGTTCTTACGAATTTAAATCCAAACCTTAAATGAACATAAGCCCTGCAACCATAACCGACCTTCCCTGAAACAAGGGTGACATAGGCGAAATGAAACATCTTTTTACAGTATGGGTGGTGAGTCTCATAGCAACCTATAAGTCAAGAAAAAAATCATGTGACATAGAAAAAATCAGGAGCCACACTGTAAGGAGTTCCACTATGTGTAAAGCTTACTTTCGTAAAACCATAAAAAACATATAAGGGATCAGAAAGTCCGATTGATAGCTCAATTATTCAAGCTGCCATCTTGTCTTTTTGGAAAAACACGTTCAAACTTCCATCAACCCGGTTTCGGAAATTATTAACTTTCGAATGTTCGCTTTAAGCCCAAGTTTTAAAGCCGATAAAGTGTACTTATCATTTAGAGAAAGAGCTTCCAAACTTTGATTATATGATTAAGCTCAAAAAAACCAAAACATGTCGTTGTTGGGGTGGGCTTGAAAAGATTATTGGCCAAAAAGGGAAATTGTATTATTCTGAGTTATTTTATCCAACTTATCACAGCAACAGACTTTAGCTGTCATATTTCTTAACTTATCGTTGGTTTGAGGTCCATCTATCTAATCTAATCTAAATTGCAAATATATGGTACATTGGAGATTCACATTACATGCATTCTCACAACCAGACACGTACAAGTTCGCGCTTGCACATGCTGCATGTGAGCCTACAACACAAAAACCAAATCTCAAATGGACATACACCCTGCAACTCTTGCCGTCCTTCCCTGAGACAGGGATGACATTGACAAAGTGAACCATTTTTACAGCATGAGTGGTCAGCCTCATACCAACCTATAAGCCTAGGAATTAAAACAAATTATTACAGTTAAGTATATAAAACAAACAATCACCAAACAATAAAATGAAAATCTACAAAACATATTC
Source organism: Agapetus fuscipes (assembly GCA_951799405.1). Taxonomy (NCBI): domain Eukaryota; kingdom Metazoa; phylum Arthropoda; class Insecta; order Trichoptera; family Glossosomatidae; genus Agapetus; species Agapetus fuscipes. Next base: position 16,142,126 of record OX637332.1, on the reverse strand, counting down.
TATAAAAATGAGAATTAAAATTTTTAATGCCTTAGCCTTAGCCGCCAGCATTACAGATCAACCTCCATGTTTTTCGGTCCTTACATACTTCTAACAATAATAATAAAACGCTTATTTTAATTTGCCAAATAGTTTTTTTTTGGAAGTGCACATGCGGCATGTGTAAGGGTGAACTAACACGTGTCTGCTCGTTGGCATGCATTTACTATGAATCTTAAATGTTGATACATCATTGCAGCTTAGATTATCGATCAGATTGACGACACTAGCAGGCCATATTTGTCCAGCAGGCCGTAGTTTGGAGACCCCAGCTTTTCAGTACCTTAATGAGAATAAAGTATTTAGAGAAAATCCCTAACTTCCTTCCTTAAACGAAAGCCAAATTGTTTGTAAAAATAGTTAGATTTCAGTTTTCAATCCAATAGAAAAGTAAATGTCCTATTCAGATGTAACCTTCGCAAGTAGATTAAAAGAAACTCTTCTAAAAAAATATCCCTGTAACTTTAATTACTGTGATTTACAAACATTCCATGAACTGGCAATACTTAGGCAGAGTGCGTGAGCATATACATCTTCCATACTTTAGTATATAAATAATATTTTATTTACGCAATAATAATAGTGATCTAATTTTTGTAGGTGGAGAGAATATTTTATTAAAAGCTAGGTAAGTGTTTTTGTAAAAGTTGACAAAAATTAAATATTTCCCACAGGTTTGTTTCAGCTTTTCATAAATGTACATATTTCAAGTCGAAAACATAATGAAATTTTTATCTCAATTTTATTATGATTGATGCATAGCCATAAAATGGTGAATGCATAATTAATTTTAATAAGTCACACCGGAAAATGGCTTCCATAATATTGTAGATACTACTGCATAAAGATTATATTATTCAATTTAACAAAAGAAAAAGGGAAATTGATACATTAATCTTCTTCTTCTTCTTGTTATATTTGGGCAACAGCGGTGGTTCAACTCAATTCCAATATATATTACTACATCAATAAAGGAACAAAATAAATATTTTTCAACCTACAAAAAGAGACAGGTGAATAATATTGTCAAACCTAAGCTATAAGGAAAGAAAACCGGGTTAAGGAATTTTCATAATTTCATAAAGAAAATCTAAACAAGTATCAGGATGAGAATAGTAGCAATAATATTTTGAATGAATAAAGAAGTATCGATAACCAAAAAAGGATTTTATTTCTCTGTATTTGGATGTTTTGTTACGTATTATTAGGGACTGGAAAATTTCGCGATCGCGATAAAACGAATTTATTCGCGAATTTTGATGTTTTTACGCGAATAACGCGAAATTTGAGGTTTTACGCAAATATCGCGAATTTTCGTACTTTTGGTAGAAATTGTGCGAAAAAATTGTTATGTGTCGCTTCTGCAACGCAACTATTTTGTGGGAAAGAAAAGATTCCTGTGAAAACCCTTTGCAAGGTGCAAAGCACACAAAAAATGGTCGGTGTTATAGCCGTGGGGGCCAAGTGGGCTGATCTTTCAACGTTGAAACACGCTAGAACGCTAGACGCGGGGTTCGATCCCCGCCTGGGTCATTTGACCATAAATTTGACCCTGGTTTAACAAATGTAATTGGGTAACTATAAATTAATAATTAATTAAAATGAACAATACTCGTAATGAATTTTTCATTAATGATATTAATACCTGTTTCTGGCCAGGCAGAGTAGGTTGGTGAATTGCATTCCTATTCACAAATCTATTTTATTAAAAAAATAAATGATAAGCAGAACTGTCCTGGACATCAAAACAGACTTGAATCGTGACATCAATAAAATAGGAAATACATCAAGGAGTGAAGCTGCTGCTGGATTAGCCAAGAGCACAACTTGAGGCTTTCACAAAAGCCAACATCCCTCGAAAAAATTAGATAACCCTCATCTAGAGAGACTAAATTTAATATTTTAAAAGGATATTGCAGGGTATTCGGAGTGTCATTCAAATATTAATACTTATTTCAATCAATGGTTTTTTGTAAGTTGTAACTCGTATTGATTCAGATGTTGTTTATTCATTGTTTTTGAAGGTACATATTATTGTTTTTATAATAAATTGTAAATATTTGTAAAATCTATAGTTTTGCAATTATATAAACCTTTATTTCGATCAAATCAACCCTAAAAATTACACCGAGTCTCCCCGTATATCATAAAAAATAACGCGAATTTCCCAAAAAAATAACGCGAATTTCGCAAAAAATAACACCACTTTTTTCCAGTCCCTACGTATTATTCACTTAGAATGTAAATCAATACCAAATATTGATTTATATTTAATGCGTATGGCTAAAAATTACTGTTGAACGTAATAAATATTCGAGCATAAACAAATAAAATAAAGTGAATTAAAACAATGTTTAACCATTTATATTTTTAAATATTTATAATAATAACAAGGTTATCATCGCATTAATTAATCGGAAGATAAATTACTAGGTGAAGATCAGCAAAACAGGAAATGTAGAAAAACCGTAGGTACTTCCTAAGAAATCAATATGAAGTTTGTTTTACTTATTTTTAATTCAATTTTGTTTTCAAGTACGATTCAAACAAAGTTGAGCTGTAGTTTTTAGCTTTAAATTTAATTTAAAAAAAAAGAGAAACGCAGTTTTCAGAGAAGAAATATGCTTATAGTTTATAAGTTTATGAATCTGTAGAATGGCGAATTTTTCATAAATGTACAGCGTACGGGAAAAGTATCATAAATGAACAAAGAAAATCGGCTCGCTATTATGATTTCCTCCGGTCACCTGAAAAGGTCAACGCGCTACAAGTAAAAGGGGTAAAAAGTAGGATGTATGTATGCGCAATATCCCAGAGGCGAGTGACATGAATATGGACAAACAACCGAGAACCATTCATGTTTAAAGTCTCGTTCATCGCGTTAATATTAATGCTGTTTCTTACCTGGTTTCTTGGGTAGGCTGTTTAGTTTGAGTCGGCTGGAGGGCCCAGGAAAGACGAAACGAGGATCACAATTGAACTCACTGCACAGGAGACACGATATTTCCGATTGATAAATCGATGGCGGTTGTTTGAGCGCTCGTCACTGTTTTGAGGATCGCTGGCGCGTGAGAGGGCCGCTAGCGTTCAGTGCGTTCCGCCCGCGGAGGGAATTCTGCCTAGAGCCGTGCCGCGCTCCAAACAACCCACGGCGGAGAGTGCTGCCAACGCGGAACTGATGCTCCACCATCGAATATCACATCCATCTTATCAATGTTCTCTTCCATCAATGTAAACAGATAATCAATAAGTCATACTACACGCAGATTAACACGTAGCAATTAATAATACTTCATAATGTATTCCTCATACGGTAAGATACATACCTACAACGAAATTCGAATAACAAACTTTGATAGTTAAAATTCTTTCAATTGGTTTGAATGTAATAATGTCGCCATCAAACACATTTTATTCTTCGAATCCATCCTTGGTCGGTTCGTGTCAATGAAATGGATTGATTTAAAAAAAACATACGCTTCGCTATTTTTTTTTTGTGGGCAAGTTTAAAAAAAATATAATATAATCCTAAGTTTATTTCCTCAATAATGTTTAAATCTGGAAATTACTCTTCTAACGCTGTAACAGTTATCTTGATACTAAATAATCTGTTGAAATCCTGGCGTAAGTACCTGCATGTAAGACAAACAAGAGAGAACGGAAATTTGGCAAGCGTACTGAAAATGGCAATGCTAAAAGAGATGCCGTTTCATTATCGAATCCCGTAAAATATGCAGCAAAATTTAAAGTCATAAATCAGTTCGATAAAACAGAAATAAGTGGTTTTCTCAGTGAAAAACAATCGATCGAGTAAGTGATACTGGAAATTATTAGAACAGGGATAATTGGGAGATTAAATTCAATGTATGCAAAAAGCTATGAATTTTGTTTATGTAATAAGATTTTTGGTATAATGTCGGTGTGCTTATAGTACATTTAGTGCATGAATACAGTGTGACTATTTAACTACAAAATATTCATGTTTTATATTATTCCTCATAACTTAGAGCGTATGTAGAATAACAACTACTTAGAATATCACATGTATAAATTTAAACAAACGAATATTATCAAATAACAAAAATATTTAATGCTTTTCCCTGTCAACTTTCAAGTAAACAAATACGTATTCTACTTTTTATTTTTATTAGCTTTGCAGTAATCCAGTATTTTTTTACCACGAAAATAATAGTCTAATCAGAAGCGCTATTCTGCTGAATTCCTTACGACCATAAGACGAGCCTTCGATTCGTGTTAAAAAATAAGGCGTAGTGTGATTTTTTTATATATGAAGTTATAGATAGCGGAAAGGACATTGCGGGAATATTTTCAGGATGAAAGCTGATGGAAAAAAATGCCTGTGGCTACCATGAATTGATGAAAATACAGAAAAAAATTATGATAAGCCGGGGTCGCAACTCGCAAGAAAAAACCTACGGGGGATTTTTGTGTTTTTTTTGTGGCGGTTTTCTTATCATGGCGGTGGTCCAGGATGTTTCACTTATTATAAAGCATCATTTGCAAATGCAAAACATTAATATATCAGTACTTTTTAGATTCTTTAATAATGCCCTCTAATTTTTAATCAATATTTTATTGAAAAAACTAAATATCGATATAGTTTATCGTTTAGATAACAAATTTTCAAATGAAAAACAACGTAAGCCCGATTGTAAACGTCAAGTTTATAACAAAAAGCATAATGTTCATCGAATTTTTAATCTTTGCTTTCTCCAATGACTTTTAATGGCTCTTCTCAAAGTCTCCACACAACTTTCCTCCACTTAACTCTTCAAGGAAGCACGTTATACATAATGCGTTTCAGAACAGTTTGTTCTCCATTTAGTAAATGATATTTTTTCAACAAAAGGTTTGTTTTCCGTTGAAGTTGTTTTTCATCTTTATTTACTCTCATGTCTTCATGTCTTCTCATTGTCAGACTGTCGGCTCAGTTTTTCGCAGTGCTTTAACCTTGCTGTACAAATTGGTGAAACCGGTCGTCAAGTGCGTCAGCCTGGCAACACACGCCGGGCGGCTTGGACGGCGGATCAATATCCGAGCCTGGTCGCGCGCGCGCCCCAAGCGGCCGGACCTGGCGCCTCAGCAGTCACAACTTCACCTTTTCCCTTCCAAATGGACTCCGCACATTCAAAATATCCCTTGGCTATGTGAAGTCACCCATCTTCTTCTTTGTAATAAAAATGGCGTTCGTTGGTGACGGCATCAATCAACAAAGGCTTGGCCGTTTCAGCTGTTTTTCAACCCCAGATGATTTTTGTATTTTAGGAAACGCTACCGGATACAAAAAAAGTTGGTAAATTACGATCTCGTATCACGAGAGACTGTCAAATTTGTGAAAAGATAAACGCTTTTTTGTATGCGAATTTAATATGAAATTTCTAATTTATCTTTATTATTATTAAATGATCATCAGTTTCAGAAAAACGTTTCCAGCAACTCTTTTTTTATTTAATTTATTCGCTTACCTATACGAAGAAAAGTTATATAAATTTTGGCATGACTCAATTTTTGTTGAACGCTTAATTTAAGTATTTCTCGTGGGTGTTTTATAAGAATCAAATAAGAGTAAATTCCCTGAAAGCGTAAGCCCAAGTAAAATTATTGTTCATTGATAATTGTGAAACGCATTTTCTACCACTACGTCTGACAATCACATTTACGATTGTTTTTGATTTCAATAAATGAAAAAGTCTTGAGGGGGTGTATTTATCTACGAACAGAACGTTTAGCTTGTGAAAATAATTACTAGTTTTACCACTGTAGTGCAGTTGTAATATGATATTTTTGATATACAACTCAAGGATTAAGGGATGCGATCTCAAATGGTCTACAATGTTAAAAGGCCTGCGATGGCATAAGGCATACAATCTCAAAAGGCCGGCGATATCATAAAGACTGCGATCACAAAAGGCCAACGATGTTAAAAGAAATAAATAGTTTTCTCGTTTTTCTGTCGAATTTCTCTTACGGAACTTTCTCATGCAGATAAACATGTCAGAAAATGACGAAACGTAGATGCGGATGCTAATGTATGTATATAGGTCACCTCAGGAGATAGGCCAATCGCAAAACAGTTACATGGTAGGTACCTTTCCACCCTAAGCGTAACTCCTTCAAACAAACCGAAAGCTATTCAGAATTCATCACCATCCCTTGGAAGACATTTATGGATACCGTAAGTGCATGTCCTATGTTACATTATCACACCTACATGTATTATGTACATATTCTCCATTAGTACTGAATACACGAGTAGGTACACAAAGAGAGTATGTAAGTACATTTTAATAGAATAATGGTTGGCGCCCAATGTTTTCGACAAAAGGAAAATTGATGATACTTCTTATTTCTTACATATAATGATACACAACAAATAACCCTGAAAAAATACATTATACGAAGCTCAATAAAATAATTCAATTTTAAATACATAACTTAAAATAAGGTACAATTAAATATAGTACCTTGTTGCATAATAAATGAAGTGTATTTAAAAAAAAAAAGATTTATTTTTCTTTTAAAAAAAACTTTTCTAATACAAAGAATAGGTTCCACGCGTCAAAGCTCATCTTCATTGGTACATTGGTAATAGGTTTCAGGTAACATTACCGTAAAGTCATATAACTAAGCACATTACGAGTAGGTACTTTCTAAGATTGAACTTGAAAGATAAATTATATATAGTATTTGCATGGCAACCCGCTTACCATTTTCTTCATGTCTAAATAAGATAAACGCTAGATTTGTTTGGAGTATGTACTAGCAGTTCATCGAAAATTTATGTAAATAGATTATATCATATAGCAGTGTGTAATAACATCAATACGGCAGATTGAACCTAGAGTTCAAGAACGATGAGGAGATTATGAAAAAGAACATTTCATAGCCGTATTTATGCAAAAGCCCCAAATCATGAAATATGTAAATAAAGGGCGTTGTAGCAACGTAACATAAGCGTTGGCATGGAGCTTGTGTACCTACGTGATGAATAACATAGTGATCACTCCTAACGACATTCTCGGAAAAGAGATATCAATCCCAGGATGAAATTAGTATTCAATACCGGTTCAAAATAATTAACTTCGTAGGCCTGTTTTCATCAGATACCACAATTAATCAAATAAACTTCTCATTCCGGAAAAGCGAAAGCCCATTGCATGCCAAAAAATGCATAACAAAGTCTAAATCTAAGTTGCAAAGATATTTATCATTTAAGATTCATATAAAATGCATTCCCACAAGCAGACATGTATAAGTTCGCGTTAACACATGCCACATGTGGACCTACAATATAAAAACCCAATCTCAAATGGACATACACCCTGCAACTCCTGCTGACCTTCCCTGAAACAGGGGTGACATTGGCAAAGTGAACCATTTTTTACAGCATGCTTGGTCAGCCGCATACCAACCTATATGTCAAGGAAGGAAGAATACACAAGAAATTAAATTTTAAAAATAAACAATTAATAATATGGATAAACATTAAAATCAAATACAAAATAGGTACCAAATTCTAATTTAAAATTTGGGTGACATTGGCAAAGTGAACCATCTTTTTGAAGTATGGGTGGTCAGCCTCATATCAACCTATAAGTCAAGGAAACAGTCATTCAAAAAAAGTACAAAACGATCAGACCTTCATCATCTCTAACGTAAAACCGTAGTTTAGTTTTAAAACTACTTTCTGCTTCCGTAATGCGGTTGCCAAACACACAACCTGATATAACTGAGGTTTGGGACGCATTAAAATGAATTTAATTCCATTAGCTTAAATAAAATGTACCTACATAGAGAGACAAGTGTAGGGTGGCAACATTTTTTTTCTTTAGTACGGCTTATATTACATTAGGTCGCAATTTCGAACAGGTATTACATCAATATTAGATTTACTTCTGGGTAAGGGATGATTGAAACGATGAATCTAAAGGAGGACGAATGTATATGTAAATATTTTCAGAGGTAAAGTTTTATTATTTAATTTTATAATTTTTTTGATGAATTAAAAAACACTGTTTAGTTTCACGGCTAAATTTATTTAAAAAAGATTAAAATCTTTAAACAAATTACGAACGTTTTTGACCTAGTAGGTCATCTTCAGGTATGATTACAGTACAAGATTTATTAATAAATTTAGTCAATAGGTATGAATTATAGTCAGGTAGGTAAAAAAATTCAGCAGAAAAAAGTATAATAAAAAACTAATAGCTCTATATGGCAATCAAGAAATAAAACTAATTAATACATTATAAGTCTTTTTTAAAAAATAATATATTTGGTCTAAAGGTATAAATCTTAGTCAGGTAGGTAAACAATACAGTATTAGCTATATTTAGTAATTATGAAATATAATGAATTAATAAATTAAATGTCATTTGTTAAGGCAGTCATTTTATTATCAGTAAATTTATTTTACTGTATTGTTTACCTACCTGACTAAGATTTATACCTTTAGACCAAATTTATTATTTTTTAAAAAAGACTTATAATGTATTAATTAGTTTTATTTCTTGATTGCCATATAGAGCTATTTGTTTTTTATTATACTTTTTTCTGCTGATTTTTTTTACCTACCTGACTATAATTCATACCTATTGACTAAATTTATTAATAAATCTTGTACTGTAATCATACCTGAAGATGACCTACTAGGTCGAAAACGTTCGTAATTTGTTTAAAGATTTTAATCTTTTTTAAATAAATTTACCCGTGAAAATAAACAGTGTTTTTTAATTCATCAAAAAAATTATAAAATTAAACAATATGAATTTTCACAGTGTTAATACACAAACAATACAAAATATAATTTTATTATTTATATTATTATTATTATATTATCAATATATCTTTGCCAATTAGATTATAGACTCTAGAATAGTGTTTTCAGCATACTAAAAATAGCATTTCTTCTGTCTCATTTATGAAACAAAAACTGGCGGAAACATTGCAGACTATCATTATATACGTTCATTGTTGAATTCCCAGGAGATGAGTAGGAGTATGGAAACATCAATTAATTTTCGTGTGCCCGATGATAAATTCATTTATTTAAAAATAACTGAATTTTCCGAAAGGTACTATACACTATACGCTTTTCAGATCAAAACTTATGGTCGCATTTTTTATACAATTTAAGCACTAATATACAAAGCAACTTTTCATTAAATAAATTACCGTAATGCTTTTCTTCTTTTCAATTTTTTATTACGTCAGTAATTTCTAATATTAGTAGAAAACTTCATTATAAGCAAATAAGAAACATACTTTTTTTTGCGTAATTTTTTGATTAAAATGTGATTTAAAAATCCAAATTTTAGTTTTTAGTGAGTTTCTTTGCAACAACAACAAAAAAAACGGAAAGCGATTTAAAAAGTTGAGGAGCAGTTGCTTTCGCTACAAGGGTACAAAATGAATTTTTATGTCGGCATACCGTGAAATTGCAAAATAACATTGCCTCTTTACCCGAGGGTAATTAAAATCATGCGATGAACAATGGAAATACAAGCGTACGTAGGGATTCAACATACTTTCTAAAATTAATTAATGTAGAAATACAAGTTTACATAAAAAAAAAAATTCAAACAAACCTAAAAAATTGTGCTACATAAATGTCGTAATAAAATAGACTTCTAAAGATTTACACATGTGAGAATTTTAGCAAAAGTTAAGTAAAAATATGTTTACGTTTGAGATTCTCACTCGGTGCTTCAAACAGATACACACGTGTTGCAAATTTGTTTGCATCATGAATATCCAAACTTAAGATAAATATAACTTTTGCAACTTTTACTACTTTCCATGAATCACAAGTAGAGATGGAAAAAACGGCTTAGTAAAAAAAACGAAAAAACGCTTACGCTTTTTAAAAAAAGCAGCTTAAAAAGCGTTTTTTCGTTTTTTGGGTTTATTGTAAAAATAAAATTTAATTCATTTAGAAGTTTCAGTTTTTCCTTATTTACTCAAAAACTATTGACATTATTGCAAAAATTTTGAGTATTAAACCTAAACAATGTATAGTTCTGTAAGTTAAAAGCAAAAAAAAAATCCAAAATACAGCACACACGAAAAAAAGCTAAAAATGTAAAAAAAACGCGTTTTTTTAAATATTTTTTTGTGGTGGCAATTCTTAAGTTATATATTTTATTTAAGCTTTATAATTAAGAAAAAAAATTAATAAACATGCTTGATTTTTTTCATTACTGTAACTATTTTGCTAAGACCATAAAGTGTAAGAAACAAAAACGGCAGATTTAGCTTGAACTGAAACTACTAAATGAATTAAATTTTAATTAAATCAAAGAACACAGTTTTTCCATATTTACTCAAAAACTATTGACATTATTGAAAAAATGTTGAGTATTGAACCTAAACAATGTATAGTTCTGTAAGTAAAAAGCAAAAAAAAAAAATCCAAAATACAGCACACACGAAAAAAAAGCTAAAAATGTAAAAAAAACGCGATTTTTTAAATATTTTTTTGTGGTGGCAATTCTTAAGTTATATATTTTGTTTAAGCTTTGTAATTAAGATAAAAAATTAATAAACATGCTTGATTTTTTTCATTACCTACTGTAACTATTTTGCTAAGACCATAAAGTGTAAGAAACAAAAACGGCAGATTTAGCTTTATAACACGAAAAGCAACTTTTTATACGCTTTTTTTTTTCAAAACGACTTTTCGTTTAAATTGTAAGCGCGCTTAGTTGCTTAAAATAAAAAGCAGCTATTTTAAACTGCTTTTCGTTTAAACGGCCACCTCTAATCACAAGTGATCAATATTGTTGCACATGCATTCACGGAGACAAGGTCGTATTTGATCCTGTAAGGAATTTCAAGTTCAAAACTGAATAATTCTCAGGGTTACTCAGGGGTATTTTGTAGAAGCCAAAAAGTTTAATAAAATGTGTTTATGAAATGTGGATCTTAAATGCAAACTCGATTATTGATAGTATATTAATATCAAGTTACGTAGAAACAATGTTTTTTTATACGCAATTTTAGAAAAATGAAAGTGAGACAATGAATTTTAAATGAGAATCGGGGTCAAGTTTTCAGTATTTGCATGAGATGGATACAAAAAAAAACGTTTCATTTCAAGTAACATGAAATGTTGAATTTATTTGAAACATTTTTAAGTTATTGGAGTAACCACATCCACTGGGACGCGGTCATTCATGTATGGTGTAACGTTAGTGGTGAAATGTGTGCGGCGCACCCAGCGGCGCTAGGTCAGCGTGCCCTGTACCCCAAAAATTACGTTCAAACTAAACCATAACGTTATACAAAAAAAGGAAACAAAAGTGACGTCTCCAGTGAGCGTTTAAGTTTCTTTGTGAACGTTATAGTTGCGTTAAGTAAAGTTTTTTTACTTGGGGTACAGACCACGATTGCGTGGACAATTTCTTTCGGGGTGAATCGTAAATAAAGTCATGCGTGGCGGCCCTCGAGCACGCCATATTCCTGGAATAGACGCTGCACCCTCTCGTACAACCCTCTAACTGTCACTTATCTCGCTCGGCCATTTTCTACACGGTCATCGTTAGCCGGCAACCTTCGGGGCTCGATGTGGCGGCACATGAAGGCCTCGTCACTCTGTTATCTGCTCACGAACAAAAGTATACCGTGTTTCATTATTGACGACGAGGAAAGCCGTCGAGTGCCGGCGATGCAAAAATCGGCCTGTGACATTTCGCAAGACCGCTGGGATGACGCACAGGCACGCGGGCTTAGCAGGAAATAAAAAGCGACGACAAAAAAGGCGTTTGAGTCAATTCACATATTTGTCGTTATATTATATATTGAGGTTTATGCAGGTGTGCGAATAGATTCAGCAGTATACACGTGTATTTTGAGATACTCCACATGTTAATTGACGCACACTTTTAGTTTTTTATTCTAAAATAATTTAGACTTTTTTCCGTCAAATTTTGACTTTTTTCGCAATTACAAAACGTATTTTAATATTTTATGTAGCTAAAATATTTTAACCCAGATTTTTATTCATCACAAAAGACGTGTGTTTATTGAGTTGTGCTTATGTATACGAGTATGTTTGATTTTTTAAATTTCTTTTATACATGTACCTACCTAGTACTTAATTTTGACTTGTTAATATATTCCTTGACTTATAGGTTGGTATGAGGCTGACCACCCATACTGTAAAAAATGGTTCACTTTGCCAATGTCCCCCCTGTTTCAGGGAATGTCGGCAAGAGTTGCAGGGCTTATGTTCATTTGAGGTTTGGATTTTATTTGTAAGTACACAATCAGCATTTGTAAGCGCGAACCACACGTGTTTGTTTGTGGGCATACATCTGAGAGCTTTAAATTAATATATCCTTGCAACTTAGATTAGATTAGATTAGAATATAAAGCTGTTTAGGAAAAATCTGAAAGCTGAATTCTCCCTCGTATTTTCTCTCTAAACTCGTTTTTTCAATCACAAAAATCGTATGCAGTGTTACAATGCAATATTGCCATAACGATAATCACGCTCATAGGGTGAATTAATATCGAGTAATGCATTTTTTCCAAGAACAGAAGCACAAAAGAAACAACAATTATGACATGTCAGTCAGTCAATGTTATACAGTACTCAGTCCATAAAAAAGTCTAAAAAAATTAACATATGCAGTGCGGACTTCCGGTTTGCATTTATAATTCAGGCACGCCACTAATTGCAATGATACCTCGATTTGCAAATGGCGCAACTTACGAATGATCCGAGTAACGAGTATATTCGACTGGATTTAAATTTTACGCAAAATTTTCGTCACGTATAGTCTTTTTTTTACTATTGATCATTATTATTCTAATTACTGAATCTAGTTCCGTAACTTATCTTTGGGCAGACCACCCACATTGCAAAAAATAGTTCACTTGTCTATGTTACCCCAGGGAAGCTCATCAAGAGTTGCAGGACTTGTTTATTTGAGATTGGGTTTTTATGTTGTGAGTCCGCATGCGGCGTGTGTAAGCGCGAACTTATACGTGTCTGATTGTGAGAATGCATTTAATAAGAATCTTATATGTAATCTTTACAACTTGTTGTCCGGTCGATGGCTCAGTTGGTAGAATGCTTACATTCCATACCGTGAGCTCGGGTTTGAATCTCACCGAGGGTGTCAGAAATAGTTTTCCGATTCGGTTTTTATTTAAAACCTCAAAATAATGTACGGACAAGGTTCACTGAGCTTTCACAAGAAATCAGTATCTGGGAAACCCCCATTTCAACTAAAGTGGTTGGCGTAAGGCTGGCCCCTTTACCTGTAAAAATAAATAGGTTCCACTCGCCACATGCGAAACCCTTCGGGATAGCGCGTCAAGAAGTTACACTATATATGTAGCTTAGTTGCGTTTAACTTACATTAAAGATGGGTTATAGATAGCGCTAAGAACACATAACTGCGGAATTAACCGTCATCATAATGAGCTCGACAGACTTCTCAGGATTCTATTAAACTATGGCCTGTTCGTAGCCTTTGCTCCCATGTCTCCCTTGGCTGCATCTGCGCTGATACCATCCATACATCGCAGTTTTGTCCTTACTACCTAGTATCTTTCGGCCTTGTGGTGCTGAGAGTGTTGGATGCTTAATGGGGTTTGTGTTGTCCACTCTAATTATGAGACCAGCCCACTGCAGGCGCCCCACTTTGATGGAACTGATCACATCAGGTTCTATGTATGTAGATGTCATAGAGCTCTTAGTTGCAGCGACGTCGCTAACCATGGTTATCTCTAACCTGCCCGCAGATAATCTGATCTAATCTATATAAATATTTAAAAATATAAATGGTTAAACATTGTTTTAATTCACTTTATTTTATTTGTTTATGCTCGAATATTTTCGCCTAATGAGGCATCTTCAAGAGCAGAATGGTTACAAATATATTTTTATAAAATAATTTTCAAAACAATTTTCAAAACAACTTTTTTTCAAAACAAAAGCAAAATTCATAGACAAAAATTTTAAGATTCAAAAATGCATTAGTGTTAGGTATAATGAAATTAAAAAATTTTAATGCAATAAAAATAAAATATGTTAGTTAAATAAAAAAAATAATAATAATAACAAATAAAAAACAAAATTATTGCAATATTGGTGAAACATAGGGAATCTGCACATTCACTAAGTCTTTCTTTTATTTTTGTAGATTTCCAACGCTTCCAATGTTTAACCATTTATATTTTTAAATATTTATAAAAATGGACTTTCACTGTGTTAACAGATCAACACTAAAAAAAAAAAAAAAAAATGATCTAATCTAAGTTGCAAAGATATGTTACATTAGAGATTCACATTACATGCATTTTCACAACCAGACGCGTACAAGTTCGCGCTTGCACATGCCGCACGTGAACCTACAACATAAAAATCAAATCTCAAATGGACATACACCCTGCAACTCTTGTCGTCCTTCCCTGAGACAGGGGTGACATTGGCAAAGTGAACCATTTTTACAGCATGGGTGGTCAGCCGCATACCAACCTTTAAGTCAAGGAACATTCAAGACAAATTACATTTTTTAAATCAATAAATAATAATATCTATGGACACTTTGGTAATCTATGTCTCACTTTGCCAATGTCACCCCTGCTTCAGGGTAGGTCGGCAAGAGTTGCAGGGCTTATTTTTTTTATATTGTAGGTCAAAATTATGCGCGAAGCGCGAAATTATGTGTGTCTGCTTGTGGGAATGCATTAAATATGAATCTTAAATGATACATATCTTTGCAGCTAAGATTTATATTTAGATTTAGACATCAAAACTAAAACAGAAAACAAATTCCAATTTAATAAACCCTAGCCGCCAACATTACAGATCAACCGCCATTTCTTTCTGTCCTTACATACTTCTTTTATTTCCTCCAGAGTCATAATCTTTTTCATACAGGCTCTTCTTTTATTATGACTCTGGACATTCCATTCATTCGCAATTTCGGATATTTGATCCATCCATACCTTTCTCGGCCTTCCTCTACCACGACATCCATCTATTTTTGCAACGTATATTTCTTCGTCAGTCTTTCCTCATTCATTCTCTCCATATGCCCAAACCATCTTAACAAACTTCTTTTAATCTTTACTTTCACACTTTCTCTTGCTTCGATGTTTCTAAGAATCTAAATGTTGCAATCGATGTCGCAGTTTTTGTTTATCAAGTCCGGTCGATAGCTCAGGTGGTAGAGTGCTTGCATTCCATGCCGAAAGCTCGTGTTCGAATCCCACCGAGGGTGTCAGAAATGATTTCCCGTTTCGGTGTTTATTTCAAACCCCAAAATAAAATACCGGCAAGATTTACTCAGCCTTCACAAGAAATGAGTACCAGCACTCTCGGGAGCTGGGAAACCCCCACTTCAACTGAAGTGGTTGGCGTAAGGCCGGCCCCCTTACCTGTAAAAATAAATAGGTTCAACTCGCCACATGCGACCCCTTCGGGGATAACGCGGCAAGAAGTTACACTATATGTGTAGCTTAGTTGCGTTTTAGTTGCGTTATTCCCCAAGTTTCGGAGACGCATTATAATGCACGCCTAATAGCAGACACGTGTAAGTGCCGCACTTACACATGTTGGATGTTCAAATCTCACATGAACATAAACTTCGCAACTCCCCTGCCTTTTCCTAAAACTAGAGTGGCATTGGTAAGAATGAACCAATTTTTTACAGAATGGGAGGTCAGCCTTTCAGCAACTTATTAGTAAAAACTATTAATATCCTTTGAAAAAAATCAATTCTTCTTGTGCCACTTATAAGGAAGATCAGCGATTATCATGGCTATCTTTACTTCAGATTTTGCGGCTCTAATATATATTGTAACGAAATACACTGGTAGATGTTTATTGGTGTACGTGTGTTTTGAGAGAATGTTCTGGCCCAGACGATTGTAATTGTAAGGTGTGTATGTAGGTAGGAAATGGACTCTTCATGAAATAAATATGTCCAGAATCGTCTATACAACTGTGGTAGTGGAAGTTTCTAGGGCAGGCTGGAATGGCCCCTAGGTTCCGCTATAAGAAGGGCGACAATGGGCTGAAGCGAGTCAGTCTTCGAAGCACTCACACAGAGGAGTATCTAGTTGCCAGGGCGACCAATAAGGTGTAAAATAAATGTAATCTGTACGAAATAAATAAGTGTGCTAAAATAAATCTGTTAGAATAAGTCTGTTAAAATAAATCTATTGTAAGAAAGTCTGTGTAAATAAACTGTATGGCTAACTTGTGTTAAACTTGTGTTTTAATTAAAAGAACCCAGGAAAAACGTAACAGTGGTGTCAGGTGTGGGGTTTAAAACCAAGTACCAAGTAAAAACTGTGCTTGACACTTTTGAAAAATATATGTGGACAACATAATAAAAACTGATGAATAAAAAAAAAAAAGTTTTAAATAAAACTGGTTAAACTTGAATTAAAAACGATCGTGTGGTTACCCGCTAAAAATTTGATTGAAGTGTGCATAGATAACGTGTTAATAATATTGTGTTAGTGTTATTATTAGCCGATCTGGCGAAGCAAAGTAAATAATCATTATCTAATATCATTATTTGAAATTTAAAAATAAATACTAAAAGGCGGTACCTACCTACCGTCAGTATAATTAGATAAATTATTATTTTGCTAAAGTACGTATTTTAAATAACTTTATATATAAAACTCATAACCCGTATTAAATAAATTTGCAAATATTTTTGTTTTGAATTTTGTTAAAAAAAAAAATGGCTAAGGTGAACATCAAGGACCTCAAAGCCTATGAGCTTAAGAATGAGCTTCTGGAGAGGGACCTGGAGACCTCAGGAGGGAAGGCGGCCTTACAAGCACGCCTCATGGAGGCCTTGGAAGAGTCAGGCGAAGACCCGGCATATTTTGTCATGGCGTCTGGAGGGGACCGCGAGCGAGCCGTGGAAGAGTTTAAAACAAAGATGGCTGCCAACTTCAAGAGCTTGAGGGAAGACCTAGCTGGTTGGAAGGAGGAGAGGGCTAAAAACCTAGCCTTAAAAATGTCGGTGGACACTGATAGTGTAAAATTAAGTGATAATCAGGATGACAAAAAGGCCGATATGTCAACTGAGGATGAGTCGTCTCAGAAGTTGGGGAAGGGAGACCTGAAGGCCAAAAACAACGGCCAGCTCAAGGCTGAGGACGCAGCTGACAGCAAAGATGAAAAAGATGGCAAAGATGTCAAGTCGGCTGAAAACGGCAAGAGTGACTCGGCCGAGGTGAAGGCTGACAAGGATGCGAAGGAGGAGACGGACGCCAAGGAGGAGGATGAGGACGCCAAGGACAAGAAGGGCAAGGCCAAGAAGGCCAACAGTGTGAAGAAGAAGCCCGCGCCCAAGAAGAAGGCGGAGGAGGCCGTGGAGGAGGCTCTCAAGAAGAAGAAGGCCGTGGAGCCGCCGGTGCCCGTGCCCGCGAGCCGGGGCATCCCCATCGACCACATCCCCGACGTGGAGGTGGCCATCTCCAGGTTCAAGATGGAGGACCTCAAGTTCCGGTACAATCAATTGTGCCGCACGAACCTCATCAAGCGCAACAAAAAGAAGTTCAAGGGCTACGAGTTTGAGAAGGACACGCCTGAGCACAAGGCCAAGCTGGAGGAGGTGCAGAAGCTGGAGCCCAAGCAGCTGCGGACGCTGTGCGAGAAGCTGGGCTTGGACAAGAGGGGCGCGCCCACGGAGCTGGTCAGCAGGGTAATGGGCTTCCTGCTGCTGCCAAAGCAGGTCTCCTCGCACGCCAGGGGGCTGATGAAGGAGAGGCCGGTGACTGACTGCGGCGAGGCCACGGGAGGCAGGCCCAGAAGGTCCGCTGCTGCTATTGTCAAGAGAGGTTACTCTAACGAGGAGTATGAAACAGATCCGGAAACCAAAGTGCGGGGACCCAAAGTCAGCAGGGATGAATTAGGGGATTCAGATGGCTCGTACAACCCGAGTGGCTCCGGACAGGAGGCGGACTCTGACTTTGACCCGTCAGTGGGGGAGGGGGGCGCTCCCTCCCGCAGGCGCCGCGCCCCCGCCCGCAGGGGCTCAGCCAAGCAGAGCAAGCAGAAGGGACGACCCAAGCATGGCGCGGCAGGAAGCCACTCAGCGAGTCAGAGGACGAGAGCGAGAGTGAGAACTTCGCTTCCGAGCAGGAGAGCGGCTCCGACGACCAAGGATTCTGATCCTTGGACGCCGGCGAGCAAGCGGGGCCTAGGAGCGGTGGCCGCCCGGGGACGCAAAGCGGTGCCCCCAGCCAAGGAAAGGCGCCCATGCCGGCCGCCAAGAGGAAAGCACCCCCCCCCACACCAGCCAGCAATGACGGGCAAAACCCTAAGGGGAAAATTCCGTGGAACGTCATTTTTCCTGACCACTGGATGCAACTGTGGGTCAAACTGCCCGTACCTTCTTAAAGAAAAGACTGTTCCGGGGCGGAACAGTCTAAGGGGGGGATAATGTAACGAAATACACTGGTAGATGTTTATTGGTGTACGTGTGTTTTGAGAGAATGTTCTGGCCCAGACGATTGTAATTGTAAGGTGTGTATGTAGGTAGGAAATGGACTCTTCATGAAATAAATATGTCCAGAATCGTCTATACAACTGTGGTAGTGGAAGTTTCTAGGGCAGGCTGGAATGGCCCCTAGGTTCCGCTATAAGAAGGGCGACAATGGGCTGAAGCGAGTCAGTCTTCGAAGCACTCACACAGAGGAGTATCTAGTTGCCAGGGCGACCAATAAGGTGTAAAATAAATGTAATCTGTACGAAATAAATAAGTGTGCTAAAATAAATCTGTTAGAATAAGTCTGTTAAAATAAATCTATTGTAAGAAAGTCTGTGTAAATAAACTGTATGGCTAACTTGTGTTAAACTTGTGTTTTAATTAAAAGAACCCAGGAAAAACGTAACAATATATATACAAGGATAATTTATTTATAAGGTACACATAATTGAAGAGCGCCGTTTTTGTGTGTGTCACACCTCAAGGGCCCTCTCAAATCACGGATAAGATTTTTTAGTAAAGATGCGTCTTTAGTGCTCCTTTAAAGACACCAACAGTTTCTGCCTTCCTCACATTAGGTGGTAGTCTGTTCCACTCCATTGGGCCCGCAAACCGGAAAGCACGGTCCCCAAAATTAGTGCGTGTCTGACGTGACGGCTGGACTAAGTCAACCACCCCACACCCTGCAGATCTGAGAGTTTGGCGTCTCAAATCTATCTCAATAGGTGAGAACATGTCAGACAGGTATGAAGGAGCCGTACCATTGACAGCTTTGTAAACCATCAAACAAACACGGTAGACCACCCTCTCCGGAAAACGAAGCCAATGCAGTTCTTTCAACAATGGAGTAATATGATTAAATTTGGACATCCCGAAAATGAGTCTTGCTGCAGAGTTCAGCACAGATTGTAGTCGGCTGAACTGTTTTTTCGGCTGACCTATATACAGCGTTGAGCAATAGTCAACCCGAGACATCACAAAAGCGTTAACCAGGGTCCTGACCGCCCCTGATGGTAAACATCTCCTGATTGCCTTAATCTGGCGAAGTTCAAAAAACGAGGAGGATACCGTGTTATTCAACTGCTCTCCCATTGTGAGGTTCCGATCCAGTGTGACTCCTAGAAGTCTCACTGAATCTGACGGCTGAATCAGCTGTCCCCCAATGGAGAGTGGTACGCGAGTTGTCAGGAGATGATCACGCCTGGACGTAGCCGCCCACATAATTTCCGTCTTACCCATGTTAAGGATTAGGCCATTGCTTGTCATCCATTCACCGATCTCCGCAATGCAAGCTGCCATTCTGTTACTGAGAGCTCCCGCCATGTGTGGTCGACACTGAGAGTAAATCTGCCAGTCATCTGCATATGCATGTGTAGTAAGGCTCCATTTCTCGACTATGCTCTCAATGTCGGCCGTGTATAAAATAAATAGGATCGGTCCCAACACAGACCCCTGCGGCACTCCGGAGATCAGCGAATAGGAAGGTGAGACACAGTCACAAGTACGCACTACCTGCTTGCGATCCGCCAAATAGGAGGTGAACCACGCCAGAGCCTTATCTCTCAAGCCGTACGCATCCTCCAACCTCTTTATCAAGATATATAAATATGGAATGATGTTCATATTAATAATACCCGTAATTTGAATCCTGCTGCTTTCTCAAACTTATGTAATAATACTCCATGAAACCCATTCGACAGCTGTATTATTGAATCCCAGCAATCGTTATTCTCTCTTCGACCTGAAATACATTTTCGCCTGAAAAGTCCTTGATGCCCGCATAATACGGAGCGGTGTAATTACGTATTTTTGTCGTTTTTAATGAGCCTAACAAATCAACATTAAGATTGACCCGATTAAGAAGGCGAATCGTTAACTTTTCGATCACGAACTCTCCATGCTCGCGATACATTTCCATGGGATGACGTCACGTTATTGGCCGTAAACCTGGCCAATTTTATTGCTCTGCATCAATCCGTTATTGGGTAGAGCGAGTTATTTTCATTTGCAATCCAAATAAACCAAAGCAATGTAGGGAATGTACCCCATCGTAAACGGTGAGTAGATACTCTTTTGATGGTAAAATTTAAACATGTTTTTTCAATTACCATTGCTTCGTAATGGAGTCGGAACGTTTTTTTGCACGGATGGTACCTACATGTTTTTTTTTGGGGAAAAATGTCACATTTTTATGTAAGTAAGGTTTTGGACAACCAATGAAAAATTATTACTTTGCCTTGACCCTAGCAACCCGTCCATGTAACGTCACAACTTTTTTAATGTTTTAAAATGTCCTGCCCTCATAATAAATAATGGACGTTTTTGCTGCTCTTCATTGTGGCGACAAATTATTTTTTTGAAAAAAAAAGTACTGAAGCCTGATGTAGATATACCTTTTCGTACATGTACCTTTTTTTTAATATGTAGGTTGAATGTCAAACCTCAATTTTCAAAAGGTATCTCTGAAACTTAGATTAAAAATGTAAAAAGGCATGCTTGATTTTTTGGTTCCGGGTTTTGACCGTGGTCCATATTTTTGCTTTTTTTTTTTTTTTTTCGTTTTCTTCTTTCTTGATACTTCATATACACTATCCGTTAAAGGTTAAAGGGTCACATGAGGAGTGTGCCAGCCTTACGCTAAGCACTTCACTTGAAGTGGGGGTTTTTCAGCTCCCGAGGGATGGTTCTTATGCAATACGTTGGTATGGTCGAGCGGATAAGATGTTGGCAGTCGAATTAGCATTATTGAAACAAGCACAAGTTCGAATCCTGTCGATAACTTTGACCCAGATATTACTCGATAATTATTACTTAATAATTCATTAAAATATAAACTATTCAATCAATAGTTGATGATGTTAAATACTTGTTTCTGGCCATGCAAGGTTGTTGAATTTTATTGCTCTATTCAAATCTATTTGAAAAATTGGAGTAAGCCTTGCCGGTATCTTTTACATTTGATTGTACATAGTTTTAAAATTACGGTAGTTTCGTGTTATAAACAAAAAATAAAATTCGGGAATTATTTTATTGAAGTTATAATAATTGTTAGTTTAAAGTGTCTGTGTATTTTCACAGTTTTGCTGTCGGTTGTGCCTCGCGCATATTTTAGAAATGCATTACGTGTTTCCTTCATTTCCCTTGAATCGTTGATCAATTGTCCTATCGGGGACGGACACTGCTCGACGTGCCCGGCATGGCAATCAGTCGTGTGCTCATGTCTCCCATTGCAGCCATCAGCATTGTTCAGCCTCGTGCATCGCATAGAGCCAACTTTGTACGTGATTAAATAAACAATTCGATAATTACTTTTCAAAACAAACGAGCAACAAATGAGTCAAATGGGTGACTCGATTTTAAACGGAGTTAATGTTCAAATATATTCCTCGCTAAAAAAAATCATACGTTTTAACCAAATGCTCATCCAGCCTTAAAGCAACTAGGGTTTTGCTTAAGAATCAGTATTTTCTACAGCGATCACCAAACTGTAATTCACACAAAATAACGATCTCAATATTTAATGTAAGGAAGTATTCTATTTAACTTAATTTTTCTTCAATCCTAATATAGTAGTATTACGAATATATGAGTTTATGTCTGTATGTTTACGTATGAATGTGTGTATATGTGTTTTAACTTACTTATGATTGTGTGTCTGTGTATGTTTACTTACTTGTATAAGTATATATAGACGTAATGATTTTATATTTGTGCCTATTCGTATTTGTTCAAAGCGTCCGCTCAAGAAGCTTCTGGTTTGATCTGGTATATGCGAGAACATGTTTTAGTCATTCTATAAATACGGACTGCCGTGCTTTGGAGCAATGAGTACCCCATTAGTACCCGAGCCGTTAAGCCACCAGTACAAAAGTTTAAAGAGTGAACCTAATGCAAGTCCGGTCGATAGCTCAGTTGGTAGAGTGCTTGCATTTCATGCCGTGAGCTCGGGTTCGAACCCCACCGAGGGTGTCAGAAATGATTTCCCGTTTCGGTGTTTATTTCAAACCCAAAAATAAAATACCGGCAAGTTATACTCAGTCTTCACAAGAAATGAGTACCAACCTCCTCGGGAGTTGGGAAACCCCCCCCTTCACTGAAGTGGTTGGCGGAAGGCCGGCCCCCTTACCTGTAAAAATAAATAGGTTCAACTCGCCACATGCTACCCCTTCGGGGATAACGCGGCAAGAAGTTACACTATATGTGTAGCTTAGTTGCGTTTTTTTAGCGTTGCGTAATGTAGGCAAATTCTAAAATAAATTGTGCAAAATAAATTCAGGTGAAGTTTTATCAAAGTGAACCCAAAGTAAATCGTAACAATAGTTTGGTATAAAGCTAAACATACCGTCATAGAGTTATTAATCATAGAATTATTAATATGTCAATGCTTACAGTGTAAAAAAAGGTTCACCAATAGGGAGCATTTCTCTAAAATCTGTTGGCAGGTGTTCCTACGAGGCCAGTGAAATTCTATGTGGGCTTCTATACAGATGACTTCACCATTTTGCATCTTAAAATACCTCATAGAAGTCTTTCATGCACATTTATTTACACATTCACTGATGTAAATATTTCATAGACGCCACATAGAGATTCCGGACTAATTTGAATGCAGTGCATTTGTAGAATGCAGCGACGGCTCATAATGGTGCAAGGATAAATAAACAAGTGATTATTAGGCTTTATACTTGTTTCTTGACCAATAGCAGGGGCGTGCATCCCATACAGGCCACATGTGCCTAATAGGTAGGAAATATATGGTAAAAACCATTTAAAGTTAATATTCAGATTTAAAATTCAAAATTTAAGTTCGATTACAGGCATCGTTAGCACTTCAGTCAATTTGAAATGAGTTATTTTAAAGGAATGGAAAATAATACTTATTCTGAAATATATTTAGATTTTGTAGGGCGGTACGCAGTGGCATACTTTTACCCACCTTGATGTATGGAAGCGAGGCCTGGACGGTGAATGAAAGTGAAATTAGTAAAGTCCATACTGTTGAAATGGACTTTCTAAGAAGTATGATTGGGAAAAAACGGAGTGACAGGGTGAGGAATGATTTTGTAAGAGAAGAATGTGGTGCAAGAGAAAGTGTGAAAGTGAAGATTAAAAGAAGTTTGTTAAGATGGTTTGGGCATATGGAGAGAATGAATGAGGAAAGACTGACGAAGAAAGTATATGTTGGTAGAATAGATGGATGTCGTGGTAGAGGAAGACCGAGAAAGGTATGGATGGACCAAATATCCGAAATTGCGAATGAATGGAATATCCAGAGTCATAATAAAAGAAGAGCTTGTATGAAGAAGGTTATGACTCTGGAGGAAATGAAAGAAGTATGTAAGGATAGAAAGAAATGGCGGTTGATCTGTGATGTTGGCGGCTAGGGTTTGTTAAAGTAAAATTGGTTTTTATGATTTAGTTTTTTATGTCCATGTATATATTATAATTTATTGATCTTAAAAATGTAATTTGTCATGTATGTTCCTTGACTTATAGGTTGTTATGTGGCTGACCACCCATACTGTAAAAAATTGGTTCACTTTGCCAATGTCACCCCTGTTTCAGGGAAGGACGGCAAGAGTTGCAAGGCTTATGTTCATTTGAGATTGGGTTTTTATATTGTAGGTCCACATGCGGCATGTGTTAGCGCGAAATTATACATGTCTGCTTGTGGGAATGCATTTAATATAAATCTTAAATGATATATATCTTTGCAGCTTAGATTAGATTAGATTAGATTAGGGTTTGTGTATTCACACAGTGAAAATTCATTTTATTTAAAATAAAATTATTTTTTCTTAAACGTAGTTTAATTTTCACAATAATGTTTTATATCTCTTGATAATGACCTGAATATTGATGGTCGAAAGTGCTCGAGACATAAAATATTATTGTGAAAATTAAACTACGTTTCAGTCCGGTCGATAGCTCAGTTGGTAGAGTGCTTGCATTCTATCCCGTGAGCTCGGGTTCGAATCCCACCGAGGAGGGTGTCAGAAATGATTTCCTATTTCGGTGTTTATTTCGAACCCCATAATAAAAATACCGGCAAGGTTTACTCAGCCTTCACAAGAAATGAGTACCAGCCCCCTCGGGAGCTGGGAAACCCCCACTTCAACTGAAGTGGTTGGCGTAAGGCCGGCCCCCTTACCTGTAAAAATAAATAGGTTCAACTCGCCACATGCGACCCCTTCGGGGATAACGCGGCAAGAAGTTACACTATATGTGTAGCTTAGTTGCGTTTTTTTTTTTTTTTTTTTTTTTAAGAAAAAATAATTTTATTTTAAATAAAATGAATTTTCACTGTGTGAATACACAAACCCTACAAAATCTAAATATATTTCAGAATAAGTATTATTTTCCATTCCTTTAAAATAACTCATTTCAAATTGACTGAAGTGCTAACGATGACTGTAATCGAACTTAAATTTTGAATTTTAAATCTGAATATTAACTATAAATGGTTTTTACCATATATTTCCTACCTATTAGGCGCATGTGGCCTGTATGGGATGCACAATTTTATTTTAAATGAAATATATTTGCCTATACCCTATAGACGCGCCTGACTAATAGGTTGGTATGAGGCTGACCCACCATGCTGTACAAACTTGGTTCACTTTTACCAATTTCATTCCAGCTTCAGGGAAAGGCGGCAGGAGTTGCAATGTTTATGTTCACGAGAGGTTTGAATTATTTTGTATGTATAAATGCAGATGTGTGAGCGCGAACTTAATTTGTCTGATTGTGGTCAAACATTAAATATGAGCCTTCAATGACAATATATCTTTGCTACTTAGATTATAGATATATTATATTTCCTAAGTTTACTCGTTCTTCACAAGAGATGAGAAATTACTACCTCAGGAGTAGAGAATCACCTATTTCAAGGACAGTGGTGGGCGTGAGGTGGCTCCCCTTATCTGAACATTTTTTTAAATGTTCAAAAGAGGACCATTTTTTTTTCATCTAAGTACTTACTTACTCTAATGTGCAATGATATTGTTTGAGCTGTTTAAGGTTTTGTCACTTTAGCACTTAGGTTCGGAAAAAAGGTTTAGAAATATCTTTTCGTCTTTCTCTGGATACAAAAAATCAGTTCTATACTTTGAACGATCCGTAGTCCAGGTGGTAACACTTCGGACTCGTAACTGGAAGGTCGTGGGTTCGAATCCCGGCGGAGCACAAAAAATATGCCATTTATATTTTCAAATTTGCTCTTCGCTGGGTTGAAAAATTCATAAACCTTTACCAAAGACCGGTCATAAAAAGGTCCATCCAGCCTTACAACAACTGGGTCTTGCTTGAGAATTGGCGGACCTTGCTCCAACAGATTATCATTTTTTTCGAAATTTGGATAACTTCTTGCAAGGGAAAAAAATCAACTCCGATGGGGCAGTCCTAACCGCCTTCAAAGATTGTATTGATTGCCATCCGAATGATTATTTTCATAAAGGGATCAATTAACTAGCAATGAGATGGCAAAAGGGCATAAATAACTATGGTACATACTTTGATTAAATAAATATATTAGATTTAAAAAAAAAAAACTTTTTGTTCCTCCCATACAAAACGCCAATTTCATATGTAAGGACCTAATATGATATATACAACAGCACTGCTCGTAGGTGATTTAGTTATCACACATATTTTCGATTCGCGATCGAGGGGAGTTTTTGTAATACTTTTTACTCGTGTGGAAAAGATCTAAATTCATTCAAAAACAAAGCGGCGATCTTCGAAGGAAAATAAATATTTGCACAAAAAAAAAAAAAAAAACACAAAACCAGAAATAAGCTTGTGTTTATAAAATATTTTTGGCAGGAGTCGAAAATATAATTTCATAGTCAGTGTTATTTTTCAAATGCCACCTCTGTTTCAGGGAACGACGCAATGGTTCTAGACTACTAAAGATAAAGGTTTTCTTGATTGTAGAGGCATTCACTTTGGATCATTCACCTTAAAAGATTAAAAAAATATCCTACAAAGGTTTTCTTTTGTGAGTAATCATAAAATATGTGTAAGCGCAAACTGTCATTGGCATGTATGTGCATGGAGTGGATATCAAATGTCAATTTATTAAATGTATTTTTTTTTCTTACACTTAATAATCATAATTAAGTTGCAGCAGATAATTATTATTAGTATTAGTATTCAGAATTAAAAAAAAAAAAAAACATTGATTATAGATTACTACCGCAATGAATTTGAGCGCAGGAAGTATTGAGATAAAATGAAACAGAAGCTAAGAGCCGCCCTGTCGCGATCCCCATTATTTCTACTTAGTGATAATTAGATGGATGTGCAGTAGGCCATTGCGCACACACCTCACGACGTGCCATTTTTTTTTTTCCAGGGACGAGAAGATATACTCTTAGGAGAAAATGTCTGCTTCTATTCCATTCACTAGCGTATCAAAATGGAACCTGATTTCTAAAATGAGCTAAAACGTAATCGACATTTTCATCTATTAAATGCCTCCATTTTCTCAGAGAGATATCTTACTTTTTAATCTAAGGTGAATGGGTCTTAATTTCATAAGAAAATTTAAAATATTGAAGATAATAAGTATGAACAAAAGAGTGAAAATATCTCAAAGGCAAAATTTTACTATTACCTCCTGAAAGTAAATAGAAAACGGAAATAAATTGTACCTGATTACGAAAAGTGTCGAACGAATAAAGTTCACTTATTCTCTAAGTTTATTTATTTTTAAGTAAAGTTTCCAAAGTTGTTCCTCATCAACTAATGGATTAAATCACGAGAGAGAAAGTCTGAATTTTTCCAGAGTTCCAAGTTCTCAGATTTAATCATTACATTTTTGGATTTAAAAATAACGTGAATAAGCTTTGAGAAATAATTTTACAACTACAGACTAAAATATGATCTCAATAACTAATACCTTTGACATCCTTCTCACTAATCTCAATTCATTTAGAGCCATCACCTAGAATAAAAGTTGAAGTAGTGAATGAGTTTGACTATTTAGGAAGTAAGTTTGAGGCGAATGGTAAGATGACGAAAGAATTAGAGAAGCGTGCCAGCAAAGGAAGATGCGTGATAGGAGCGTTTGGTAGAATAGCGAAGAATAAAAGGATACCAAAGAAAATGAAAATGGCGGTACACAATTGTATTTTGTTGCCGACCCTGATGTATGGAAGCGAGTCATGGACGTTGAATGAAAGAGAAGTAAATAAGGTATGCACCGTAGAAATGGCCCATCTGAGAAGTATGACAGGAAAAACACTGAAAGATAGAGTGAGAAACGAATGGGTTCTAAATGAATGCGGAGTAAAAGAAAGCGTGAAAGTGAAAGTTCAAAGAAGTGTGATGCGATGGTTTGGACATATTGAAAGGATGAATGAAGACCGACTGACAAAAAGAGTGTATAAAGGGAATGTAACAGGTAAGCGTGGAAGGGGAAGACCTAGGAAACAATGGATTGATCAGATAAATGAGATTGCGAATGAATGGAATCTACAGAGTGGAAACAAGAGAAGAGCATGCATGAAAAGAGTGATGAAATTAGATGAGATGAAAGAAGTATGCAAGGACAGAGTCAAGTGGAGGCACTTGTGTGGAGGTACTGGCCACCCCTAGAGGAAAGGCGGCAGGATACAAGACAAGACAAGACAAGACTTGTTTCATGCATCTGCGACTATTTCTACTATTGGTACTACGTGTAAAAGTATCGAATAATATTTTTTTTATTCGACACAGCCATTTACTCTTCTCGTTATTTTAAGCTTTTATTCTATTCAACCAACCCACGTCTCTTAGATGTATTGTCTTGAATAAATTAAAATCGCTTTTATATTCGAACATATAAAGAGGAGCAAATAGACACACTATAAAATGTAAAAGGGTTTCCCAAGTACTTGCACACTCTTGGATGAAATAAAAGTAAACTAGAAAATAAAAGAAACAATGGAAGTGTACATACACTAGCAAAAAGAATCAAATCACGATAGAAAATATCCAACTAAAAGCATATTATTTACAAAAAGCTCGTTTTTTGTTTTTTCTAATGGCTTTTCGAGAAACTGACAGCCCGACCATAAAAGATTAGGGTATGTCGCTGTCAATGCCAATGCCACCCTTTGCTTAGAGAAAGGATCAATACTTAAGTTCAATACGTTTACTCGTGGTTCGTATTTTCATTACGTAAATGCACTTGCAACATTGTACAGGTGAGCAAACATGTCGTGTCTCTTCTTGAAACAATAGATAAACATACTAGAAGGTGAGGTAATCCTTAAGTAATCCTGTATTTTCACAATGACCATTTGTCAAGATTGTATACTTATTTGCTCACCGTTAAACATACTTTTTTGTGCGTATAGGTATATTAAAAATATATTTTCTGGAACAAGAACAAATTATAATAACCACACGTGTTTGAAATTATTCTGGAAAAGAGGCAGGACAATCGAAATAATTTTCCGCTGCATCTATATCAAATTATTGGCTATTTTTGTTTTGTATTTTCTTTTCACTCGACCCATGGATGACGCTTCTATTTAAGAAATATAAGGATCCTCAGTTTCGTATCACAGAAAAGGCATGTACCTATTTTTAGCGAATAATTCGTGAACTTTGACCTATCTTGAGATTCAAGAAATCCCTAGAGAGTGTTAATTGAACATTCATATCCCAACTACTCCATCTTCTACTGGAGTACTAACAAACGATGAACTTTTAACATAGCAATTCGTGTTTTCGTCAACTTAACTGCTGTGTTCACTATTATGTTATAATGTTAAATGGTAGCGTATTATTCATAGCAGAAGGTCAATGAAAATTACCCAGAAATGACATTGACAAATGCGCCAACTACACGACAATCTGGCAAGTTTGTTTTTTATGAGCAACGAAAGAAAGAAAATTCCTCGACGTGCTTTGCAAGCTTCTCGATAGATGTCACTAATTATACCAAAATATTTCTAGCCAAGAGAAAATATTAGCAAAATTAAGCAACATTAAGGAAATTAAGCAATGATAAACACTCTATAAGAGGTTAATAAAACCAAAAATGTGTAAAAATGCATTTCACATAGCTCAATAATCTAAAGTTAATTCAGTCTTGACACTGATTTATTTTCTAATGTGGTTCGAAGGCTTCTTCGAAGTGTATGCATCTGATATCACACATATCAATGCGCAAACATACATGTGTCATTGTTTCAGCATAGGCTTGAATTTAAGAGAAAATAGAAGTACATTCCTTCGCTATAACGATTTTTTATCGGTTACAAGACCAAAAAGATAGTTTCGTGCCTTCTAAATAAAATAAATGTCATCTCTTCAATGCTAATTTTGTAACGCTGCATTTCGCTCAACCTTGTCGGATATGTGAGTCCGTCCAGTGTTTCTCAATTTATTCAGCGCGATCGTAAAAAGTTCATGGGTGTAGGAAGGCTGAGGCCGGCTCGCGTATTATTGATTGTCCGACCTTACCTGTAGGTACGTCTACGCAAAGACGCCACGCGCCAACTGCCAAAGGCGAAAAGTCAGGTCAAGGGATGTGCCGAACCGATACAACAAGCAGATACGAACATTCTACAATGCTTGTTGGTTTTGTAAAAGCTGAATGAAGATTTGTTTGTACTTGATAGTAATCATGTAATTGCTCTAAAAGGAATCGAAGGACAAACAAATCGGGGAATTTGACAGGTAAGCTTGGGAGGCAAATGCTGAATAAAATAGATTGATCAAATAAGCTAGATTGACAATGGCTTGAATCAGAAGAGCTCGGAATGAAGAAGAGAATACATTAGGACACTGTTGAAAGTCACCTGCGACACCTGCGGAGATACTGATCACACCTAGCAAATGTCGGCTGGATAAAATTTACGCTTATTAAGTATATTAATTAGGTGTAGTTGCCTAAAACTTTTTGGCATAGCACAATTTAAAAGAATCTAGATACATACATACAAGTACGTTGATGGTATTTGTCAAAGGGCGCTAGTTACTTCTTGACGGTTCGTGTACATTTTTTTTACGCAACGCAATGTTTCCAAAAATTTCCAATTTGTAACAAAAAATAAGGGCGAGTTTCCCCCAGAGAACAAATGTTGAAGTACAAATCTAAGAATGAAATTCCACTGGTGTAAAACTATGTATAAAAGAATTTGGTAAAGGTAAAATAAATTACTACAGTTTTTTCTTGGACACTAGAATCCAGTTCCCTGACAATACATTCAAAGTTCCAAATAAAAATCCACTTATTCTTTTGCATTTTCCGTATGGTACTTCAGAGCGAAATAAACCTAAGTAGTGACAGAGATACATTTACGTATTGTTCTTGAGATTCAGTGAGTCCTAGGATCAAAGTATTGTATGGTGAGCTCATTCGTTTGTTCAGTTTTCTGTTAAAACCGCTTTGACAACCAACCCTTGTGACAACCAACCCTTATGAGAAACAACCCTTGTGACAACCATGCCCGGTCTCTGCGATAGAAAATACCTAAGATGAATCCAATCTCTAATCAAATAAAGCCTTTATCGATGGTTGCAAAATATGAGCATTTCTCTCATTTTTAAACATATTCTAACACTGTTGTATGTATTTTATATTACTGTGAAAATGAAACATTTTAAAAATCTTATAAATTCAATGATTTGTCTATCCGTTTTTTTTCTACCCGACCGACACCTGGGCTGGAGGTCTCGTCATCAAGGTAGATCTTACCTACCGCTTGGATCGGACATCGGTAGGTAAGATCTACCGCGGTGACGATACTTTCAGTCCAGTTCGGAATCAGTAGTGCATTGAGATGTATGAAAACTTTCATAAAGTTTTCCGGTAATCTACACACAATCCGGATCCGAATGTGTTTCGTCTGAAATGGCTCTGAGGATGTCGCACATAAACAACGATGATACACAAGTTCCAGAGACAAACCACGGTTCAAAATGAACAAGCCAAATTAAAAAAATTACGTCGCCACGATATTGTCAGGTCATTAGGGTACATTTCTCACCGGAACCATTACGAGAATCGCTTCCCCGCCCTAGCCGAGGGTGAAAATCGTTACAACAGGCAGAAATAAATAATTGTGAATTAATTCTACGCGTTCGTGTGTTGAGGCTCGCGGGCGAGCGGTGCGTCATACCGGCCGCGCTTTCCACTACATTTCAGTGTATGAATCACAACATGGCGACCCGTCAAAATTACACTCACCCTAAAGGTGAACTCTCATTTGAAAATGCCACACAATAGGACAAGTCAACCAACCATAATACTGTGGAGTCGACAATATGACATAAAGTCATAACCTCTAATACATCTAGAATCTAAGTTGCAATGATATATAAACATTTCAAGTTCGTATTAAATGCATGCCCACAAACAGACACGTATAAATTTGCACTTACAAATGCTGAATGTGTATTCACAATTAAAAAAACTAACCTCAAATGAACATAACCCTACACTTTTGACCGACATTCCCTGAAACAGGGGAAACATTGGAAAAGTGAACCATTTTTACAGCATGGGTGGTCAGCCTCATACCAAACTATAAGTCAAGAAATTACAAAGAGATTTATGATCTGTAATATAAGTTGCGAATATATAATGACATTTAAGGCTTATATTTAATGCACTCCCACAAGCAAACACGAGTAAGTTCGCGCTTACACTTGTTGCATGTGTACAAAATAAACTAAGCTACATATATAGTGTAGTTGCAAAATAAACTAAACCTTACATGAACCTTGCAACTCCTGCTGTGATTCATAGTAACAGGAGTGATTCTGGTAAAGTGAACCATTTTTTACGGTATGGATGGTCAGCCTCATACCTGCCTACACCAAAGTCAAGGAACATAAATAAGAGGATAAAGAAATTTCAGAATAATTGTTAAATATGGTGATCCGATATTTTTGCGTGGTTTTGATGTCCATACATGTTAGAATTTGTTGATTTACAAAATATAATTTGTTTGTGTATGCTCCTTGACTTATAGTTTGGTATGCGGCTGACCACCCATGCTGTAGAAAATGGTTCACTTTGCCAATGTCACCCCTGTTTCAGGGAAGGTCGGCCGGAGTTGCAGGGTGTATGTTCATTTGAGATTCGGGTTTTTATATTGTAGGACTACATGCGGCATGTTTAAGCGCGAACTTAGACATGTCTGTTTTGTGAAAATGCATACAATGTGAATCTCTAATGTCACTTATATTTTGCAACTTAGATTAGATTAGACACTTCAAAAGCACTCTACATACTTGGTCGTTGA
The DNA here is from genome assembly GCA_951799405.1 of Agapetus fuscipes. Lineage (NCBI taxonomy): Eukaryota > Metazoa > Arthropoda > Insecta > Trichoptera > Glossosomatidae > Agapetus > Agapetus fuscipes. Next base: position 16,109,350 of record OX637332.1, on the reverse strand, counting down.
TTGTCAGCGCCAATTTTGAAAGTAGGACCCCGTTACTGTAAGGCTGGATAAATTTTAGGTAAATATATTTTTCAACCCTGCGAAGATATCTATTTTTTAAACTAAATCTATATAATCTATAATCTAAGTAGCAAGGATATATTCATTCAAAGCTCTCAGATGTATGCCCACAAACAAACACGTGTAGTTCGCGCTTACAAATGCTGATTGTGTACTTACAAATTAAATCCAAACCTCAAATGAACATAAGCCCTGCAACTCTTGCCGACATTCCCTGAAACAGGGGTGACATTGGCAAAGTGAACCATTTTTTACAGTATGGGTGGTCAGCCTCAAACCAACCTATAAGTCAAGGAATACGAGTAATAAATAACATTTAAGTATAAAAAAAAAAAAAAAACAACAACAACAACAACAAAATCTTAAAAATAAATCTATACAAAAAAGTCAAAAATTTCTTATGCAAAAAATGTAGAAAACTAATAAACTAACATTACAAATCAGCATTGCAGATCAGCCGCCACTTCTTCCTGTCCTTGCATACTTCTTTCATTTCATCCAGATTAAAAAATGATTAAAATTATTCTTCTGCTCCGCCGAGAATCAAATCCACTACCTTCCGATTACGATTCCATAGCACTAACCACTAGATTGCGACTGTCCGTACAGGGATCCATCCATTTATTAGAGAATGTACTATTAAAACCTTGTTTCATTCCCTCCACGCGTGAAATGAAAATTCTTTACACCCACAATAGCGTCAATCAATAGGAATAACAAAATAGCACCGCATAATGTGAGCTTTACTCCGATGGAGTTGAAAAAAAACAGGGAAAATAAAATGTGACGTAACCTCGTCGGATCGCCAACCAAATAACCTTTTTATTTTATGTTAAGAAAATCAGAAAGTTCGAACTTCATTCTCAAACAAATTATGGAAAATATATCAGTCGGCGAAATTGCAGCTGTTTGAAGAAATTTACTAACAATATACCGCGAGGGCGGCCCCTTTACCTGTAAAAATAAATAGGTACTGAATCGCTACATGCAACCCCTTCGGAGATAGCACAGGCAAGGAAGAAGTTACACAATTGTAAAAAAATGTATGTCTAATCTAATCTAATCTAAGCTGCAAGGATATATATCATTTAAGATTTATATTAAGTGCATTCCCACAAGCAGACATGTATAATTTCGCGCTAACACATGCCGCGTGTGGACCTACATTATAAGAACCCATCTCAAATGAACATAAGCCCTGCAACTCTTGCCGTCCTTCCCTGAGACAGGGGTGACATTGGCAAAGTGAACCATTTTTCACAGTATGGGTGGTCAGCCGCATACCAACCTATAAGTCAAGGAACATACATGACAAATTACATTTTTAAAATCACTAAATTATAATATGTATGGACATCAAAAAGTAACAGAAAACAAATTTTAATTTAAAAAACCCTAGCCGCCAACATCACAGATTAACCGCCATTTCTTTCTGTCCAAACACACTTCTTTCATTTCCTCCAGAGTCATAACCTTGTTCATACAGGCTCTCCTTTTATTATGACTCTGGATATTCCATTAACCGACATTTTTTAAGGAATAAAAACCTACTACACAATAGTAAATACTATATGTAAAAAGTTTTCCGGTGGGTAACTCCTTAACTATAAAGATCTCTATATTAAAATTTAAATACATACTCAAAAGTTAGATCAATATGGCTCAAAATCTTTGTGCGAACTTTACACGTGTCTGCCTGTGGGCGTGCATCAAATATAAGCCTCAAATGTCAATATACATTTGAAACTTTATATTATAATATTTTCACAGACTTTCAAGTAGGTATAACACTCTTCAAAGCGTTATAACATGTTTGAGGACTGGTAAATAATAATAAGTTTGAGAATTATTGCAGCTGCTTTAAAAGTACACATTGATTCCTTTGTGTTCTCGATACAAAGGGATTACTAGCGATTGTATAAGAACAAGAAAAATAAAACAAGGAAATAAACAAGTTATGTGTCTTGAGACACACACTTAAATTATAACAGATCAATACATTTAGCAAGCAAATACTCCCCAATTTCAGTTTGGCAAATCTCCACAAAAAAAAAAACAGTTGAAATTTTTTGGCAATTGAACAAAGAACTCTCAACAATGGAAGAAGTGCCATCGCTTTTATCTGAATTATCAATATTTTAATCTTTCAGCACATCGCCAGGTAAAACTGAATAAGTGCTGATACAATCATTTGAGCAATCGTGGATAAATCATTTTGTTGGGCGTAACTTCTCATAGTAAGTGAACTAATTTATAAGGAAGTACGCAACTCGCGACTAAGCTACACATATAGTGCAACTTCTAGCCGCGAACATAAACCTTGCAACTCTTTCCGGCAAATCCATGAAACGGGTTGGCATTGGTAAAAAAAACAAGTTTGTACAGAATGGAGGTCAGCTTCATACCAACCAAACATACTGTTTATTACAGGTACTTTTTAGCTGAGTACTTATTAAGACGGGTAATTTTTGTCACGCAATTTTATAACAAGAGGCAACATTTTACTATGATCCGACCGGTCCGTAGTCTAATGGTTAACATTTCTGACTCGTAAATGGAAGGTTGTGGGTTCGAATCCTGGCGGAGCACAAAAAATATACAATTTATATTTTCAAATATGCTCTTCGCTGAGTGAAAAATTCATATACCTTTACCAAAGACCGGTCACTAAAGGTCCATCCAGCCTTACAGCAACTGGGTCTTGCTTGAGAATTGGCGCTTTCTACAGCAACGAGCAAGCTCGCACAGGGCTCTTGAGGTGTGATACACACAAAAACAGCACTTACCAAATAAATCATCCTAATATAATTATTATTTATGAATACCTTAATTTATTTATTTATGAGATGTGTGTATTCTGCCTAAGTAACTTGGCTGACACTTATGCCGGCCTTTGAATATTACAGATCTCCAGGGAAATTAGTTATACGCTCATGTGTGCATACACGTCTTAACCTTTAACCTACCGAGCTAAGAGAGACTAATTTTTTGTATTTACTAGAAAATAATCACCAAATTAGAGAAACTATCAAATGCTGAGAGGTCGGGTTCGAATCCCACTGAGGGTGTCAGAAACGATTTCCCGTTTCGGTTTATATTTCACCTACAAAACACCTAAAACACCTACGGTCTGGACTATTTAGTGTATTATTGTTAGTTTTTCTCACGTATGCTTTCTTTTTTATATTTTCTCACATGTATTTTGCTTTCCCTGTATTTTTTTTCTTTAACTAATTTTTCTTATATGCATGCTACTACATTGTTATCCTGTATTTCCTCTGTAATAACTTCAAAATTTAATATGGCTGGTCACGTATTGCACCATCCGCGTGACTAAGTTGGAATAAATATTTATTATTAAAGATGTATTATTATTATTTTATTTTTTTAAATATATTTGTGGAAAGGAATGCAATCCACCAACCTATTTTGCCTGGCCAGTTGTCTTCATGCGAAAGCAGAAGCTTGTGTGCATGCAACGGCATCTGTTGAACCAGGATCGAAGTTATCGTCGCGGGATTCGAACCAGCGTTATCCGGTTAAAAATAACCTGTCTTGATCCCCGCGGCCATAACACAGACAATTTTATTATTATTATTTCAATTCAAGGCAAGGTTTACTCAGCCTTCACAAGAAATGAGTACCAGCCGCCTAGGAAGCTGAAAAACCCCCACTTCAAATGAAGTGGTTGGCGTAAGGCCGGCCCCCTTACCTGTAAAAATAAATAGTCCATTCGCCACATGCCAAACCCTTCGGGGATAACGCGGCAAGAAGTTACACAATATGTGTAGCTTAGTTGCGTTTTTGCGTTTATCACCACTTCTATTTTAGTGCCTACATATCTACCTTATTTCCTATATTTTTCTTTTAGAATGAATTATTGAAATATCCTGAGTCAAATATAATGTACTTAAAGAAGAGCTTGTGTGAAAAAGATTATGACTCCAGATGAAGTATGCAAGGACAGAAAAAAATATATAGTTGATCTGCAATGAAAAGCAAAGGCTTTAAAATGTTCATTTTAATTAATATTCCTATATATAGATACTTGTATTGTCGCACAAAAAAAAAACGCAACTCAGCTACACATATTGTGTAACTTCTTGCCGCGTTATCCCCGAAGGGGTTGCATGTGGCGAGTTGAACCTATTTATTTTTACAGGTAAGGGGGCCGGCCTTACGCCAACCACTTCAGTTGAAGTGGGGGTTTCCCAGCTCCCGAGGGGGCTGGTACTCATTTCTTGTGAAGGCTGAGTAAACCTTGCCGGTATTTTATTTTGGGGTTTGAAATAAACACCGAAACGGCAAATCATTTCTAACACCCTCGGTGGGATTCGAACCCGAGCTCACGGCATGGAATGCAAGCACTCTACCAACTGAGCTATCGACCGGACTTGTCAATATCGGAAAAAAAACATTTGGATACATGAATATGATTATTTATGTATCTATGATTATTTTTGTTCCTTGACTAATTAATAGGTTGGTATGAGGCTGACCTCCAATACTGTAAAAAAATGATTCACTTTGCCCATTTCTTCCCTGTTTAAGGAAAGGTTAGCCAAAGTTGCATGATTTCTGTTCATTTTAGATTTGGGTCTTTATTTTGTAAGAGCACACGCAACATGAGTAAGTGTTTGTGTGTGAGCATGCATTTAATATGAAACTTAAATGTTTACAAGTCCTTGCAACACTGACTACATATTATAGATTCCTGAATGCATTAAACTCACTAACACTTCAATACATTTTCTCTTTTTCAGGGTTTTTCATTTTATTTTAGATCATTTGATGGTAAAAAAATTGTAATATTATAATGCAAAAATAATAATTCCTAATCAAGTATAGTCGCTGTACCTGTAATCTAATTTATTTTAAAATGGTATATTCATATTTAATGTACGCCCAAAAGCAGAAAATTTTGCTCTCAGACATCCTGCTTGTGTAATGTGTACCTACTAACAAAATAAAAACGTAAATCCTAATTGAATACAACTCATTCTGCACTTTCTTAAAACAGTTATGTTGGCAAAGTGGACCAATTTTAGCCACATGGGTGGTCAGCCTCATACTATAATTGTCATGATAATTTTAACAAAATTTATAAGTATAGGTTTTTTTGTATAGATTTATTTTTAAGAACTTGTTGTTTTTTTTTTTTATACTTAAATGTTATTTATTACTCCTATTCCTTGACTTATAGGTTGGTATGAGGCTTACCACCCATACTGTAAAAAATAGTTCACTTTGCCAATGTCACCCCTGTTTCAGGGAATGTCGGCAAGAGTTGCAGGGCTTATGTTCATTTGAGGTTTGGATTTTATTTGTAAGTACACAATCAGCATTTGTAAGCGCGAACTACACGTGTTTGTTTGTGGGCATACATCTGAGAGCTTTGAATGAATATATCCTTGCAACTTAGATTATAGATAGATTATAGATAGATTATAGATAGATTATAGATAAGGCGAATTCTAAAGTTTCATTGATTGATCTTAAGAAAACTATTAAGGGTAATATTTCTTTTTCAGATTTCAGTTTTCATACCGATTGAGTCAGAAATGATTTTCCATTTCAGTGTTTATTTCCAACCAAAATGAAATACCGGCAAGGTTTACTCAGCCTTTCCAAGAAAAAAGTACCAGACCCCAGGAGCTGGTAAGCCTTCACTTCAATTGAACTGGTTGGCGTAAGGCCCCTTATCTTTAAAAATTAAAAGGTTCACTTTTCACATGCGACGCCTTCGGGAAGAACGCCGTAAGAAGTTACATTATATGTGTAGCTTTTTTGTGTTTTTTTATATAGTTTTCATCATCAGAAGCGCTATTCTGCTAAATTTTTTACACTTAGGATATCAATCCAAGTAGGAGCTTGCTAGCAAATCCAGTTAAAAAACTACAGTACACCTTATTTTTGGGCACAAATCCCTATATCATCGCCTTCCACAGGTCATAAGGAATTTAGCAGAATAGCGCTTCAGGTGTCAAATAATAGTTGAGTAGTATGTGTACAATATTAGGGTATGTTATTAAGTAAAGGGGGGGGGGGGGGGAATAGGTCGCCCTGGCATTAGGTCAGGTCAAGTCAGGTCAGGGTCTGATTTTGGGAAAAATTCTTTAAGGAAAATAAATTTAATAGAGATTATTACCAAGGACTATTTTAAATGGGGATTGAAAGCAGAGCTACACCATGATTAATCTTAAAAAATATTTGGATTCTGTTTAAGAAGTGGCACAAAGATTTGTTCAGCATTACAGAAACTTGGTTGTACTTCTGATCACAACCATTTGCCATCAATGATGCATCTTTCTTGGTGTTTTTAGATGTTTTGAGAAGTTTTCTATTTAATAGTATCGGGATTTTTTTCTCAGACTTCATTAGAGACATGGAAATACAACAAGTTCCAATAGTGTAGGTATACGGCCACTTGAAACTCATAGGACTGATCGTAGTCTGGCATTTAATTCTTCATAGCATAAAATATACTTTGTGGATTTTGAGTGGAGCAAAAGAAATAAAGTTTTATTTTTTAAATACTTTCAGAACAATGATAATAATAACTAGTCAACTTTATAAAGGAGATTTTTATTGGCAGTAGCCACCCTAAGGGTGTTTTTATGTTTTGGAGCTTCTATTAAACTTATGTGTCTTAAGTAACCTCCAGAAACTGCTAACATTGATCTCTGTTCTCAACTCCAGAGGCAGACCATTCCAGTAGGAATGCTGGGGTACAATTTCAAATGCCATATCAAGACCTAAAAAGGCTAACCCAGTTTCATAGCAAATTGAGGATTTACTGTAAAAATGACCAAGCTCACAGAGGGCTCTTTAGGCGTAATCCACACAAAAACATCGCTCACAAAACAATACAGCCTACATTTTAATATTTTCTAATTTCTATGATTTCTTGACCAGGGTTCGGGTCAGAAAAAAACATTACAAACCTTCCAGAGCCATCTTATACAATCCCTCTGAACTTCTTTTACTACCTTCATATTTCTAATTTTTGGTACCAAATAAAAATAAGTAAGGCCTAACAATATCTAAGCATAAAAATTGTGTGAATAGCACGGATTGTTTTTATACCTGTTTTAAATAATTATTGAAGGGGCATTCCTTTGCAGAAAAGTTGAAAATACAAAACAGCTAGAATCTCATTTTGTCAGTTATTGTCATGCGCGACGCCCACTCCACAAGCTAAAGTGTAGATAAACATTAACATTGCGCGCGGGATAACTTTTTCTTATACCTTACAAATAATGTGTTTCCTGGCTACTGAAAATATTGTCAATGTGCCAAACATTCAGAAAGTTACAGTAATTTGTATTTTTCCAATACTTAAGCACATACTATGCGAGATTGCCTTTTATTCCTTACCATGTTACTCAACAAAGTAACAACCAGGGTTTCAGGGAAAGGCGGCAAGATTTACATACGTTCCATTGCGATTCAGATTATTTTCACAATTGCTTGACTTATAGGTTGGTATGAGGCTGACCACCCATACTGTAAAAAATGGTTCACTTTGCCAATGTCACCCCTGTTTCAGGGAATGTCGGCAGGAGTTGCAGGGCTTATGTTCATTTGAGTTTGGATTTTATTTGTAAGTACACAATCAGCATTTGTAAGCGCGAACTACACGTGTTTGTTTGTGGGCATACATCTGAGAGCTTTAAATGAATATATCCTTGCAACTTAGATTATAGATATAGATAGCACACATGCAATGCTTAAGTGTGAATCTACTCATACTTGTGAATATGCATGAAGAGTGAATCCCAAATAATTGTAAAACAGCAACTTTTATAATGCCGCTTTGTGAATTTACTTCAAGGGAATTTACAACATTTGGAGTCTCATGAGCCATGGGTGTGCTGTGCTCTCTGTACATTTTGTCACTGTTAGAAGATAAAAGTAGAGTAGAATTTGTAACTGTAAACGGTAACTCTGTCGCAATTCCGCTAGGGGTGGCCAGAGCCTCTGCAGATTTGCCTCCATTTTTTCCTATCCTTGCATACTTTGTCGCTTTCAGTTTGTTCATAACCTTTTTCATACATTGCCTTCTCTTACATTTAATAATAATAATATAAGGATGATTTAATTGTTGAGCGCTGTTTTTGTGTGTATCACACCTCAAGAGCCCTCTGCAAGCTTGGTTGTCGCTGTAGAAAGCGCCAATTCTCAAGCAAGACGCAGTTGTTGTAAGGTTGTATGGACCTTTCAGTGACCGGTCTTTGGTAAAGGTTTATGAATTTTTCAACCCAGCTAAGAGCACATTTGGAAATATAAATGGTATATTTTTGTGCTCCGCCGGGATCCGAATACACAACCTTCCATTTTACGAGTCCGAAGTGTTGCCACTGGACTACGGACCGGTCCAAGATGCCAACAACACGCAGTGTACTTGAGCGCACCCATCCAAGTACCATCCGCGCCCAATATTGCTTACTTCGGTGATCTATGGGAGCCGGTGCTTTCAACATGGTAATGTCGTTGACGTTATTTGCTTTGTGTATTCCATTCTTTCACAATTTCACCAATCTGATCCAGCCATACTTTTCTCGGTCTTCCTTTTCTTCTTTTCCTTTCACATTTACTCTATATACACGCTTTGTAAGTCTTTCATAATCCATTCATTCTACTTGTCTAAAACATCCAAACCATCTCTTCACATTCTTTTGCCCCTTGACTTTCACATCCTTTTTCAACTTGAATTTGTATTTTACCGATTCATTCTTAACTCTATTTATTCTTAGACATTTTAGTCATCGGTTGAGCCCACGCTTTGACAAACTAATGGTGCCTGAGCTGGAAATTTCATCAGCACGGTCATTCTTACCTACAGAATTTTGTAATATTTGTATGAAGAAAAATCAGCTGTTCACTTGCGGCCATCTTGGATTGACAGGTCTTCATACAAATGCATCATTTGTTTGTCAAAGTGTGGGTTCAACCGACGACTAAAATGTCTAAGAATAGCCCCGTTAGAGTTTTCTCCTGTCATACTCCTCGAGAATTATAATTTTGATAATATTTCCATTATATGCAAGTTCCTTTAATATATATAAAAAAACTACTTTAGGCTCACAGGTTGAGAGTAAAAAAATTATGGAATTTTGCATTGCCATTTACGCTCACTGGAGGCACTGTTGAATGTTTTGCACTGTCCTTGAGATGTTAGCATACTAGTTTTTTTACACTAGGGTACAGGAGTGGCACTCGTAATGTGTGCCTTTTACTTTTCAGGGCAAATGCACACGCTACCCATTTCAAAGACAATTCATTAAAATTCTATTGTCCTCTCCTATAATATAAATTCAAGTTGGAGAACTACTAACCAATGCAAAAAAATATATATTGATATTTTAAATAGGGGTACAAATAATAAAAACAGGGTTATTCATTTTATTATGCCACATTCACAAACAATTTTATGTTCACTAAATAATCTTGGCAAAAGGCAAGCATAATTTAAACTCAAATCCTTGTTTATTAATCCGATTATTTATGCACATTCTTGACTACTTGTTTATGTTAAAATGTTTTAAGTAGATACCTGTCTACTCAAAGCTTTCGAGCTCTTTGAGTTTTTTTTTGTTAGTTGAAAATATATGTGATGCAATCGGCACATACTTAGGCTGCAAAAAGTATTTTTTACAAATTTTTTCAATGAGCACACGTCACAGGTTCATGTGACTATGGTACTCAGCAGACAATTAAAAATATTCGTCAGCCTTCAACCTAGGCACGTTGCCAAGTGATGTCAGTTCATTAATGGCGACAAAAAATACTGCTACCTACTAACTTCAGACCGATCAGCCTTCTTAGTGTGCCAGGTAAAGTGCTATGCAAGATTCTTATCCATAGGGTAAGATTATCCACCCAGGAGAGGATCTCAGATATACAATCTGGCTTTATGCCAGAAAGAGGTTGCGTAGACCATATTTTCTCGCTTAGACAGATAGTCGAAAAACAGCTGGCCGTAAATAAAAAGGTCTACGCGGCTTTCGTAGATCTTGAGAAAGCCTTTGACTCGGTGGATAGAAGTATGATGTGGTGTGTGCTAGAGAGGTATGGTGTAAACAAAGCACTTTTAAATGCGATACGCGCCATCAATGTAAATAGCAGGGCGTGTGTCAGGGTGGATGGAGAATACAGCGAGTATTTTAATGTGTACAAGGGTGTGAGACAGGGTTGCATAATGAGCCCATGGTTATTCAATATAATCATGGATCATTGTGTTAAACAAGCGAATCTGGAAGGACATGGCATACAAATTGGAGAGAGAAAAGTCGGAGTTCTGCTTTATGCTGATGACGCAGTATTAATTGCTGATTCAGCAGCGGAACTCCAGACAATGCTCTCTAGTCTGAGCCATGCTCTGTGTGCAAACAAGTTGAAAATTAATGGAAGTAAGACGAAAGTACTGATTTTTGACAGAAGGGATGAAACTGAAGAATGCACGTTCATGTTGAATGGTACGAAAGTTGAAATTGTGAATGAATTTAGATACTTGGGAAGTATGTTTAAAAAGAGTGGAAAGATGACAAGAGAACTGGAGAATAGGGTGTGCAAGGGAAGGCAAGTGGTCGGTGCAATAGGAAGAATAGCAAAGAACAAGCGATTGACGATGGATCTGAGAACCGCGGTACACAATGGCATATTGTTACCGACTTTGATGTATGGAAGTGAAGCATGGACAGTGAATGATAGCGAAATGAGTAAAGTATGTACGGTGGAAATGAAGCATTTGAGAAGCATGACAGGAAAAACTCTGAAGGATAGAGTTTATTTATTTATTTATTTATTCTTAAAGACACCAACAGAACAAAGGAGTAGCACATACACAAAAAAAACACAATAATACAAATACATAAGTATCTCCAATGCTCCAATAATAGGTGCCTATCGCATAATCTTATTTTAACAATAATTAATTAGCGGGAGTAGGTATTATGAGTTGGAATAGGTAAATACACTATGCCGGGGCGCTGAGCTTCAACGCACATATACAGCATACAATGCTGTACAGCGATAACCAACGCACACACGCACAATGCACCAGATTCATAAAACGTCACCGGCAATGTCTATAAAATGCTTGCGTTGAAATTTCAGGCATTTAATAAATAAAAATAAGAATACTGAACGCGATGTCAGCCATGCAAACAGAAATAAAAACATAGGTACATGAAAATTGTTTACAAATATAAACAAAAATAGAATAGAATAGAATATTCAAACCATGATTTTAGTTAGGAATAAATATAAGTTAGGAATGAATGGGTAAAAAAATAATGTAATTTGAAAAAGGATGTGAAAGTTACGGTACAAAAGAATATGATGAGATGGTTTGGGCATGGGGAAAGAATGAATGATGATAGACTGACAAAGTATATATACAAAGAAAGTGTGAAAGGAAAAAGAGGGAAGGGACGACCGAGAAAAGTATGGAGTGATCAGATTGAGGATATTGTGAAAGAATGGGATATACAAAGTGAGCGTAAAAGAAGAAAATGCATGAAAAAGGTGATGGATATGCATGAATTGACTGAGATGTATGTAAGGATAGGAAAAAATGGAGGCAGCTATGCAGAGGCTCTGGCCACCCCTAGCGGAATGGCGACAGAGTTACAGTTCATGTGAGGACTTCATTAGAAAAGAAGAAAGGAAAAATAGGAATAGAAGAAAGCAATACATAAACTCCCCTCAAAATAGAAAAATGTGTGAAAACTAAATCACTCACTAAGAGTTCTGTTGTATCTCCCATACCTTTTTCTTTTTAAGTCGCGATGCGAGAATTAAGGGGAGTTATTCAATACTTTATACTCTGGATACAGGTCCTTTGATGTGTAGAAGAATTAGGATTTGATGTATGGAATACTAGTGACGGATAGCACTTTTTTGTAGAAAAATCATTGGTATTCCAAACAATTAATTTAGAACTGTTTGCACTATTTTCTGTTACTGTCTTTTATCCAAATAAAAAATAGAGGTATTCTAAATCAACAAAGGGAAAATGTGATTCTTATTAAATTGATTTATGCTAGTTGGATGCTACATGGATTTGTGACATTTGACTGTTAAGAAAAATTCAAACATTGTTCACATGTTCCGGCTCCATTTGCCAAAAATACACTATCTAATTAAATTTGCATGAACCACTAGAAAAAAGTGAAATCGTGAAAACTACTGGTAATAATTTTACAACTAATGCAATAGGGTATTTTCACATTTTTCTTTTTTTTGTGATTTAAATTCTTTTATGCTTTATTAGCCCAAAACTTCTTGAATTCTAATTTTAGTTGTATTTTTAGCAAAGTTATAAGCATTTTAAAATCGATCTTTGAATTTTCGCGCCAAAACGCTACTAGATGAAGTTTTCTCGCGTGACGTCACGGTCTTGTAAACATCGCCGTATCAACTGACAGCCCTCACATTAATGTCATTCAAGCATCGCTTTTTCATGTTTACATCATTGCGGATGTGTTTTTTCAAGAAGTTTGTGTGTTTCTTTAAGAACATATCATTTGTTTTTGTTGTTTTCATTTGTTTCTGTTGTCAACAACACATGTTAACAGAGTATGGAATGTCAATAAAAGAACGTGACGTCAACATATGACGTCACATTACCCGAAATACAAGAAGCAGATCTCACATCCGTTTAAAAACTTGTCCAAAAACCTATATTTTCTTTTTTAAATATAAAATCGAAAAAAAATATTTTCGGCTTCAAATCAACATATTATTATTAGATTTTTCGAAATCTATCAAAATAATATACTTTTTATCATATTCCTCACTATTGCAAATACCCTATTTATACAAAAAAAAACATTTTCACACTTGGAAAAGTTTATATGAAAGAAGCGATCCTGATTTTAATCTAATTAATGATAAAATTGCAATGCTTACTATCTTTAATTATATTTTTGAACTGAACTTCAACCATTCTGAATTTGTATTACTTTTCACATTTTTGTATCATCTTTATTTTTTTGTTTTTTTTTAATCAATAATTGGAAAATTTACTGGTCTTTTTAACAGTCAATCTAACTGTGTAATTTTTCCTGTAACTGCTTTTTCCAAAATAAAAGTCCTTCCAGTATTCCTTGACTTATAGATTGGTATGAGGCTGACCACCAATACTGTAAAAAATGGGTCACTTTACCAATGTCACCCCTGTCTCAGAGAAGGTCGGGAAGAGTTGCAGGGCTTGTGTTCATTTGAGATAGGGTTTTATAATGTAGGTTCACATGCGGCATGTGTAAGCACAAACTTCTACATGTGGGAATGCTTTTAATATGAATCTTAAATGTAATATATCTTTGTAACTTAGATTATAGTAGTGGTAAAACATGAATAATACAATAGTTTTTGACACTGTAAGACTCCCATTATCCAACCATTTTATTTTATATATCTTACATGGCAAAGAGCATGATTCAACAATGCTAGCTTTGTAGCAGGAAAAGGCGGCAGTTTTTGCAGCAGTAAATATTGCATTATTGATAACAGTTATGGTTCCTAAGATAAGCAGAATATATCTGTAACTACTCAACAACTAATGGTGTTCAAATTACTTTTATTTCATATTGTTTTATTGTGGAAGAATCCCAAGACGTTTTATCTGTAATTTGCTTTGACACTCAATCATCAGAATACAGTCATGTAGAAAATATAATCTAACAGATGCAAAGGAATCTGAGCTTTAAAAAGATTTGTGTCATTGTCTTTGTTATGGTGAGTAAACAAGCAGAACGAAGTGTTCTTATCGATGAATCTCCAAGGGTTAAAGCATGACTAATGAAGTAACAGGTGAAGCGGCCGTTTTCAATAAACCTGGAAAAAGGTGGATATCATTTCTGACTTACTTTTTTTTAATATGCAACTATGAAACTAAGCTGCATAAATAATGCAACTTATTTGAATGTTTCCCCCAAAGGATTGGCATATGGCAGGTGAAAATCATATATTTTTACAGGTAAGGTGACCAGCCTTATGCCAATAATTATTTCAATTGATTCTCCGCTCCGAAGGAGTTTTTTGTTGTGATGGCTGTGTAAAGCTTCATAATCTATGATTTTCATGTTTTATATAAACACCAAAAAGGGAAATTATTTCTCGCACCCTTGATGCGAAACAAACCCTAGCCATCTGGCTTTGAAATGAAGTGTTCTACCAACCGAGCTAATTACTGGACCTGCCAAAAGATGCAATACCAAAAAAACTATAGCACATATCCCCACACATCTCAAGTTTTATGATTTTATAATCTTGGAGAAAGACTAATGTTATGAACGATGCAAGAGTATTTTCTTCAGTTATCATGAAAAAATAAAAAAGATTCATACCTTCACAGCAGCCGTCTGCATCAGCTTCTTCATGGATCTTCCTGCTATGTATTGGTCTGCAGCAAAATTCTGCAACTGGTCTACCATTTTGTTGTGCATCATAATAATCAGGAAAATCAGCTGGAACCCAGGACAGCAAATCTGAAATTAATGTAGATTAAAGTTAAGAATAAAATGACACTCTTCTTCATTCACAAAAAAAAGGTCAGAAGCGGAAGGTATGGACGGTGAAAATGAATGACTTAAGGAGTGACAGGAAAAACTCAAACGGGGCTATTCTTGGACATTTTAGTCGCCCGTTGAGCACACACTTTGACAAACTAATGATGCATTTGTATATAGACCTGTCAACCCAAGATGGTCGCAGGTGAACAGCTGATTAGTCTTCATACAAATACATATTACCAAAATTTGGTAGGTAAGAATGACCGTGTCGATGAAACTTCCAGCCCAGGCATCATTAGTTTGTCAAAGTGTGGGCTCAACCGACGACTAAAATGTCTAAGAATAGCCCCGAAAGAGCTAAGAATGAGTGGAAAAATGCAAGTTGAAAGAGGATGTGAGAGTTAAGGTGCAAAAGAATGTGATAAGATGGTTTGGGCATGTAGAAAGAATAGATGATGAAAGACTGAAAAATATACATATACCGAGGTAATGTGAAAGGAATAGAGGAAAGAGAAGACCGAGATAAGTATGGTTGAATCAGATTGGTAAAATTGTGAAAAAATGGGATATGCAATGGATGTCGTGGTAGAGGAAGACCGAGAAAAGTATGGAAAGATCAAATCTCTGAAATAGCGAATGAATGGGATATCCAGAGTCATAATAAAAGGAGGACTTGTATGAAAAAGGTTATGACTCTGGATGAAATGAAAGAAGTATGCAAGGACAGGAAGAAGTGGCGGCTAATCTGCAATGTTGATTTCTAATGTTGGTGTATTCATTTGCTACATTTTTTGCATAGGAAATTTTTGACTTTTTTTGTATAGATTTCTTTGTAAGGTTTTGTTCTTTTTTATGTTTAAATGTAATTTATTATTCATATTCCTTGACTTATAGGTTGGTATGAGGCTGACCACCCATACTGTAAAAAATGGTTCACTTTGCCAATGTCACCCCTGTTTCAGGGAAGGTCGGCAAAAGTTGTGGGGCTTATGTTCATTTGAGGTTTGGATTTTATTTGTAAGTACACATTCAGCATTTGTAAGCGCGAACTACACTTGTTGGTTTGTGGGCATACATCTGAGAGCTTTAAATGAATATATCCTTGCAACTTAGATTATAGTTATATTATAGTGTAAAAGAAGGAAATCTATTGGGGCTTCCACACGCTTGCCAACCCATCTCAAGTCAAGCGCACAGTGTGTCGTCTAGAACATGCTAGCTGGACAAAATTTTGTCTGATGGACTCATTTTGTCTAGCTAGCATGTTCTAGACGGCACACTGTGCGCTTGGCTACAAGCCAAGTGCAAGCCAAGTCGTCTAGAACATGCTAGCTAGACAAAATGAGTCCATTAGACAAAATTTTGTCCAGCTAGCATGTTCTAGACGACACACTGTGCGCTTGACTTGAGATGGGTTGGCAAGCGTGTGGAAGCCCCATATGAAAAATGTGATGCAGATAGAATTGAAAGAAGTATGCCAGGATAGGAAGAAATGGAGGCAACTATGCAGAGGCTCTAGACTTCTCTAGAGGAATGGTTATAGTAATGCAGTTACAGCGGTTCTACATGCTTACAAGTAATCAATTTAATTGCATACAAAAACTTACAATATTCATTGCAAAAGAAAAATTATTTTAGCTCCTTCTACAGGGAGTAGTAATGTGCCATTTAAAATGTTTTTATAAAATTATACAACAGAATATTCTTGTAAAGTTGTGAATATTATAATTCTACACCTATATTCACACTCATTCAAAATTAATCTACTGTAATGTATGTGTGAATTATACTTCCCTGTATTGTCAAAGGTACAATAGAATACATTCATGTATTTAAAATTCTCGGTGCCAAAATTATTGACAATGATTGCCAGCTTTTCATGTTTATATAAAGTGACATATTAAATGTGTCTATATCAATGCTTTGAAAGCAAAATTGACTCTAACTAAAATCTTTGCAATATTGAGTTAATAAAATTCCTATGGTTGAATTTTTTATTTAGCATTTCTTGAGTCAGGCTTGACACCAACTACAGCACTTTATTTAAGTCTAATCAAACACCCAATTTCGCATCATTTGAAAGATGCAATGACCAAATAAACTAATGGAATAATGATCCTTATTTTTCTTTTCATGGTGCTAATTCCCTTTTTATGGTGTTAATTTATAAAAACTGCTTTCTGAAAAAACTATTTCTATTAAATGGGCAAACGCAACTAAGCTCCACATATAGCATAACTTCTTGCTGCATTATTCCCGAAGGGTTTCGGATGTGGCGAGAGGAACCTCTTTATTTTTAGAAGTAAGGAGGCCGGCCTTACACCAACCACTTCAGTTAAAGTCGGGTTTCCCAACTCCCGAAGGGGCTGGTACTCATTTCTTGTGAAGGCTGAGTAAACCTTGTCGGTATTTTATTTTGGGGTTTGAAATAAACAACGAAACGGGAAATCATTTCTGACACCCTCGGTGGGACTTGAACCCGGGCTCACGGCATGGAATGTAAGCACTCTACCAACTCAGCAATCAACCTGACTATGGGTTAAACCAGAAACAAAGTGTGACTGATTGATGATTTACAATAGAAATATCAAGCTTCGGCATATTTACAAATTTAAAACTTGATTATGTATACTGTGCTTCAAGCTTCCGTTAAGTCGAGGGTTGAAATTGATATTGGCGATATAATTTAGTACTATTTGAGTCTGATAGAATCTTTCTCTATCTTCTATTCTTTCTCTATTTCTAATCTTGTATTCATGCAGAAGGTAACTTTGTGCGTGCAATCAAGTACTGTGTGGTTTATAGATTAACAAAATGACACGATAAAAGAATATAGCTGATTACATGGCGTAAGTAAAAGATTTTTTCTGAAAATCATACCTAGTCATAGAAGTAACATAAACGTGAGTAGGAGATGAGTATACTACTTCAACTTTTATTCTCATAAACATTATTTATTACCTAATGTGATTTTTAGCATTTCGTGAAAACATGCATGTAAGAAGAAAACACTTTAAGAAACAGGTGAAGACTTGATGCCATCTAAAGAACTAAGAATCAGGGTGAACAAATCAAGGGATTTAAGCCCATGACACTTCAAACATATGAGTAATTAATCTAATACAGATTTTCTTTTTCAAAAATAACGTGAAAACTAGTCTGGTTCTCAGAATACAATGGTATACTTTTAAATTAACTACAAAATGTCGTTTACTAGATATTTTTCTTCACAACCTAAATTAATTGAAAACCAGCATATCTATACTCATTATGCAGGAGCAATGCTAATAGAAGAACATAGTAAACCATACATTATTTGCATCTTAACTAGATATCTATGTGGGTCAGTTGAATATTATAATGTCCATACAAATGAACAAGTTGTTATTTCTTTTTTTATATTTATTTTGCCATTTTTAAATTAAATTTACGATTTAGCAACCTCATAATTATATTTGATACTAGTGTCTGATTCCACACAATATCACCAAGAAATTGAGTGAAAAACTCATCTGAACAGAAGTAGAATGCAATAGTTGATGTAATAAGTGAACTACATGCTTGTCCCAAATTTCATCCCATGAAAGGAATTTTTAAACAGTGTTTTGTTACTGTGATCAGGGTATTGAATATTGTGTGCTAAAATGTTTTCGTGCTGCTAAGAAAGAAAGCCTATTGTAATTGTTTTCTTCTTGAAGATGTAAAATATGTTTTTTTACAGATATAGTAATCAATTCGGCGCTAAGGATATATTTGCTAAAATTTAATGGTTTTTTTATTTGAAAAAAACAAGCCTCATTTTTTTCAAGTGAAAGCTTGAGTGAGCCACCCCAATATGAAAACCTAGATAAAATAAGGTACAGGATGTTGATTTTTAACACCGTTATAAAAGCGGACTTTTATTTTTTTTCATTTTCAAACCTCACACATCTATAATCTAATCTATAATCTAAATTGCAAGGATATATTCATTTAAAGCTCTCAGATGTATGCCCACAAACCAACAAGTGTAGTTCGCGCTTACAAATGCTGAATGTGTACTTACAAATAAAATCCAAACCTCAAATGAACATAAGCCCCACAACTTTTGCCGACCTTCCCTGAAACAGGGGTGTTGTGTGTTGTGTTATTTTGTGTTTTATTCTGATTTAAAGATTTAAAAGATCGAACTTACACGTACCTGTTTGTGGGCATGCATTTCATATTAGTTTTGAATGTTTATATTTCATTGCAACTTATATTCTAGATTATTATAGATGGTCATTGAACCCTTTTGTATGCAAACTAGGACTTTGTATGGTGGGTAAACTTTTTAGTTATATTTTGAAAATGTAACTACTGATTATTATTGGTATTTATAAAATTTTAAGAATCGCAGCCTTTTATCTTATTTTAACCCTTTGACTACCAAGAAAATTGCTAATACATTTAGTATGGAAAATTTTCACTTTGTATGGCGGCTATACTTCTAATTCACTTTTTGGAAAAAATAATGATGGAAATATATACGTTATTATTATTGTTTTACATTTGTGCAAGATCATTTTTTTATTAACCCTCTAACTGCCGAGGATTTTTCATTTTTTTTTTCTTTTGTATGGCAACTCCCTAAATCGAGATCATGATGAAGCAATGATTATTATCAGTAGATAGCACTATTTTAGTAACGAATTCACAGAAAATTTGAAAAAAATCGTTGGAGCCGTTTTTGAGAAAATCGCATTTAAAATTTTCAGCTCTTCGGAAGCCATCTTGAATTTTCAAAAAGGAAAAAAATCTTTCCTTATGAATTGTAGTGACAAACTTGTTATTTCTATTAAATCTAAAACAAATTTAAATATCTTGAATTTTAATGGGTTTTTGTTATATTTTCGATTTAAAATTTGAGGTCGTGTAAACAGTGCTTTATAATATTTTTTTCAAAATATTTATTTTTTCATTTTGTAAAAATTTATGTTGTCTATAATATTGTTGAACATTACATTTTTGTTGACCCCTTATCTTTCGAGAAAATCACGATTGTTTGTTTTTTTCATATGGCAGCCCGTAGACACAGATTAGCATGAGTGTTGCCATAAATAATTTATTAAGTTAAAAATTAAGTTGTGACAACTCTGAAAATTTAAAAAAAATTCTTGGAGCCGTTTTTGAGAAAAGTGCAATTTCATGTTTTTTTTGTATGGCAGCCATCTTGAATTTTCAAGTTGGTGTAATGCCATGTTATTCATACTTAATACATGTCCAAAAAAGTTGATGCAGCCAAAATTTGGTATCTCTAGGTCTTATACTTTGGAAAGTGACACACATACATACACACACACACACACACACACACACACACACACACACACACACACACACACACACACACACACACACACACATACAGACGGACGTTTTTGAAAGATAGTGTTTTTTGGCATGTCCTGCACCAGGACAACTCATTTCCGTGAACACCTCGAAAACAAATTTTCACACCAAATCAATACTTTCTTTATAGCCTTCAGCTATAGCAAGAAAGTAAAAAGGAATAATGACTTTGAGATTTATAAAAATAAGAATCCATATTCACCTTTTAGAGCAGCAGATCTCCAATGAAGGTTTAAAATTCAGATATGGTTTGTTTTTTTTGTCATTATTTCCAGGTCTAATTCCTGTTTATTCATGACTGCCAAGCAACTGAAAAATAATGAACAAAAAAATTAAACACTTGAAAACAAACAAATTTAAGGGTATTAAAAGAACTAATACTGTATTTCATAATGACAGATATAAGAAGGGAATGAAGTTTAGTTATTGGAAAACATGAAATACTTATTTTAAAAAGTTTCATGACTATAATCTGTCAATTTTAATGCGTTGAATGGAATTTTGAAAAATCCTTGGAAATTCGATGGATGAATAACAGGAAATAAATAAATTTGATAAGAATTAATATTATACTCACAGCAAGGACTGCATTGTTAAAATTTTGTTTTCTTCTTGAATCTTGAATCTTGAGACTTCATACACAACATCATCTTTTTTAACAGAGTAAATTAATTTTAGAAATACAATAGCTGACAATATTAAGTTAAGTAAGTACTTTTTCAATTACAAATCAAAATAATATTTTAAATGGCAAAAGCTTTGAGTAATTTTTTCATATAATGTGTGCCTTTTAAAGGAAGTAATATGATTTTGACGTGCATTTCACATGTTTCATTACATCAGGACATCATTTTATGAAAATGGTGACCTTTTGTACAATGCAAGGATATCAAAATATGTATTTATGCTTAAAGAAATACTTTTATTTCTTTCATTTCAAAAGCTTTCATTCGTTCACGATGTTTTCTGAGTTAATCAGACGAAAAGCGTGGAGGTCAAAGCTCTGGCAACACTATGTTGTGAAAAGGAAAAATACATATTTTTTAAAGCTGGGTAACCTTTTTTTAAGGGTGTCAATATGAGTATACAATCATACTTATAATGAATTTTGCAAAAAATGCATGTTTTTGTTAGTAGATGTTGCATCAGAAAGTCAAATATATCTATCAATTTTTCTAAAAAATAATTCATGAAATCAATATTACAAAAATGTGGAATTTTCTTTAGCAAAACTTCCAGGGCACGCTATATTGATCATTATGATTAAAGCAAAAACAATTTTACCACAATTTACAAGAACTATTCAAGAAATTATAAGAGGTGAATGATTTTCTCATTTGATTTGGACATGCCACAGGATGTAAAAGTATTTCTTGAAGTAAAATATTACATGTTAAAACAAGTTTGTTGTTGGCCTGCATCCTAAATAATCACACAAGATAATTCAATAATAATGACAAAGTAAATAATATTGTAACAGGTGAGATAATTTATATTATAAAGTTTAAAGCCTATGCTCAACACTATACAATATCACAGTTTCAACTATTTTTCCAAAGATTATCATTGTACTTAAGTATTATGTTGATCAAATATGGTTTAAGTCAATAGCTTTTTAATACACAATTACACATAACTTCTATCGTTTGTGTGTGTTACAAGTAGTTCTAAAGGCATACAAGATTCCAATATGTTTTTTTACTACAGCATTTACTGGTATTACTTACCTACTTTGGGGCATCCAAAAAATGTTAATAAGGAAATAGAGATTTATACACTTGGAAGCTTATAATAATTTAGAACTGCTTGTCAATCATATGGTATTTAAAAAAACAAACAATAACAAAATTACATTTTAGCCAAGACAGCTTTTAATAGATGGAAGAAGTGATTACAGAATTAACAGGATAGAAATCATGTAATATGGAATTAATGAGGAATGTAGTCTTTACCAGCAGCCTTTACATGATGTGGTTTATTCGCCAACTCAGGAGTATAACCCAAGAAATGATGTTCTAAAATAAGAGCCTGCCAGTGACAGTGTCAATTACATGGGGGCTGAAATACCAAGTGCCCAGTTATACAGATGCAATAAACCCGTCGATATTCCGACAAAAATAAATACATACATGATTTGGTCGTAGAAATTAAACGTACTCAAGATTGTACACTGCCTTGCTTGATAAATTATAACATTTTCAGCAAAGAAAACGATCTAAAACCCAGCCATATTAGCTATTTTCTCTACGATTAACTAATATAGGTGCGCTTCTCGTCACAACAAAGTTAGTGTTTGCGCAGTATGCACTATGGTACGATGAACGAGAAAATATCTACACACAGCATTATTACAGCTTGTGACATTTTGTACCTAACTGAAACGTGCCGTGTAGCTTATGATCATACCATTACGAAAATAACATTGAATAGCGTAGCGGGAAGTTCAAACATCTGTTTTTGCAATTCTTATCGAAATACAAAACTTAACGTAATACTGAATGAAAATATAGAGGAATGGTAACGTGTTTAGTTGTGGTATCGATATAAATAAGATTGATTTTATTTATATCGATCAGTTGCACACATAACCTACGTTTTATATCTAATCCAATTATTAAGGCGCTTGAATCGTTTATCAAATTAAAATAATACTCCTTAGTAATTTTTCAAGTACGTATAGACTTCCATCAAAACTACGAGACAAACAATAGGTACTTACAGACTCATGTTTTATTTTGTAATTCCGGTCGACTAACATAAAAGAAAATTACTTTTATATTGATTGATTGTGATTTCGTATTTTTCTTTTGTTTGTTAAAGGATAGGGGAGAGTGGTGAGACTTGAACAGGTTGGAGACATGAACACCCCCCTTTCGCGCCTTTATTTGAGGTTTTTTTTTTGTTTTGTTGGCATCATTAGCTCTACTGTCATCTGCTGCCACCATTTATTGTGACGTCACGCCGAAATATCCATAAACGTAAAAGGCAGGTTTATTTGAAATTTTTAAGGTACTTTTCTGTCGTTTACTGGTACATTTACGAACCCTGTAGATTTTTTATAGGCTATGATTTATTGTTCCTGACATTTTATATCAGTGAGGTTGTTCATTGAGGTGTATTTAGTGTTTGAATTTTCAACATTGAACCAACATTAAGGTGGGTAGATTTTGTAGTTGTTAAATTTTTCAAGTCGTGAGACTTGAACATGCCCACTGTGGTGAGACTTGAACATGTTCAAATCTCACCACTACCCTGCACTCGCAACCCTGGCATGTGCCAAAGGCGTAACCGCTACATTACTTTGGAATTATGCATTATCTCTTCATTTTTAGCTATGGGACAAAAGTATCAGCCCAAGAAGGAAACCAAGGTCCGAGCAGAGAGAATTCCTGTAGAAAAATTAGATGAGGCTCTCAAGGAGATTTAAAATGGAGCTTCGGTTAAGAGCACTGATTTTAAATATAAAATAAACCGGACGACATTAGGACGAATAATAAAAAGTGGAGCAGCAACCTATGCCAGCTACAAAAATTCAACAATTTTCACCCCAGGTGAAGAAGAAGAATCAGCATCATACTGTCTTGAGCTCTCGCATGGCCTAACCACGAAAAAATTTAGACAGCTTGCATTTCAATATGCAAAAACCAATAAAAAAAGCTTCCACCAGTTTGGACTGAAAAAGAAGAAGCTGGGAAAGAATGGTGTAAAGGTTTTCTTGAGAGAAATGCCAGAATTTCACTCAGAAACGAAGGGGAATATTTTCTTTCTACAGTTTCTACAACTAAAGCCATTATAATGCCCTAAGCTTAGGAAATAGATTTTTTTAAATATTTCGCATGGAAAAAATTCAATAAAAAACGTTGTTTATTAGATAATGTGTGATTTCATTCCTATGTTCAAGTCTCACCTATGGGGTGTTCAAGTCTCCAACCCAATGGTGAGACTTGAACATAGCTGCCGACCTTCAGAAAAAAATATTTAGTATTAAAACAAACAACTAGATCAATTATGTAAAATTCATATAGGTACCTAGATAATCAACCTGCATAAAAGTGTCAAGAAACTTGGCCTAACGTCATTGGTGTCAGTAAAAAAAAATAAAAACAAAAAATGTGTTCAAGTCTCACCACTCTCCCCTATTTTTCAAAACAATTTTCTCAGTTTGTGTAAACAATGAAAAAAGTCATGTACTTAGCAGGAGGGCTTAAAACAGTAACTTACATATGCTTTACGTTAATGATTATTCATGCTTTTCGTTATTAAATGTATGCCCACAAGCAGACACGTACGTAAGTTGTGCTTGCAAATGCTGCATGTGTACCTACAAATAAAAATCCAAATCTCAAATGAACATACAACACTTTCTCTCAGGGTTAGTCTCCCCTCCACTGGCCCAGGTCCTGTATATCCATCCCATCCGGGGATGTGTCTCAGGACTCGCATGCAAAAGTTATGTGAGATGCGAATGGCAGAAGGCCCTCCCGTGAAGCTACTTTCCCAAGCGTTTACACAAAGCAAAGGAGGCTCAGAAATCACATACAAATGAACATACAACCTACACTTTTTATTTGCTGACCTTCTCTTGTAATATTCGCAGTGAACCATCTTTTACAGTATGGGTGATCAACCTCATACCAACCTGTTAGTCAAGGAATGTGCGACTTTGAAGACACTGAGACAACTAATTCTTCTAAATAAATTTGGTGGTGTAAGGCTGGTTTCCATACCAGTACTCTGAAAACTCCTCTATGTAATCTAAGTTGCAAAGATATATTAACATTCAAAGCTCATAACAAATGCATGACCACAAACAACATATGTATGTTCGCTTATAATTGCTGAATGTGTAAATTAAAATCCAAACCTGAAATGAACATAAACCCTGCAACTTTTACCGACCTTCCCTCGAACAGGGGTGACATTGGCAAAGTGAACCATTTTTTACAATATGCGTGGTCAGCCTCATACTAACCTATAAGTCAAGGAATTCATAAACTCTCCAATTCATAAACAGGTAATGGGGGAAAAAAGTGAACACATTCATTATAATTCTAATATGATTTTAATTTTGTTCCAAAATTCCAATACATTTCAAATACAGGATCACATTTTTATGAATTTCCCACATGTGGAGAATATTTTTTGATATCCAATGATTATATTTTTTACAACAGATTAAGAAAAGTATACATGTATGTAGATAGAAAAAGTATACAAAATTTAGGAAGACAGTCTACAATACCATTATACATTAGAAAACATAACATCAATGCATTAAATGCGATAAAAAAACAAACTTCATGTAATATTTTCAACAAAATATGAAAAATTCAAATTACATTTTATGACTTCACGTTTTTTTTTCATAAAGCATCCTTGTTAACCTTGTAAAGAAGAAATACATTTTGTAATATTGAAATTGATAAATATGTATATTTTGTTAAATATAAAAACATGCACTTCAATTAGAAAAACAGTAGAAAAAATGTTATAAAAATAAGTAGGTAGTTCCACTATTTAATGTCATTTGAAAATCTCAACTACTTGTAAATTATTACGGAATGTTGAAAATATGGACCGAAGAAAAGTCAAGAAGACCTATCAATGTAAGGGTTTTATTCAATTTTATGGAATAGTTTGAAAATTGCATTTAATATGGTTTTACCTCTTTGAATATGTTTTAAATATGTTAGGGTAGAAAAATGAGATAATCGAAATAAGTTTGTACATAATTAGATTTAATTAAAAAATAATTACAATAAAATAAACAGTTTAATTTATTTAAAAATGCTGCCTTTCGTCTTCTTAAGAAAGAAAAAATATATATCCAGATACAAAACATGGCAGGCTTCACTGCCAAAATATACATATATTTTTAGATTTATGTTAATTATAAGTTCAAACTATTCAATTGAAGAATACCAATGCATATACAAAAAAAAAAGAATCTATTGCTGTAAAAGAAATATGAGAATAATTTTGTTATGCCATAAAAAACAAATATACATACAACATTAACTGAACAAATTAAGAATAAGTAAATAAAACTAGCAAGATTTTTGCTGAATAATGTCAAAATTCAGAAATTAAATATTTGTAGAAATGTTATGAAAAAAAATGGCATTCAATTTGCTAGTACAACAGCTTGATAATATTATATAATGTACCTACCTACGCATTTAAATAAAAAATAATGCAATAGATTATTTAATTTAAACAGAATTAGGATGCTTTTGAGAGTCTCCTTGAGCTGGCTGATGCCCACCACCTTGCTGATTATTCTGGTTGTTGTCAGATTGTACGTTGCCATGATTCGAGGGTTGCTGTGGTTGACCTCCACCTACAGCTGGGGCATCAACTTTAGGTTGCTGCACTTGGGGTTGAACTGGTTGAGCTTGGGCTTGAACCTGTGGAGGTTGAGCTTGTACTTGTGGCTGTTGGCCTTGATTTTGTTGGGAGTTCACTTGCTGAGGGTGACCTTGTTGCTGAGGTTGCTGAGGACGAGCTTGCTGTTGGGGGGGACCTTGTTGCTGAGGGTGGACTTGTTGTTGCTGTGGATGAGCTTGTTGTTGGTAACCCTGCTGTTGTTGTGGGTGACCTTGTTGCTGGGGGTAACCTTGTTGCTGTTGTGGATGACCTGGTTGTTGCTGAGGATGGCCTTGTTGGTAGCCCTGTTGTTGTTGCTGAGGATGACCTTGTTGATAAACCTGTTGCTGAGGATATCCCTGAGGATTTTGTGGGTAACCCTGTCCCTGATACTGAGGATTTCCTTGATGGTTGAATTGCTGAGGTGGAGGTGCGAATTGCTGTTGTTGGAACTGACCATGGCCCTGTTGATATACCTGAAAAATAAATCACAATTTTAATGGCATTTCATAATGCTAAATAGAGCAATATTTCAAAAATAAAAATGAAAATCATACATCAGAATTTGGATGATATTGCTGATTTGGATGACCATACAGGGCTTGCGGAGGCAACTACAAAATAAAAAAATGGATATATGATATTGAAAAACTAAATACAAGTAAATTTTATAATACGTGGATTCTCTAAGATGTTCATTACAGGTAGGTGAAAAACAAGCAAAAAAAACCAAACACGCCCTAAAATGATTTAAAATGTAAATGTGTATAGGATTGCCTTGTGAAAAAAAAAAGGTTATTTAGTATTAAACACCGACCATGAAAGTGAAAGTTTTAAACTTGAGTTATTTAATATGTTTTAAATTATATAAAATGTAAATAATTACAACTCCCTGTTGCACCAATCGTTGCACTTCCTCCAAGCGATTTCTCTCAAAGTTTTGGTATTCCTCTGGAGTGTAGACTTGTTGTTCGTCCAGTCCTTTCCAGCCTTGATCTTTCTCAAATTCTGCTCGACGTGTTTGAATGAGAAACTCTTCATAGCTGATTAGACCGTCTCCGTTGGTATCAGCTTCCTTGAAGACGTGCTCCCTCATTCGCTCCATTTCCTCTTGTCTCTCCCTCATATCATCTTCAGGTGCTCCGTTTTGGTACATTTTATCAAGCTCTTTGAGAAACAAGGCCTTGACTTCTGTCTGATCCCACACGCCATTGCTGTCCACATCTAAAAAATAGTGATGCATTCAAAATAATGGATGAAATTTTGGACAACATGATGCATTACTAAATTACTGAATTTCTTGGATCATGCAAATAAAAAATTAAATAGCATGCAGCTATACTAAAACATAATCATCCATCTATTATATCAATAATATAATTTGCAAAGATATATTAATGTTTAAAATTCAATACATGCCCACAAGCTGACATGTGTAAGTTCGCGCTTACAAATGCTGCATGTTACTTACAAATTAAAATCCAACCTCAAATGAACATAACCCTTGCAACTTTTGCAGACTTTCCCTGAAACATGGGTGACATTGGCAAAGTGAACCATTTTTTACAATATGGGTGGTCAGCCTCATCTATAATCTAAGTTGCAAAGTTATATTAACATTTAAAGCTCATATCAAATGCATGCCCACAGGCAAACACGTGTAGTTCGCGCTTACAAATGCTGAATGTGTACTTACAAATAAAATCCAAACCTCAAATGAACATAAACCCTACAACTTTTGCCAACCTTCCCTGACACAGGGGTGGAATTGGCAAAGTGAACCATGTTTTACAGTATGGGTGGTCAGCCTCATACCAACCTTTAATTCAAGGAATCAGTTAGAATTAGTAAAAATTATCACATGATAATTTCAAATGCAATTATCAGCCAGTGTTGGAATTTATAACTTCTCAAATAGCCAATATTCTATGGCTCTATTTGTACCTTAACAAAATAACTACAAATAATGAAATATTTCTTTAATACATCTTGGACTTGAAAATAAATTCCATGCATTTTGTAATATTTTAATTGACGGATGGAGAACTTTCTGTTGAACCTAGTATTATTTGCATATGACCCCCTTGACTGATAGGTTGGTATGCGGCTGACCACCCATACTGTAAAAAATGGTTCACTTTGCCAATGTCACCCCTGCTTAAGGGAAGGTCGGCAAGAGTTGCAGGGCTTATGTTCATTTGAGATTGGGGTTTTTATATTGTAGGTCCACATGCAGCATGTGTAAGCGCGAAATTATGCATGTCTGCTTGTGGGAATGCATTTAATATGAATCTCAAATGATACATATCTTTGCAGCTTAGATTTAGATTTAGATTTAGACTTTATTTTTAACACAAACCAAAAGCTTTGAGATGGTTTAGTTAGCACTTAGGAAATAAAGAATGGTTACAATGTGTCTTTTCACAAGTGTTGGCTACTGGTTGTGAAGTGTACGTTAAAAAAAATAGAAGAGATTCTTTAAGTTGAAAATACAAATATATTAAATTATGCAAACAAAATTGTCAGAATCAAAATTTGAGTGCTCAGAAGCTAAGGTAGACAAAATTTAGATTAAAAGCTTCGTCAAACAGGAAGTGTATTTTAATGTTCCGGTTAATGGTGCTGCCTTTAATTGCATTGAACATGTCTACACCTGTCAAACAGGAAACTGAGCTACTAGTGGGTGACAATCCCTGACGAGTCCGAAGTGGCAGTGTATTTTAATGTTCCGGTTAATGGTGCTGCCTTTAATTGCATTGAACATGTCTACACCTGTCAAACAGGAAACTGAGCTACTAGTGGGTGACAATCCCTGACGAGTCCGAAGTGGCAGTGTATTTTAATGTTCCGGTTAATGGTGCTGCCTTTAATTGCATTGAACATGTCTACACCTGTCAAACAGGAAACTGAGCTACTAGTGGGTGACAATCCCTGACGAGTCCGAAGTGGCAGTGTATTTTAATGTTCCGGTTAATGGTGCTGCCTTTAATTGCATTGAACATGTCTACACCTGTCAAACAGGAAACTGAGCTACTAGTGGGTGACAATCCCTGACGAGTCCGAAGTGGCAGTGTATTTTAATGTTCCGGTTAATGGTGCTGCCTTTAATTGCATTGAACATGTCTACACCTGTCAAACAGGAAACTGAGCTACTAGTGGGTGACAATCCCTGACGAGTCCGAAGTGGCAGTGTATTTTAATGTTCCGGTTAATGGTGCTGCCTTTAATTGCATTGAACATGTCTACACCTGTCAAACAGGAAACTGAGCTACTAGTGGGTGACAATCCCTGACGAGTCCGAAGTGGCAGTGTATTTTAATGTTCCGGTTAATGGTGCTGCCTTTAATTGCATTGAACATGTCTACACCTGTCAAACAGGAAACTGAGCTACTAGTGGGTGACAATCCCTGACGAGTCCGAAGTGGCAGTGTATTTTAATGTTCCGGTAAATGGTGCTGCCTTTAATTGCATTGAACATGTCTACACCTGTCAAACAGGAAACTGAGCTACTAGTGGGTGACAATCCCTGACGAGTCCGAAGTGGCAGTGTATTTTAATGTTCCGGTTAATGGTGCTGCCTTTAATTGCATTGAACATGTCTACACCTGTCAAACAGGAAACTGAGCTACTAGTGGGTGACAATCCCTGACGAGTCCGAAAGTGGCAGTGTATTTTAATACAAAATTTTCTTTGATGCCGGGCGTTTTTTTACAACCAAAATTAAAAATGTTTACTGAAACATTGATCTAAAAAAACAGTGCTTGTATACATAAAACAGTGCTTAATAAAAATGTTTCCACAAAGACAAAGTTTTGCTAGATAATGCGTAAAGCAGAAAAAAATATTTTCTTTAGGGTCGCTGAACATCGTGACCGGTGACGACAACTGACTAACGTCGAAGCAGTTTAAACACGATATACACGATGTTACGGCGTTCAAACGCTGACGCGCTACAAGCGCTTCCTGTTTGACGAAGCCTTTAGTGTTATGGCTAAATACTACAAAAAGTGTTTGCCAAGCGGTGTAGGTGAATTCAGCGATTACATGATACAAAGCAATCAAATAGGTGTTTGATTGGAAATGCTCGATAAACTTAATTTATTTATATTTAATATAGAAGCTATGCGATACTTAAAGTAATGTAATCAAATACACAGTTATGTATACTTAATGCTATTTTAAATTATCGTACCATGCACAATTTCAGAAAAAAACTTTTTATTATTTGTATTCCACAATAAAAATTAAATTTTTATTTGAAAAACGATAAAAAAAATACTATAGATGATTGCATCTATAGTATTTTTGTAGATTGTTATTTATTTAAACTGAAAATTCAGAAGATTTGTATTCAAAAAAATATCAAGAAAAACAAGTTATCTTTATTATTCCTAACTAACAATTACTAATATTTTAAGTCTTCTGACAGTTATCAGGTATTCATAATTTGAACAAAATATGTACTTTTATTTAACATATTAGGTAAAACTTTTGATAATAACAAATATGAAAAACGGCGGTAGAAGATTTTCCCAAAAATAAAATAAATACATCAAATAAGAGAAAATTATTTTCTTGGTATTTCGGTATGACTTATTTAAAAAAAAACCTTGATAGCCATTTTTATTTGAGTATTCTTGGTTGAAATTCCTAGACGGACTAGACATTCACCGTGGAGTTTTGAATTGTAAGTAGTTTTTAAATGCATTCTTAAACAGGAGAAAATAAAAACGTGAATTGAGCTTAAAGTTTCAGAAATGAATATGAAGTTCATAAAATTTGTCATACAAAAATTGAACAATGTACAATCAAGTAAATATAACAAGCATCTAGATATGTCTGATCGACTTTTTAGAACACACAAAGACAGGCACACACACACAGAAATTTACCATGAAGAAGGAAGAATGAATGTGGATCAAAATCTTGAGTATCCATGTGATCCTGCTTACTCCAGACTTCTTGAAGCTGATCCCGGCTGCCGGGATGATGGAGCTTAAAAACCCAACAAAAGAGAAGAAATTAAACAATAGTCCTACTCACCGTGGAGCATGAAAAATGTCTTAGGATCAAAGTCCTGGTTTTCCATGTGATCCTGCTTTTCCCATACTTCCTCCAATTGTTGGCGGCTGCCTGGATGATGGAGCTAAAGGAAAAATTCTCATAATCATGATTTTGATAGTATTGACAATTAAACGCCACTCCCACAACTTGTATTTTTTTGTGAAAGACAAAAAGTTTAATACCCAAAAAACTCATGCCTTCATGAATCACTGCAGTGTTTTTAAAATACTATAATACCAAGTATCAATCTATTTTCAAAGTTGTGAAATCCTTATTGCTGTCAATTTGACACCTTGAGTGATGAAAGGATGTACTATGTGTAAGTTTTTTTGGTCCAATACTTATTTGATGGATAGTTTTAGCAACAATTAAACAAGTTTTAAGATTACTCTGATAAAGTTCTGTTATATGTAAAAAGGATCACATGCTTTAGCTTACCGGTTCATGTTTTTTATGTTTCTCTTCCTTCTCCTTCATTTCTTTTTCATACTCTTTTCTATGGGTTTCATCCAGTGATTGAAGTTTCTGTTGCTTTTCAAACTCTTTTTGCATTTCATATTCCTGAATAAAAATAAAGAAGTATGATTAATTTACAAAAAAGTAATGTCTTTACTTTAGATTTTGTAGGGTTTGTGTATTCACACAGTGAAAATTCATTTTATTTAAAAAATTTTTTTTTTTTCTAAAACGTACTTTGGCAAAATACAGGAAAAGCCTTACATAAATCACATAAATACACTGAGTTGAGTTTTAACAGTTCCCAAAAGAAAAGGTTTATATTTTTTATAAAAACTAGGGAAGCCTTAGCATAATAGAACAATCACAAATATTTTTAAGCAAGTTTTTTGGAAAAACAATATTTGTTACAATTGGTAGAATCGATAAATTATCTCCATGAATAAAAAAAACATTATTCATCTTCACTAAATTTTAAAGAACTAAAAAATCTATTCTTCTTTAGCCCATTTCCGTCCACTCCTGGACGAAGGCCTCCTCCATCTGTTTCCATATCGACCTGTCTTGTGCAATCTGCGTCCAGGTCGCGCCAGCATGCCGGTCCAGGTCATCCTTCCATCTCAACTGTGGTCGCCCTACACTTCTCTTCGTCGTTCGAGGTCTCCAAGTCAGCATTCTTTTTGTCCATTTGTCATCCGGACTTCTGGCTACATGTCCCGCCCACTGCCATTTCTGAGTCATTACACGGTGGATTATGTCAGTGACCTTTGTATTTTCTCTCACCGTTTCATTTCTGACTCTATCTCTAAGGGAGAGTCCTAACATGGCTCTTTGGGTCGTTCTTAACTTCTCGGCACTTTGTTTTGTGAGAGTTACTGTTTCTAGGCCATATGTAGCTACTGGCAACACACATAGTTCATACACCTTCTTTTTCAGGTTTATGGGTATTTTCCGGTTTTTTAAAATATATCCCATTTTTCCGAATGCAGCCCAGCTTAATCCAACCCTTCTTCTAAGCTCAGCAGTCTGGTTTTTCTTATCTATTCGGATACTGTGACCTAGGTATATGTATTCTTGGACATCCTCGATATTGCTGCCCTCAATCCTAATTTGAAAGTTTTGTGTGCCCATTACTTTGGTTTTTGCCAGGTTCATACTCAGTCCTACATCTTTAGAGGCCTCGTTCAGTTCCTGTAGCATTTCGGCTAACTCTTCTTGATTGTTACTCATAACAATGATATCGTCAGCAAATCGTAAATGGCTTAGGTATTTTGCATCTATGAGTACTCTTTTGTTTTCCCAACTAAGCTTTTTGAAAATGTATTCCAATGCCAGTGTAAACAGTTTCGGGGATATTAAGTCACCTTGTCGGATTCCTCTTTTATCTTGTATTTTATCCGTCGACCAGTCCTCATTGAATTTTACCTGTAAGGTTGCATTTTGGTATAGGTTTTTTATTAGAGCTGTATACCTCGAGTCAATGCGTGCTTGATCCATTGCTGCCAGTATGGCCCATGTTTCGATGGAATCAAAAGCTTTTTGGTAGTCGACATAACCTAAGCATAGTGGTACATTATATTCTGTACACTTCTCTATTAATGATCGAACAGTATGTATATGGTCGGTGGTACTGTATCCTTTTCGGAATCCTGCCTGTTCCACTGGTTGGTAAAAGTCAAATTTGTTTGTCAAACGTTTTGTGATAATTTTTGTTAGTAGCTTGTACAAAACACTGAGTAGACTTATTGGTCTATAATTTTCAACGATCTTAGGGTCTCCTTTCTTGAAGAGTATTTTAACCTCCGCATTTCGCCATGTCTCCGGTATCTTCTCTTCGTCTAGGCATTTGTTCAACAGAACACACAAGGCGTCTTCCAGATAATTTTCGCCATATTTTAACATTTCTGCAGTGATTCTGTCCTCACCTGGGCTTTTCCGGTTTTTGAGCTCCTTCAGTGCGGCTCTGACTTCAGATCTGTTTATTTCTGGGATTTCTTCTGACCCCACATTCAATACTGTTCGATTACTTTGTGTTCTCAGCTGCCAAGGTGTTGGAATGTGTTGGTCATACAGATTTTCATAGAATTTTTGTATGATGTTTACAATGCCTTCTTTCTCGTACATTAATATTCCTTGGTCATTTCTCATGCAAGTAATTCTTTCTGTGCCTTTACTGAGCTTTGAGCGTAAAACTTTCATATTCATGTTGTCTTCTATGGCTTGTTTTATCTGTTGGGAATTGAATGCTCTGGTATCTTTTCTAATTGCCTTTTTGACAAGCTTATTGATTTCCTCATATTGTGGAGAACATCTGCTAGTATTCCTTCTAAGTTCTATTAGTGCCATCGTTCCGGGTGTTATCTTGGAGGTTTTCTTTTTTTTGAGAGTACATACGCTCTTTACTGCTCCATGTATATCACCAACAATCTTCGCACTCAAATCGTCGGAACTTAGATGTATTAAATCTTCTCTTGGTCCAATTTTCTTTCTTATATGTACCTGGTATTCCTTCTCTCTCTCTCTTAAATCAGTAGTGTCATGTTTTTTGGTATTTGTCACCATCTTTTTCCTTTCTTTTCGGAGGTTCACAGATATTTTGGCTCTTACTAGTCTGTGATCACTACCTGTGTCAAATCTATTTAGGACTGATACATCTGAACAAACTTTTTTATTAGATATAAGAAGGTAGTCAATTTCATTTTGCGTAGCCCCACCTGGACTTCTCCACGTCCATTTCCTCTGTACTGGTTTTTGAAAGAAAGTTGACATACAATACAGGTTTTCTCTACTCAGAAAGTCGACCAGCATTTGTCCTCTGTTATTTCTATCTCCCAAACCGAATTTTCCGATATTTTTAGGGTCTGCGTCGGTTCGTTTTCCTATTTTAGCATTAAAATCGCCCATTACAATTGTCAGTTGAGAGTTTGCCTTTGCCATCGCTATATCTTCATAGAATTGTTCCACGTCTTCATCTTGATGTGTGGTTGTCGGTGCATACCCTTGAATGATCTGAATGGTATATTTTGGTTTTAGTTTAAGGGTTATATATATAACACGGTCAGATATTGCCTTTGTCTTAACTACAAGTTTTCTGATGTCTCTATGCACCAGTAGTGCCACTCCCCCCTGTCGCGTCGTGTCAGCATTTCTCTGGAACATAAAGTGGCCCGATGGAAGTGAAGTAGCTTTTTCACCAGCCAAACGTGTTTCACTGATTCCTAGGACGTTCCAATTTACACCACTCAACTCATTTTCAAGTAAGTAATTATAAAAAATTATAAAAAACACAGAGTTTTATTTTCACAAATTGAGTTTTTATTTCCACCTCAAGTACTTTCGACTTATTCACGTCATTATCAAGAGGATACATAAATACATAGATACAGAAAGTACTTGAGGTGGAAATAAAAACTCAATTTGTGAAAATAAAACTCTGTGTTTTTTATAATTTTTTATAATTACTTATAAAAATGAATTTTCACTGTGTGAATACACAAACTTTAAAAAGTCTCATTTTCAAGTGCAGTAAGATGTTCCTCTAATCTCATAGTGCGTATGTTATATGTAGCCACAAATAGTTGATTTCTCTTGTTGTTCTTTCTCGATGTCGGATTTTTGCCCCCCCCAGAATCCGTGGGGCTGACTGCATCGGCAGTGCGGGATTCTGAGCGTTTTGCTCTACCCGCCTGGGGTATACCTGTTTTGAAAGTCGACATTTCATATTTGGAGGGTTTTTTGGCATTTCTACACCACGCTTGCCATGCGAGTTGGTGTATATTATCTTCAGCCGCCCCTAACATGGGGAACAGACACTGTTTGTAGCCGCCCACTCTGGATCAGACGCTACTACCTGTTGGTCCACGGGAGGTATTTTATTTCTCTCCTGCCCTGCATATCTGCCGAGCTTTCCCCTATCCGCCACCTGGGGACGCGTCCTATAGCGGTTACAGGCTCCGCCGTAGGACTATTAAAACACTTATATTTTCACTAAATTTTTTATATAACTAACATTTTCAATCTCTCAATCATGATGACCGAGAGATCAAAAACATAAATGTGAACAAAATGAGGGAAAATAAAACAGTATTTATAAAAATAGTTTCATAAAATTTAGTCTATAATCTATAATCTAAGTTGCAAGGATATATTAACATCTAAAGCTCTCAAATGCATGCCCACAAACAAACACGTGTAGTTCGCGCTTACAAATGCTGAATGTGTACTAACAAATAAAATCCAAACCTCAAATGAACATAAGCCCTACAACTTTTGCCGACCTTCCCTGACAAAGGGGTGACATTGGCAAAGAGAACCATTTTTTACAGTATGGGTGGTCAAGTAAAGATCAAATATAAATTTAGTGGTCAAGTAAAGATCAAATATAATTTTTCAGTGTTCATGTACAAACCAAACACAATTAAATATTATTAAGTTGATCTACCTTGAATTCCTCTCTTCTCTTATTGTCACCTTCAGCCAGATCTGCAGTAGTCTTGGCAATGAGTTTCTTCAGATCTTCGATTTCAAAAGTATGCGGGTTGTTGTGATCCACATGTTCCACTTGAGAGCTGATCTTTGCATGCGCAGTGTCAATGTCATTAGTCAGCTCAAACTGCTTGGTGGCAAAATGCCGGAGCCTCTCCAATTCATTCCTTTTGATCTCATCGAGCTTTGTGCGTACATTGTGGTTGACAAAATCAAGCTCGTGAGCAATTTTTCCAGTCTAAAAAGTGAATAGTTTACACATTGTATTAATTGTGATTGCGAGTCATGCACTTTGTTATCATTCATCTAGAAAGAAAAAAAATGTTTGCGAAATCGGTCATGGAATTTTAATATACTCGCCGTAATCAATTGTTTTATTTTTATCTTTTAGTTTATATATCTATCTACTATCTACTTCTATCTATCTATCTACTATCTATCTATCTATCTATCTATCTATCTATCTATCTATCTATCTACTATCTATCTATCTATCTATCTATCTATCTATCTACTATCTATCTATCTATCTATCTATCTATCTATCTATCTATCTATCTATCTATCAATCTATCTATCTATCTATCTATCTACTATCTATCTATCTATCTATCTATCTATCTATCTATCTATCTATCTATCTATCTATCTATCTATCTATCTATCTATCTATCTATCTATCTATCTATCTATCTATCTATCTATCTTTCTATCTATCTTCTATCTATCTATCTATCTATCTACTATTCTATAAAATTCAACGGCCTCCCCATACAAAATAAATGTGCGTTAATGGATGAAAAACTGAAGAACTCCTGCTCAGATGCACGTCATATTCACAACAAATATTGTTCAGAACTTCGGATGTGCATCCTCATCATAAAAAGATTTTAAATTGTTGTTTTTTAAATAAATAAACATGATCGATCACAACACCTTTTTATGTAAAACCTATGCGTGAAACAAAACTCATTTTGACATTCGAATTTCAAATAAATTGCCAGCACTTCAACATAGGCTTCAATAGATTAAAATAAAATATTCTTTGTTATAATTCACATGAGTTTTTATTTTTTAAACACTACCCGTTTCGGGAGAAGCAATACCTCCCATCTTCAGGTGTAAATATAAACTAGCATACAATACATTATTTGAGGATTTGAATTACAGAGGGGGAGGGGGGGGGGGTGTTATGTGGGCGGGGCGTAGTAGGAAACATAGAAAGTAGGGGAGAAGTGTTAGGAAATATGATAATATTGAAGAGATTATTTACTGAATTAATATTTTTTTGGATTTCTAGGTTTTCAAAATTATTCATGATTTTACCTTTGTAGGGAATGGGGTGAAGGAGTTTTAGTTTGTGGGTATGAAAGGAATGGTTAGACTCTATTATATGGTTGGCGAATTCAGAATGACCGTTGCTTGTTAGGCAACAGCGGTGTTCTTGAATTCTAGTTTTAAGGTTTCTTGCGGTTTGACCTATATATTTCAGATCGCTCTTCGTTTTGACCTTCGTTTGAGATTGATTCTTGCGGTTTGACCTATATATTTCAGATCGCTTCTCCCGAAACCGGTAGTGTTTAAAAAATAAAAACTCATGTGAATTATAACAAAGAACATTTTATTTTAATCTATTAAAATGAACTTTCACAAAGTAACTGCTAAAAACCTAGATAATATAGGCTTCAAAGTTGCCATACAAATCGATTCTTTTTCGGTTGAATTCCGTTGAGTACCTACCTATATTCTTTATTTATTTCAAAATTATACTTCAACCAGTTATAACATGTATTTTTTAGACATAATTACGATCGATTAGGTCAACTTTTTATATGAAACCATACTTTTTGCGGCATTTAATTTTTTTAATATAATTACAATATATAATCTAAGTTGCATAGATGCATTAACATTTTAATTCATATTCAATGCACTCCCCCACGGAGACACGAGTGAGTTCGCGCTTACAAATGCTGCATGTGAACTTACAAATTAAAATTAAGGCCTGTAATGAACATAAGCCCTGCAACTTTTGCCAACCTTTTCAGAAACAGGGGGAACATTCGGGAGTCAAGTACCTTACCTTAAAAGTAAAACGGAATAATTGACATATTAAGTCAACAAGGGTTTCTAGGAAATATGAAACTTTTTTCGTATTTTCTATGAGAGAAAACACTAAACGAGTGTGAAAACCCTGTAGTTTAGAAGTTTTCATGATCATTTCTTTATAATTTATTCACTTACTATGAGAAGTTCTCCGCAATGAAATGTTTTATCCACGATTTCGCAAATCAGTGAATGAAGCACTTATTCAGTTTTACCTTTAATTTGGCGATATAATGTCTGTCTTTTCTTTATAAGTTACTGAAATTAACTTATCTTTTACATATTCTAACATTACAGGTTCTTCAACTGCAAAAAATGTTTTCAAATTCAACTTAAATGCGTTTTCTATGGATCCAAGATACTCAGAACATCTAATCTAATTTGCAAAGATATGTTACATTGGAGATTCACATTACATGAAAAGAGCTCAATTATCTTTTTACCGCCAAAATTTTTAAATTATTTCTTAAAGCATTTAATTCACATAAAGAAGGTTAAGGTAATAATGATTGCGAAGCCATACTTAAAACTACCCGTAGGGCCTAGCAGCCAACCGTGCGACAGCACGGTCGGTCTGCTAGTTCATTGTAAAAATAATCACACAGTACTTTTTTATGTTTGAAAATGAGTACAACTGGTAAACACTTTCTTGATTCATGCCTCTGCGTTTTTTCTACATGATTTTTTTTTATCTCAAAGTACACAAGTATGAAGTTTTATTGTATAAACAAATAAATTTATGGCCTGAAATAAAAATAATCCAACTCACTCTTATATCAACTTCTTCAGCTTTTTCCAGCTTAGCTCTAAACTCTGGATCACTTTCAAGAGCTTGAACGACTTCCTTCAGATACCGATGATATTCCATATAATCCTCCTAAAAAATCATATTTAAGAAAATACAGTATAAGTTAACCATATCTATATAATTTAATATATAAACAAAGTTGCAAAGATATATTAAAATTTCAGATGCATGCCCACAAGCAGGCGCATGTAAGTTTACGCTTTTACACACTTACACTTACAAAATAAAGACCTATATCTAAAGTAAACATCTGCAACTTTTTCCAACCTTCCTTGAACCAGAAGTGACATTAGCAATGTGAATCATTTCTTACAGTATGGGTGGTCAGCCTCATGCCAACCTATAAGTCAAGGACATAGTTACAAAAATTAAGCATTGTGAGTACTTCCATAAATATTTATACATAAAATTGTGACATTACCTCGCAGCATGGGCATGCAAACTAACATTTTCTTATTGTTTGTTGCAAACCTTAGCAAGTCTCATAGACCTATTATCCTGCAGAGATTTTTTTAAATTCAAAATTTTGCAATAAGTATTTCAATTATGTAGGTTTCTTTTTAAGAGGTAAAAACTAAAATGTTTCATTAATTAAGCTGACATTGATAATTAAATACTTTCAAACAAAATTTCAAGATTCCAAATAAAACAATCATTTCAATAGTATTTCAACCAGAAATACAAGACCTAACAATGTAGGTACATAATTTTGAATTGCTAAAAATACAATTTGATACTTTTTGCTTATGAAACAAAAATATTATGCTTATCATTGGGGTGAAGAATTGACCTCAAATAATAAAATTTATCACGCTCCTATTTTATTTATTTTTAAGTTCAGTAGGTGATCTGAGATCCACCATTTTCATTTCATTTCGATAGAATTTTTGGAAATGGTAGATTGTTTGGCATTTGTAGAATATAAGCCCATAGAGTGGCTAGTGCCACTAAATGGCGCCATATAAAATTTATTAGTATTATTAAAATTCAAAAAGTATATTTTTAATGAATTCATCTATGTGAACATTGGTTGTACTGAAGATTTCATTTCAACACGTCAGACTTGATGAAAGAGTGTCAGCGATAAACAGAAAATAACTTGAGTGTAAACACTCTTCTCTTTATAATCTAAAATTTGAATGTCACACCTTCTAAATTGAATTGAAATATTTGGACTATCAAACATTTGTGTGATATAACAATGTGTTTACTGCATTTTACTTTTAAGCTTTATCATTAACAAAGTACGAACATATGTATATCATTAAAATTACACATCATAAGGCCTTAATTCAGCCCACCAGGAGCCCTGGTGCGAAGAAAAACATAGGCTCCTCTAACACATCTTCTTTTACTGAATAAGAACTAAAAACCCTATTTACCTAGGAGAAAACCCCTGCAGTATTTTATGTTATCACAATTATTTATGAAAATTCTTTGGGGCCTGCAAAATAGAGTTAAAAATTAAATTATATTAAGTCTTTCCGGTCCCTTAAACCAGGCCTGATTATTCATGACAAAAAAATGCATGTTCAAATACACAGCATTGACAAACACAGATTAAGTTTGGCCAAATCTAGTAATTGATATTGTTACGAAATTAGGGTTCAATTGTCTTTCCAAATTAAAAATACACAGGTCTCCTTTAAAACTTATTTATTTTACACTGTTACAATATTTATTTTCACACTACTTTCTCGATTATTCTACTTGGTTTCGGTTCACTGATCAGATGGCTTCGATGTGTTTGTTAGTCGCTATGATACTGGCCCGCTCTGCAGGCCATTCGCACCTTTATACTCTGTAGAGCAGTATGATCTAGAACCAAAGTTGCTAGACGGTTCCAGAGTAATTATTACTTCTCGACGCTTCACGTACTACCTAGAGATACAACCAAAATCCTACCTACAAATGTAATACAGAATTCCTATAATTATAACAAGTACCTACTTAGCCTAGAGAATTCTACACTTATACACAATTATCGATCCTACCTACCTATACCTATGAGGACTCTTATAACTATAACTACCCATACTTATTTCAATATTTATATTTACATAACACTACCCCCCACCTAGACTGTTTCGTCCCGGAACAGTCTTGACTCTGTGTAGGTAGGGGCATGCTGATCCACGTCGACACCCTGTGGTCAGGAAGAAGTGGCAGTCCACGGATTTCTCCCCACTGGCTCTCGGCTGCGCTTGCTCGCAGCACACCATGACGCTGATGCCGACTCCCGAGAACACTGCTTCAATCATACTCCGGATTATCCGCCAATCTCGATTGGCGCGGCCGCCACCCATCTTTGGTATTGCCAGACGCGCCTGCTGATCCTCCAGCATGTAGTCACGCAGCTCAACAAGGCCGTCCCACAATGCCTTGTAGTCATCTTCCAGGTTGCTGGAATCCGGGACAACCAGGCAGTATGCTTGTTGACGCCCCTTCGGTAGTCTCAGAGCTCTTCCTTGCGGGCTGCTCGAGGGTTGCGGTTCTCCGAATTTGTATCGGAAGACCCGTGCAATTCCTCTAGACATATCTAGATCTTCCGGTACACTGCATGCCAGTGTGTGGTCCCTAGTGACCTCAAATAAGTCCTTGTGGACTTCTGTGGTCACTCCATGGCGAAACTTCTGCCCTGCCTTCGCGTTCTCCCAAAACGTCTCAAAGGCTGGTGATCTTTCGGATGCGACGCACTGTCGTACTTTTTGGGCTGGTTGGTCATCATTATCGCCTAGGTATGGTGAGAGGCGATTGTAGTGCACGACCCTTGGTTTTCCGTTTGGTCTCTTTTTTATGCGGTAGACCACATCGTTGATGCGCTCCAAGATCTCGTACGGCCCGTCCCAGGAACGCTGAAGTTTCGGACAGTATCCTTGGC
Organism: Agapetus fuscipes; assembly: GCA_951799405.1. Taxonomy (NCBI): domain Eukaryota; kingdom Metazoa; phylum Arthropoda; class Insecta; order Trichoptera; family Glossosomatidae; genus Agapetus; species Agapetus fuscipes. The sequence goes on along the minus strand of OX637332.1, from coordinate 16,067,235 downwards.
GCCTCTTGGGGTCAAAAAGCCACACCCAGTCACCAGCTTTGTACCCCATGCTGTCAGCTCTGGTGTCATAGCGCTCCTTCATTTGATCGCTGGCTTCCCCGATGTTCATGCGGACCTGATCATGGATGTCATCCAGCCTCCTGCGAAGGTCTGTCACATAGTCTTCTCCGGCTAGGTCTTCACCTGGTTTGCAGCCAAATTTGAGATCACAAGGAAGTCGCATTTCTCGCCCAAACAGTATGCTGCTGGGAGTCTTCTTCGTCGTTTCCTGAACAGCCGACCGGTAAGCCAATAAGAACAAAGGCAGATGTCGGTCCCAGTCTCGCTGATGGCTGGACACTACTTTGGCTAAGTACCTCCCCACGGTACGGTTCATCCTTTCCACCATTCCATCAGACTGTGGATGTAGCGCAGTGGTCCTGGTCTTGTAGATCCCTAGCCGCTCACACATTTGCTGGAAGATAGCAGCTTCAAAGTTCCTTCCCTGATCAGAATGTAATTCCAGGGGTACGCCAAACCTGCTGATAAATTCGGTAACTAGAACTTCAGTCACGGTTACGGCCTCTTGGTTAGGGATTGAATAAGCTTCCACCCACTTGCTGAAGTAATCCATCACCACCATGATGTACTTGTTACCCTTCTCAGTTGTAGGGAATGGGCCAGCTATGTCGATGGCAATTCTTTCAAAGGGGCTGCCAACATTGTACTGACGCATTGGTGCTCGCTTTTTCCTTTGCGGTCCATTGGCCGATGCACAGGTTACACATTTTCGGCACCAATCTTTGACGTCCTCGCTGCAGTTGATCCAGTAAAATCGCTCTTTCACTTTCTCCAGCGTTTTCTTAACGCCTAGATGTCCTCCAGAAGTTCCTCCATGAAGCAGTCCAAGGATTTCCGGTACTCGGCTCCTCGGAACGAGGGTTTGCTTCCTTCTAAGTGTGCCATCTTCCTTCTCGATCTTTCGTTTTAGAAGCCCTCCTTCTATCACTATGGATCCCCATTGAGCCCAATAAGCCTTGACAGTTGGTGATAAGGGGGCGAGTTTTTCCCAGGTTGGCCTTTTTCCTTCTCGCGCCCATTCCATCACATACTTCAAGTCCGGATCATTCAGTTGGTCTTGGGCCAATTTTTCATCTTGCCAGTCCTCATCTTCAGTGGTCGTCCTTTGGACAATTGCTACCTTGTCCTCCATCCTGCTGCAATGTTTGCAGTCACTGGCGCATGGTCGTCTGGATAATGCATCCGCATTTCGATGAAGCGTGCCAGGTCTATGTTCGGAGTCATAATCATACTCCTGGAGCCTTTCAATCCATCTAGCCACTTGCCCTTCTGGGTTTTTGAATTTCAGAAGCCAAACCAGTGCAGCATGATCAGTCCGTAGTGTGAATTTTCTCCCGTACAAGTATTTGCGGAAGTGTTCCACTGATTTTATCACGGCAAGAAGCTCTCGTCTGGTCACGCAATAATTTCGTTCTGGCTTGGAAAGCACTTTACTGAAGTAACCCAGAACAGTCTCATGCCCATCCTGTATTTGGGAAAGAACACCTCCTATCCCCACATTACTAGCGTCGGTATCCAGGATGAATTTTCCATCTTTTCGTGGGTAGCTCAAGATGGGGGCACTTGTTAATCTTCCCTTAAGCTCTTCAAATGCTTGTGCGCAGGAATCACTCCAATGGAAGCGAGTGTTTTCTTCCGTAAGCTTGGTGAGCGGTTTTGCAATGTCCGCAAATCTTGGCACAAACCTCCTGTAATAAGTGCACAGCCCCAGGAAACTCCTAGTTTCATGTTTGTCCTTCAGCACGGGCCAGTCTCTTACTGCCTTGATTTTGGCAGGGTCAACTTCAACTCCACGTTGAGAAACTATGTGTCCCAGGTAATTTACTTGTTTCTTGAACAGGTTACACTTTTTCGGGTTGAGCTTCAGTCCAGCGTCTTGTAGTCGCCCGAAAACTTGCTCCAGATTTCTCAACTGATGGTTGAAGTCCTTTCCCAGGATGATTATGTCATCCAAGTATACCAGGCAGGTTTCCCATGACAGTCCTCGCAGCACATTCTCCATCAGCCTTTCAAACGTGGCGGGGGCATTGCATAAGCCAAATGGCATCACGGTGAACTGCCAAAGTCCAGATCCAGTCGAGAATGCAGTTTTCTCCTTATCTTTGGCATCCAATTCAACTTGCCAGTAGCCACTTTTCAGGTCCAATGTGGAAAAAATGGTGCATCCTGCCAATGTGTCCAAGGTGTCGTCAATCCTTGGCAGAGGGTAACTATCCTTTTTCGTAACATCGTTGAGCAGTCTGTAGTCCACACAAAATCTCGTGGTACCATCCTTCTTTTTCACCAGTACCACCGGGGATGTCCAAGGGCTACTTGATGGTTCTATGATGCCATCCTTGCTCATGTCTTTGATGATCTTGTCAGCTTCTTCCCGCTTTGCAAAGGGTAGTCTTCTTGGAGCCTGTTTTATTGGTCTCGCTTCTCCGGTGTCTATGCTATGTCGCACTACCTTGGTTCTTCCCAGACGGCCATTAGAGTCCTCGAAAATGTTCTGGTAGCGGCAGATCAAACTCCTCACTCTCCGTTTGTTTTCCTCGGTTAGACCTTGGGAAGCGTCGTGGACCAGGGCTTCCAATTGTGTTGACAATTTGTTTCCTTCGCATGACATGTTTGTCATCTGTTGCACAATGGAAGTTATCCTCTCACATCTGCCCAAAACAAAACCTTCATTCATTTTAACTGGGTAGCTGTTCACATTCATGATCTTGACAGGAATGGTCTCCTTTGCGCGAATCACTGTTCTTGCCACCATGACTCCTTTGTTAACATTGTCCATGTTCTCCGGTTCTATCATACAGATTTGGTCATTTGTACTACCGGAATCCAGGCGGGCACTCACTATCATCTCGGATCGCCCCTTCACTTCGGTATTCTTGGCTAGGATAACACGTGCAGCCAGTTCTTTCCGTCTTTGCAGGATGACTTCTTCATTTCCAATTTTAATGGACCCTTTCTTTAAATTTAAACTGCACCCAAATCTGTCCAGTATGTCCATTCCCAATATAACGTCTTCTTCAATGTTGGCCACCAACGTCCGATGATCAAAAGTGGTGCTGCCAATTTGGAAGGTGGCAATCGTCTCCCCATACACCTGTGCTGACTCTCCCGTGGCGGTGTGCAGAGACCACTTTGTTGGTGCAATCTGCTTACCTCGTGCCACTATGTCGCGTCTCAGAATTGTCCTGGTTGCTCCCGTGTCCACCAGTAGTTCACGAGTTACTCCATCTATTATGCCATTGATAAAAATGCTGCTGGCTTTTCCTCTCACGGTTGCGACAGTAGCAGCAGATTTCAGGGCCTCTCCAGCGTGGGTCAACGGTTGCCCCTTCCCATTAACCCTTTCTAGTTTTCCGCAGCCTGTTTTCTGGGTTTCTGAGGCTTGGGACACTTGGTGCTAAGGTGGCCCAGCTGTCCGCAGTTCCAGCAGCGTGGGTCTCGTCTTCGAGGTCTCAGACGTTCCAGCACTTTTTCAATTAGCTCCTCGGTTGTAGGTAGCTTGACCTCCTCTGCCTCGACTGCACGAACCCTGGCGTGGCCCCTGATGGACTGTTTGACAGCCTCAAACTCGAGAGCTTGGCTGAGCGCCTCGTTCAAAGCCTTGGGATGGGCCAGTTTTACGGCTTGTTGCGTCTCCCATTCCCGCAATCCATTTAGGAACTTGTCCACTGCCAAGCTCTCACAGATGTCGTCGGAGGCTGTCGGGTAAGCGTCTCGTACCAGGCGGGCGATGTCCATTTCAAACTCCTGGAGGCTCTCGTTGGGCTTCTGCACCCTTGTGTTCAGCTGCGACTTGTACAGCTGCTCCAGGCACTTGTGGCCATAGCGCATATCCAAGCGCTGCTTCAGCTGCCCAAAGTCACCACGGTTGTCCAAGGGTATGGCCTGCAGAACCCTGAGAGCGTCTCCTCGGAGCGACAGGCTGAGAACCGAAGCCTTCTTCTGCTGGCTCCAGGCTCCCATCATGGCAGCCGTCTCAAAGAGGGTCAAGTATTCCTCCCACGACGTCTTCCCGTCGAAGGTTGGGAGGTTGTGCTTGGCTAGGGAAGGGTCATCATCCCCTCTTGTGACCCTGGTTGGAGTTGAGCATCCCTGGTCGGTCTCGTCGTGAAGGCCGCCTTTGGGGGAGATTCTGGTGGACTCCATCTGGCACTTGTCAGCCAGCTCGGCACGCAGACGGTCCTCCAGGCTTGCCACACGGGCCTCAATCTCTGACATCGCTCGCGAGCTTTCTGCCACTTTCTTCTCCAGCCCGGTCAGGTTGCTGGTCATCTTCTCCTCCAGCCCAGTCATCTTCTCCTCTAGCCCGGTCAGGTTGCTGGTCATCTTCTCCTCCATGGTTGCCAGGTCCTCCTTCAGGGTCTTGGCGTTGTCAGCCATCTCCGCCTTCAGGTCTTCCCTCAGGGTCTTGGAATTGTCAGCCATCTCAGTCTTCAGTCCTGTCAGGTTGCTGGTTAGCTCCTCCTTCATGGACTTTGTGATGCTGATATTTAGCTCGTCCAAGGCGCGGTCCCCTCCAGACGCCATGACAAAATATGCCGGGTCTTCGCCTGATTGTTCCAAGGCCTCTATGAGGCGTGCTTGTAAGGCTGCCTTTCCTCCTGAGGTCTCCAGGTCCCTCTCCAGAAGCTCATTTTTAAGCTCAGTGACTTTGAGGTCCTTGACGTTCACTTTAGTTGCCATTTTTTTTCAAAATTTACGTCAAAACAAAAATATTTTCAAATTTATTTAATACAAGTTTTGAGTTTTATATATATAGCTGTTTTGAATACGTACTTTAGCAAAAATAATATTTTTTTTCTGATTACACTGATTGGTAGGTACTGTCTTTTAATATTTATTTTTAATTCACCAATATTTTTAACATAATAATGTCTGATAGTACATAATCATTTATTTCGTCTCAAGTCTTTCAAACACACAGGTAGGTACTTAATGTACATTCGCACACTTGTAAACGAAGGACAGCTATTCAAAAACTTTTTCTCGATGAATCTGGAACGTTCTTTTGTAATATTTTTCAAGATTTTTATTTTTTTTTTTTTTTTTTTTTTTTAATCACACACAATAATAAAAAAAAACTATGGTCCAATTTGATGACTTTCTCAATGCGGTAAAATAGTCATTATGTTTTAGGATGTTCCAGAATTTTTTTTGAACTTGCTTTTTGCGTCTTTTCTTTTAACAAAAATTTATTTAAACACTTGTTTTCACAAAAGTCAGTTCACACAAAGTTCGATTTGACTAAAGTTCATTTTAACACTATTTAATTTATTTTATTTATTTTTAGACAGAAGATCTTAATTTTTCTTGACAATTCCGCACCTGACGCCAATTGTTACGAAATTAGGGTTCAATTGTCTTTCCAAATTAAAAATACACAGGTCTCCTTTAAAACTTATTTATTTTACACTGTTACAATATTTATTTTCACACTACTTTCTCGATTATTCTACTTGGTTTCGGTTCACTGATCAGATGGCTTCGATGTGTTTGTTAGTCGCTATGATACTGGCCCGCTCTGCAGGCCATTCGCACCTTTATACTCTGTAGAGCAGTATGATCTAGAACCAAAGTTGCTAGACGGTTCCAGAGTAATTATTACTTCTCGACGCTTCACGTACTACCTAGAGATACAACCAAAATCCTACCTACAAATGTAATACAGAATTCCTATAATTATAACAAGTACCTACTTAGCCTAGAGAATTCTACACTTATACACAATTATCGATCCTACCTACCTATACCTATGAGGACTCTTATAACTATAACTACCCATACTTATTTCAATATTTATATTTACATAACAATATCAAAAATATGTCTCATAGATGAAGTCTAATATCAGAAAAATCCCACAACAATGTTGTTTTTATATGAGCTTACGCTTATCATTTTTTCTGATTTAAGAAGAGAATATTGATGACAAATGTGTATTTCGGTTTTAATTTGCATATTTGTGATCTTACCAAATGATCTTTGACTTCACTGTCACCTTCAACATTTTGGTCTCCAGGTTTTTTTTGGGTCACTGGTGGTGCAGTGATCATATGTGCTAGGCACGCCAATATGCCCAAGAACACAGCGATCTTCATTTCTAGTCTGAAAATAAATTATAATAAAAACGGGGATACTGCAAGTCTATAATCTCTATAATCTAAGTTGTTAAGATATATTAACATTTAAAGCTCATATCAAATGCATCCCCATAACCAAACATGTGTAGTTCGAGCTTACAAATGCTGTATGTGTGCTTACAAATAAAATCCAAACCTCAAATGAACATAAACCCTACAACTTTTGCCGACCTTGCCTGACACAGGGGTGACATTGGCAAAGTGAACCATTTTTTTACAGTATGTACGGTCAGCCTCATACCAACCTATAAATCAAGAAATAAAAATAAAAAGTCATGCAAATTATAAAAAAAACACGGCAAACAGTGATTCTGTTTATATTTTCATGGATTATGGCCCATGGAAACTAGTACCTACCTTGCAAAATAGCTATGAAACATACATTCTAATCTAATCTAAGTTGCAAAGATATGTTACGTTGGAGATTCACATTATATACATTCTCACAAGCAGACACATACAAGTTCGCGCTTGCACATTCCGCATGTGAACCTACAACATATAAACAAAATCTCAAATGGACATACACCCTGCAACTCTTGCCGTCCTTCCCTGAAACAGGGGTGACATTGGCAAAGTAAACCATTTTTACAGCATGGGTGGTCAGCCGCATACCAACCTATAAGTCAAGGAACATACCTACACGACAAATTACATTTTTTAAATCAATAAATAATAACACGTAAGGACATCAAAACTAAAACAGAACACAAATTCCAATTTAATAAACCCTAGCCGCCAACATTACAGATCAACCGCTGTTTTTTTCTGTCCTTACATAATTCTTTCATTTCCTCCAAAGTCATAACCTTCTTCATACAAGCTCTCCTTTTATTATGACTCTGGATATTCCATTCATCCGCAATTTCGGATATTTGATCCATCCATACCTTTCTCAGTCTTCCTCTACCACGCCATCCATATATTCTTGCAACATATACTTTCTTCGTCAGTCTTTTATCATTATTCATATTTCTTAGAAAGTCCATTTCAACAGTATGGACCTTACTAATTTCACTTTCATTCACCGTCCAGGCTTCACTTCCATACATCAAGGTGGGTATAAGCATGCCACCGTGTACCGCCAATCGAGCATTTTTAGATATGTTTTGATTTTTGGCGTTACAAGCTGTGGCACCCAGTACACACCTGCCCTTCATTATTCTTTTTTCAAGTTCACCTGTCGGCTGTCATTATTCCATCTTTTTCAAACTTACTTCCCAAGTATACAAACTCATTTACCACATCAACGTTCATTCCATTTATTCTAAATTCATAGTTCTTATTACACTACATTAGAAACCTCAATACTGAGATTTAATTTAATCTATCAATAATTCCTTAATAAGAGGATTTAAAAAGTTCTCGGCTAACAGAATAATCACTTGTTTATACCTAATAGCAACCTTCAATATGGAAAACACCTATCATGATAATTGTATCTGAAAATCTACCAAGGTTAGAAATGTGTTACTGTGTGGAAAACTGATGACTGCAAAACCAGAAATAAAATTATGAAAAATTTTAAACATAAATGGGTGTAAACGCGAATGAAATTTCACAATATTTTGATTTTAATTGAATCAAGGTTATAAAATAAACGAAATGGAAAGAAACCAACTTAATATTCATAAGTACACATTTTTAATTACTCAAGATTATCCTAAAACTTTGTTTGAAAAAAGCATCTCTGTCAGTACTATATATCGGTTTTTTAAACAATAAAACTAGCTCAAATTTCTTACCTAAATAATTCACTGTTCCCGAAATGTTAAAATAATTATAACGATTTGACCGATTTGACAACCGAAACTCCGATGGGATACGTGTGCTTAAAGGTTGTTGAGTTAAGTACATAAAGTGACAGGTAAACATTCAACCGTTTATGGTTAAAATAGGTATTGGCTTAGAACAGACTGAGCGTAATAATCACCTGCACTTCCCACTAATATAAATATAGGCATTTTTTTAATGTACCTAAATAAATTAAAAAATAGTACACATAAAATCGGAAGGTTTTCGACACGGATGCTCTAAATTAGATTTCCTTGGCGGGCATTATAACACAATACAAAGGTCCTTCTCAGGTACACTTTTATTTCTTTTCAAAAGTTACACGTGGTTCTGATCCTTCTTTAATACAAAGGTCCTTATTAGGGCCATTCTTAATTTTCTTAAAATTTTAAAGGATTTGTCCTCATCTTAAAACTTCCGCACATCGTTTCCTTCCCAGATAGCATTTTAAACTTGAATCTGACTTGCAACAAGTTTGATGTGTCAAAAGTGAAGGCTTGCTGTAAGTTCACCATGGCAAGTATATACACATCAGTTTGAATCAAACTTTCTAGTTTCCCAGCAACAAGCTTGCAGGAACTTTGTCATAACAAAGTTCATGCAAGCTTGTTATGACAAACTTTGCAAAATGTTTGCTTTTGCAAATTATATACAAACACCCCCCACTTCATCTGAAGTGGTTGGCGTAAGGCCGGCCCCCTTACCTGTAAAAATAAACTCGCCACATGCGACCTCCTTCGGGGATAACGCGGCAAGAAGTTACAATATATGTGTAGCTTAGTAGCGCTTTTTTTTTTAGCGTTATTGATATTATTATTTTTTAATTGTTAACATATTTAAAAAAACAAAATTAGAATGAAAAGATGAAACTTTTTTTTAAATTTTATTTACAGTTTGCTTATAGTACTTATTAACAAAGTTGTATAAAAGTCACACTCAGGTACATTATTCCCCTGGCCCTCTTGCTTTGTCTCTCGGCTCTGTAACAAAAAACAAGGCTATTTTTAGAAATTATATCCTTACAAAACATTAATAATTAAGGATGCAATATACCTACACTAAGATTTCATTATAAACATTTATTTACCCATACATTTTTTATTTTATTTTTTTTTAATTGTGCACAACAGGTCACTCTTATTACAGTGCACCCTCACAGCTATCAACACGCTGGGAGGAACTCTATTACAAGATTTTTAAATGTTAGTAAATTACACTAAAAAAAAAATGCCTTTTTAGACTTATTTAAGAGCTTTATAAGTACTGTTGAAATGTATTTGAAATAAAAATAACAAACCGATGCTTCGTGCAGTTGTTCAAGCATGGTTTTCAGCATCTTGCTCCTACTGCTTATCAGAACAATGTCGTCTGCAAACCTCACATGATTGAAGTAGATAAAATCTAATCTAATATAATCTAAGTTGTAAAATATAAGTGACATTAGAGATTCACATTACATGCATTTCACAAAACAGACATGTTTAAGTTCGCGTTTAAACATGCCGCATGTAGTTCTACAATATAAAAACCCGAATCTCAAATGAACATACACCCTGTAACTCTTGCCGACCTTCCCTGAAACAGGGGTGATATTGCCAAAGTAAACCATTTTCTACAGCATGGGTGGTCAACCGCATACTAACCTATAAGTCAAAGAGCATACACAACCAATTACATTTTTAAAATCAACAAATTATAACATGTATGGACATCAAAAACTATCAGAAAACAAATACTAATTTAAAAACCCCTAGCCGCCAACATCACAATGCTTAATTATTATTATTATTATTTCCTCAACGGCTAGTTTGGACACGGCGACTAATTTAGTCGAGTAGCGAGTAATTTAGTGGCTAAACGTGTGCGAACCACAAAAAATAGTCGAGTAGTTTAGTCAATGATTTAGTCGAGTCGATACATTTTACTCTATTTTAACAAACGAGTAGCGCCCCGCCCACCACTAAATTACTCACTACTCGACTAAAATAGTCGCCTTGTCCGAACTAGACTTTATAATTCAATGATGGCAAATCAATGGGTCTCGATATTTCTCAATATTTTCACTGCTAATAACCGTCATACACGATTTGTGAGTGACCGAAATATATTTGAATAATATCCTACGCATTCTTCAGCTCACTCCTTTTACAGCACCTTTTTTACTTTCGATAAGTTGGCAGCCGAGGTTTTGTATACTATTTGATGTGACGTCACTTTGACATCGTTGTTCGGAAAGATGGCTGCTGTACAGTTTGCCGAATTTTTTCCAAATATTCTTATTCTGTTGTTGTGCAGTTTAATAACAATTTCATATCAAGGTATTGTAGAAAACTTTTTGTTTGTTTTTATGTAAAACTCTTGCTCCGTATTTATTTCCTAACCACTACACTTCGTAGCATTCAACTACAATTTTACACATCGGGTACTTGTTTCAAAAGAAAATACTGCCTGCATTGCGTGCTAATATTTTACCGATAATTATTATAACTGTTATAAATTATTCCAACTTGACACTTGGTTTAATCTACGATAACTCAGATTGTGTTTCCAGAAGTTACATACTTTAAAAATCAGGGTAAAACACATAAATTATTATGATAATCATATTGCAAACAATGATTTCAATGATAATTATCGTTACGAAACATTTCAAACAGGTTGTTACAATGCTCCGCTTCACCGTTTATTTGCATAATCTGTTCTGCAGACTTTGAAATTCGATAGTTTTGTCACTTTTTACAGGAAATTGAATCTCAGGCTTCTGTAGAAGCGATTGTTTAGGCCCCACAAATTAATTTGAAATTCTTTACGAAATAAATTGCATGTGAAATATTCCCCATAATATTTTTACAAAACTGACTTTTTGGTTGTGTCAGTCTGATCGAAAAGTCAGTTTGTTGAACCCTTGTATTTAAAGCCAGCGTTCAAAGCCAGTTTAAGCACAGCCTTCTCAAGAAATGAGAACCAGCTCAGCTCCCTCATCTGTTGAGTTGGGAAATTCCGACTTTAAGTGAAGTAGTTGGCGGAAAGATGGCCCCCTTACCTACATATGAAAATAAATTGCTTCCCCCTGCCGCATGCAACCTTTTTGGAGACAATGCTATAAGAAGTTGCATAATATGTGCAGCTTAGGTGCGTTGCATTATGTGTACCTAAAGGAAAAAGATGCAACTAAATCTCTTGATTTTGTAGGAAAAATAAAAAAAAAACAAACAGGAAAAAATTATATTTAATTAGGTACATTCTGTCTATAAGTGAAGAGCGTGTACAAAAAATTATCACGGCTTAATAATTTTGTAAATTATAAAAAAATAACAAGATGGCAAATTTGAAAGTAAACAATTTTAATAAATTTCATATTATTGTTTAATCAATGAAAAGATTGTATTTCAATCCCAAGAAAGAAATAAAGAATGCATGATTAATGCATACATTTTCATTCTTAACTTTGTAGAATAAAATGTTGTATCTTTTGAGATAATACAACTGGTTAGACAGTTAATTAAATCTGTAAGGTGAGTCTTATTAAGGAAATGTATAACATAAACAATGATATAAATTGGAACATGCTTCAATTCTATGAAGTATTAAAGCACTACACCGCATGCAAATTGATGCTACGTATATGACTTAATTATTTTCAATGCAATATTTGATGAAAAAACTGTACCAAAAGAGGTTGAAGGGAAGTCAATCCAACTCGTATCCAATGGGGTCTGCACATTCGACATAGACAAAAAAGTTGTGACATTACACGTTTGGAATGCTAGGGCGAAGGCTAAGTGATGTGTAAGTTTGGAGGTTCATACTGATATTTATATAAATATTTTGTTGTTGATTGCTAAGGACCCTAGTTACGCAGATGTAACTGTTACACTTGCCTGCGAAGAAAAGATCTAATTTTGAATATCTGATGAAAGTGTTACGACTCCGTTGCTTATTGCTTTTTATAACATCCTATAAATGTTAACAGTAGTTTTCAAAAACCTAAGTCAATAGGGCAATGCCAATAATAGAACTTGTATGTGATTCAGAATTTTTGTAGCCAAGGTGAGATGTTTTTAAAATATATCTTTCTTTTAGATGATCCCAGCTGCAATGTACCTGAATACAGACCTGAAAATTCGTTTGGTAACATAGGACACATATCTCTGTTGAATTGTCCTAGAGTAAAAAGGAACTTGCCATTGGAAAATAGTACACTAAATGTCAAAGTTTTAACAGAGGCAAACAATGCTACGGGAAATACTTCAACCACTTCAATGCCACCTATTCAAAGTAAATAATACTTATTTAGTAATATTCTAGGTTAATTTCTTTTGCTATTGTTACTTCAGTTTAAATGCTGTTTGACTGTTAATTAGAACCTGAATTATTTGACCGAGGTTGTTATTAACCCAGCTTACAACTTGCCGATAAAGACGTCGTCTGTACATAGCTTGCTTGTGAATAAACTCCTGAAGAGAAATTAGAACATTTCTTGTTTTGAAGTTCAACTCAACCTTCCCACATTGAATTGATGTTGTAATGGATGCATTTTTATGCACTTAACCTCGAGTATAAAGCATTGTGTACATACTCGAACATCGCGTATACTAAAAAACTCACTAGGTGTGATGTTGTATCTTCCTTTTAGGGAATGGTTGAGTATTTATGCAATGTTTTGTTTCCAGGGTACTTGTGTTCTTTTAAACAGTCCAAGTTACAGAGGCATTGGAGTGTAAAAGTTCATAATATGAATTTAATTTTTTTTTTTAAATGTATTTTTTTTTTAATAATTTATTCATGGCCAAAGCCTTTTAAAAAATTATTGAAAACATTTAAATGCCATAGGTCATGTTAAGTTCTAATCTCTTCAATGTTTATTGAAGATTCATGAGGAAAATGTTGATATTATTTCAGCCACCTACTTGATGCCACCAGTGATAGAAAAACAAAAAATAACCACTGAGAAACCAAATAAAACAAGCACTGAGAGCAATAATGTTAAGTTGCCGCAAAAAAATCTTGGAGAAAACGGTACTGGCATCTTGATTCAAAAGTGTGGAGTTTTAGCGTCATCTTCAACTTCATTTTGTGTTAGCGAGCCCATTGATCCGATGGAAGGTAATAGATTTGTTGATTTTGAATCATCTTTTCCCTGTTAACACATAAGTTGCTATGAGTTACACCAACCATACTGTAAAAAATGTTCACTTTTGTGACAACAGTTGCAGGATCTATGTTCATTTGTTTTTTTTACAATTAAATATTCCGTGACTAAAAGGTTGGTATGAGGCTGACCTCCCATGCTGTAACAACTTGGTTCACTTTTGCCAATGCCACCCAATCGATAGCTCAGTTGGTAAAGTGCTTGCATTACATGCCGTGAGCTCGGGTTCGAATCCCACGGAGGGTGTTAGAAATGATTTCCCGTTTCGGTGTTTATTTCTAAATCTAAGCTGCAAAGATATGTATAATTTGAGATTCATATTAAATGCATTCCCACAAGCAGACATGCATAATTTCGCGCTTACACATGCCGCATGTGGACCTACAATATAAAAAACCCAATCTCAAATGAACATAAGCCCTGCAACTCTTGCCGACCTTCCCTGAAGCAGGGGTGACATTGGCAAAGTGAACCATTTTTTACAGTATGGGTGGTCAGCCGCATACCAACCTATCGGTCAAGGAATTCAAACCCCAAAATAAACTGACAAGGTTTACTCAGCCTTCGCAAGAAATGAGTACCAGCCCTCTCGAGAGCTGGGAAACCTCCACTTCAACTGAAGTGGTTGGCGTGAGGCCAGCCCCCTTACCCGTAAAAATAAATAGGTTCAACTCGACACATGCGACGCTTTCGGGGATAATGCGACAAGAAGTTACACTATATGTGTAGCTTAGTTACCCTGGTTTCTGGAAACGGTTGCAGGAGTTGCAAAGATTATGTTCATGTGAGGTTTGGTTTATTTTGTAGCATCCTATCGATTTCACTTTAATGTAAGCCAAGAAATATTCACTTTGTTTTAGTTAAATACCTCCAGTTACAAAAATATACATTTCTGATGTAAATTTGTCTTTGTTAGGAAACAACGCTACTGACTTGGATATGGACGAGTTTTCTGAATCACAAGATAAACTATTCAAAGATCACAGTATCACCAAAATAATGAATGTAAGTTTAAAAGTTTATTTATTTTTATGTGACAGGCTATCTGCTAATGTGAATTATTAGGGATTTTCAGTATTGTTATTGTTTCAATAATTTTTGTTTTTTATTGTAATGGTTTTTTACAGGACACTCATGAATTCTACAACAGTTCATTTACTGTGGATAAAGAAGCATTTGACAACTATTGGCAAAGCATTGAAAATATCAGCTCTGTTCAAGTCAACAATTTATTAAGTCACTCATACAGGAGAGCTAAGGTACTTTTTTATTTGAGTTAAAAAATAAAATGCTCTCAAATTAAAATTCCATTATAATACAGATCCTCTTTTAATTCATAAAAAAAACTTTTTACTAAGAATGAAAGTGATAGTCAAAAAATATGTATATAGTCACAAAAGTAAATATTTAAAGTTATTCTTGTGACTCAATGATAACACAATTCTTAGACTAAATAAGAGGACTTGTCAATATAACAAACATCTCAAGTACAAAGGTTTTTTTAGAAAAATTATCTTAATGGAGATATGAGTCATATAGAATTAAAGACAACAGTGTGGGGTTTGTTTAAAAAATGTGTTGAGTTTCAAGAAACTCTGAAAGTGTAATTCTCTTTGTGAAATAAATAACATTGGCAAAAAAATCCAGATTTCCTTTTTTGCAGGGCCATGTATTCCATACAGGCACATGTGCCAAATAATTTGGCAATATATGGTAAAAAATACATTTAAACTTGATATTGAGATTTAAAATTCAAAATTTAAGTTTGATTAGAGCCATCGTTAGCGCTTTAGTCAATTTCAAATAAGTTATTGTAAAGGAATGGGAGAAAATATTTATTCTGAAATGTATTTGCCTATACCCTATGCACGCATCTGCTTCTTTGGCTCTACATGATTCATATGATATACACATCCTTGAGAGTTATTTTTATGTAGGGGCATGTTTTCAAAGAACTTACATTCTGTATTTTTTTGTTGTATTGTATATTTTTCAAATGTTACAGACTGTTCGCCTAATGTTTGACTTCCCATTCTACGGGTATTATGTGAAAAATGTGACTGTGGCAACTGGCGGATTCATTTACATTGGAGAATACTTGCACAATTGGATTGCTGCCACCCAATATATAGCTCCTCTGATGGCCAATTTTGATACAACAGTGAACAATGATAGCTACATCAAACATATGTGCAATGGTTAGTGTATCCTTGTATTTTCTATTTCTATGAATTTTTTATCTTCTCTAGATCAACTCACTTATTGGTTCACTTATTTATTTCACTTGTTTATACTCACTCAATTCTTCACACACTACAGTTGTAAACTTATCTTTTCAGTTCTGTATAAGATAGCCAGACTAGGTCTCTTATAATCTATTCTTTTTACTACACAAGTGATTCTTTTCCCCGATTCGCGACATAACAGCCCCCTCAAAAGGAACCCCCGGGAGCTGGTAAATAATCATTTCAACTGAAGTGGTTGGCATAAGGTCGGCTCCCTTATCTGTAAAAATAAATAGGTTCCATTCGCCACATGCAACCAACCTCTTCGGAGACAACCTTGCAATAAGTTACACTACATGTTTACAAGCTACACATAGAGCGTAACTTATTGCCGTGAGATATATTTTTGCTTTGTATACAATTTATGAATTTCCACATTGAGAGAGACAAAAATGACTTGATTATTACGGCACACTGCTATTACTTCATGCTATGGTGAATATGTACAATCTCGCATGCGCTTTAGGCTTTAATTTGTATTTTCAACTGAAAGTAAACAGGAAAAGGAGTGGTATGTTTAAGATTATAAGCGTAACTTAAACTCTAGGAATTACATTCTTCTTTTTTGCAAAAGATAGCATCTATCTGTAATCTTGCACTTTTGCTGCCTTCTTCTGAAACAGGTGTGTATATGGAAGTAGCATTAGTACAGATATTTTTTTAGTTATTTATTTTAAGCAATTTTTAGCTTAGCGTGCCGGTCGATAGCTCAGTTGGTAGAGTGCTTGCATTCTATGCCGAGAGCTCGGATTTGAATCCCGCCGAGGGTGTCAGAAATGATTTCCCGTTTCGGTGTTTATTTCAAACCTTAAAATAAAAAATCCGGCAAGGTTTACTCAGCCTTCACAAGAATGAATACCAGCCCCCTCGGAAGCTGGGAAACTCCCCACTTTACTGAAGTGGTTGGCTGGTAGGTGAAATGGCTGGCCCCCTTACCTGTATAAATATATAGGCTCTGCCACGTGCGACCCCCTTGGGGATAAAGCGACAAGAAGTTACACTATATGTGTAGCTTAGTTGCATTTTTTTTCATTGCATTTTTGCATACGCTTACTGGGGCCGGGTATTTTCAAGTTTAGTTAAGTTAACTAAAATGGAATTTTAGTTAAATTTTAGTAATACTGAACTCGCCAAATTTTGCCAGTAAATTTAGTTAGTTAACTGACGACTTTCAAGATGGCGTTTTGTTCACTGACCAGCAGCTGTGCTTTGATCTAAAGGTACATCAAAAATTTGTACTGAAGAAACATTACTTGTTCGTTTTCCAGTTTGATGATGAATGACTTCCTTAATCGGTAGCTGTTGCGTACTTTATAGATAAATTGATGACAAGGTGTACCACTTTAGTTTCTTTAATAAGATTAAATTTAGGTATGGCTTATTTTTATTTTTTAAACCTGTTTTGCTTGGAAACAAGTTTGTACGTTGTTTTAAATACAAAGTATAGCGGAAAATGAAACATTTTATTTATTATAAATATAATATTAGTTTTAACATGCTGCATAGTTTCAACATAATAGGTGTATAATTTAAAGGTTGAATAAATGCGACTTATGTTTGCAGTAAATCTTAAGGTATTGTAAAACAATAAAAGTATTATCCATCAATGCAGAGCTAATTGAGAGTCCCACTGTTTTTATTATTTTTCTGAGAACAATTCTAAAATTTATTTATATTATTTATTATTGCAAAGAAATATTTTTTTATAGCATGTTAAAAATTTGCTCATAATAGCCTTGAACTGAATAATCAACTATGAAACAATATGTTTTTTTGTGTGATTAGCAGTAAGCATAATTTTATTACAGAAGGAGAACAGTACAAAGTAATCAATTTCAAGTATCCCTAGTATTAAACATTGTGTATATACCCTACTATCGTGTAAATAGAAAACTGTATAAAACATACAACAACATCCCTAGTGACTGATTTTGTGGTGACACAGTTTTGTTTGTTTTATGCAAATGTGGGGAATTTACTTTGTGTTTTATACTAGGGATAAAGAAGGGTCTTGGTCTGGCATCTGGTCAATGCCTGTGTTGGTAAAATGCTTGTGTAACTCTGGCTGAAAGCCAGAGGTTTAGGATTCAATCACCATCAAGAGTATCAGAAATGATTGCTGCAACTTGTTGTATTATTTTTCCTTGAGGATGTTTGTTTTCACATTTGTAAATAAAAATTCCAATTCAAAATATACAAAAAAGGAGCACAATGTCATGTCTGTATTTTTTAAAATATAAATGATGCCCTGCGGTGTATTTTATGCTAACATTGCACTCTAATGCCACAGTTAGTCGAGTCATTAGGTTGGTCTTTACACTGTAGATAAATTACTTAACAATACCAGCAAATATAAGCCAATAGCTATACCACTTTGCTTTGCTTTTAATCGCCTTGTAGCTTGTGAGTGAAATGCAATCTTTTGATATTTGCTATGATCAGCAACCTTAGAGAAGAGCTCACACCTACGGGGTATAAGGGGAGAATTCATTTTTATTTTATCTTGCACACATGTCAAAGGTCCATCATTTGAATTTCAATTCAATCCCTTTAAGTTGAAAAATATAATTCAATCAATCTTGCATGAGTTGGAGAGAGATAATTTTATAGATTTTATATACACTCAACAAGATATTTCATGGAAGAAATCAGTATGAAAGTTAGGATGAAAAACAAAAATACTTGAATACGCGCTTTGCTAAAATTGGGCCAAAACCAAACCAAACCAAAAATACTTGAATATGTGCTTTGCTTAAATTGGGCCAAAACTAAGCTAAACCAAAAATACTTAAATATGTGTTTTGCTTAAATTGGGCCAAAACTAAGCTAAACCAAAAATACTTGAATATGTGCTTTGCTGAATTTGCACTAATAATGACTTTTGCATGCGATTTGTGATACCATCTAGTATTACTTCATTTTATGAGTCTATTCCCAAGAAATGGTACTCAATGCATAATTTTATTTTTTCCTTTTATAAATATACTAGCAGACCAAACCGCGCTCTCGCACGGTTGGCTGCTAGGCCCTACGGGCAGTTTAAATTCCGGCTTCGCCAGCACACTTTACCCTTGCTTTGATTTTTAAAAGATAAATGAGAACTGACCAACAACAACAACAAAAAAGTGGACAGTTTTATGGTAGAATCCCAGGCCTGATTGTGCTACTTCCTATTGTTGTGTAGGTGCTGAAGTCCTTATCCTGCTTTTTATTTCTGCTCTTTATTTTTCTGGTGATGGTTTATAATGATGCTCTTCCCGTTGATTATCATTTAAGTGGATAACTTGTCTTTTTTGCTCTTTTTCGTTTTGCTGGTAATGGTATCTTAAGCGTACCTGTGTTGCTTGCAATTGTCTTATAGTGGCATGAAACATGACTGCGTTTGCCATACGGCATTGTTTTGTTGGTACTGGTGCTTTTGTTTTTAGATTGTTCCAGCTGCTCTTATTGTCATGAAATGCCTTCAAACTGCTCATCCTGCTCTGAATTATCTTTTGACATCTTAAAACTGCTTGTGATACTTTTCACGATATTTTAGTGTCTGATACTGCTTGGTACCTGAAGATACCTTAAAATGCCTAAACTCTCAATCTACAAAAAATCTAAGTATGGGAAAACGTTCGACCCATCGACAGAACTCTAAGAAAAAAATGACTTTTGAAAATTAAAAAAAAAGAAACTTTTTAACTTTTTTTATTTTTATATATAAGAAGACACTTTGTATGAAATTTTACTTTTTAAATATTTGTTCAAAGAAATTTGCCGTAGAAAAAAAGTTTCTTCCAACATTTATGGGGTTTACTAAAATGCATTTTAAATTCGAGTATGAGGCCTATAAATTTAAAATGGCCGCCTGCAGAGCAATATATTTTTTTAGTTTGTATAGCGGGTATGCAAAATATACACTTCGCGTGATTGCCCTATTACATATCATTACATTTTGCTTAATTATAATTGTAAGTGTAGCATCAAAATAGTTGATTTTTTTACTTATAATTTTGACTTTTTTGTGAAAATCAGGTTTTTCAAAATTTTGTTCGAAAAACTTTGTCATTGAAAAATGTTTTCTTTCAAAAAATGTTGACTTTAGCAAGACAAACTTGATCATTGAGAATGAACTTCCAGAATTTTAAAATGAACGCCAGAAGAGTGTTAAATATTGACGAAACCAAAAAAAAATGTATGGCAGCTACTCTTAAAACTTCATGTATTTTGTTGTACTTTTGAAAATATTTAAATCTGTTTTTGATTGGGAGACCTGCCAAATTTCAATGTTCCAACATTATGCATGCGCCCGTTGTGCTACCTGAAAGTTATTATTTTTTATTTTTTTCTATGTAGGTATTTACAAATTTTGTTTGAAGAATTTACTTTTTGCGAAAAAGTTTCTTCCAAAAGTTGTTAAAATTACTAAGACACATTACTGTTTCGAATAGGAAGTCTTTAAATTCAAAATGGCCGCCAGCGGCATGATTTTAATGTTCAGTTTGTATCGCAGGTATACGAAATATGCACGTGACGTCATCCGGACCCTGACAGTTGTTTAGCCACTAAGACTTTATGGGGGTGTGCAAAATTTCAGCATCGTGCTGCGAACGGTCTGGGCGCCTATAATGGTACAAATATACAAACAAACAAACAAACAAACAAACAAACACCAAAAATTCTGGAACACAGCGTTAGTTCAGTTTGTCAATAGAAACACTTTGTAGAAAAACATTTTTGCAAATTCGAAAAAAACAGACGCAAATACCCTGTCCTTTTTTATATATAAGATTATATTGTTTTTTTATCTTACAGGTACATCATCCTTCACCGTGGTTTGGGAGAATGTTTTCCTCCAAGAGAACTCCACAAGTGGTGTCTTTACCTTTGCCACCACATTATATGCAAACGGAGACATAGTCTTTGCGTACAAGACCATCCCCATACCCATAGAGTCAATAAATGAGACCCGTCACCCTGTGAAAGTTGGTCTGAGCGATGCATTCATTGTGGATGCTGTCAGTAAGTCACTTTATTGCACTTCTCTTCATGTAATTTAAATCAGCATGTATTTTCAAGTTATTTGCCTAAGTCCTATGTACTTAGAAAGGAGATCTAGGTATTTTAATGATACCTGTTAAGAGAAATTATTAATTTTCTTGAGCTTCCAAAAGTCATGGTTTGTATTGTTATGTAAATGTAATGGTAGTGTTAAGTATCAGACTCATAAGTATGTGTGGGTAGGAATAATTAAATAAAGTACTTGAAGCGTCTAGAAATAATGATTACTACGTACCTACTTGAATCTTTCCTTAATTCTGGAACTGTCTAGCGAATATAGTTTCTAGAGAATACTGTTAAGGGTATATAAGACGCTTATTGCTTGCCAGGAGAGTAGTTGACATATATCTGTTGACTGGTGAATAACCAAACACATAGTAAGGGAAGGCCAACTGTGAAATAAATACAAACATTATTGTAAATATTGTAACATAAATTATAAATTGTGAAGACCAGTGTTGTTAATTGAAAGACTTTTGAACCCCAAAATCGTAACAGTATTAATATAAATTGTGATAAAAAAACATGAAACTAAAGAAAAATTGTGATAGCTTATAAAATAAAAATTTGGCTTTTCTAAGTGAACATTGAAGCAAAAAAATATATATTGGTCTGTCAGTATTTAACACGTTCGCGGGCGAAACAGTTATAGCCGCTCTATGAGCTTGTCTAGGACTGGATGAAACAGTAATAGCTGTCGTAATAAAATGTTATTACTAGGGACGAAACGACTATTTCTGTTAGAACTTGCATACATGTAGCATTCGTGCGTCCCTACAGAAATCCAAAGAACACGGCAATAGCCGTTGCGTCCCTGGATGTCGAAAAAAAAAAAAAATTATAGTAAACAATTTGAGATGATGAAATAAGTGTGTTTATTCTAGCCTACTTCACATTTCGTGTGTCCGCGAACGTGTTAAAAAAATCTACTTTAACTTCGGCATGATACTTCCTACATGTTCCCTATTGTGTTCTCAGAGAGGAAAACAGCATTAGATTGTTGCAACTAGGGAATGCAATCTCGGTATACCGAGATCTCGCATCAATCTTGAAAGACCAATCTCGCATCGAAAACAGTGCGAGATCTCGCAAGATTTGCGAGATCAAGCGACAGCGCGCCACGTGTGCTATCAGCGCGCGAATGACGACGCGGGTGGACGCAATGCTGTTGGTGTTGCCTCTCTTGCTCCTACACCTACCCAATCTACTTCTGTGTTAATGCAACTCGACAAAGATGATGACGTGCCACTCTCTGCAGTTGCTGCTAGAAACTTGCAGCTTTAAGCACAGCGGCGGCTCTTTAACCAATCACTTCAGGAAGAGTTGGAAAATACCCTGAAATCTTGTAAACGCTCTACTCCGGTTCCAATGCACACTTCTATGTCAACCCTAGAATCCAACATCAAAAAAGAAATGAATCTCTTTGAATATGGCGGATCAAGAGGAAGATATTTACAGTATGCCTATGATAGTCTGGTGACAATAGTGCCGACGAGCGTCGAATCTGAGAGGGCACTTTCTTCAGCAGGCTACGTATAGTCTCACGTAAGAAGCAGATTATCTGATGCCACGATTGACATTCTGTGCTTCTAAGGAGTTTTATTTTCAAAAATCCTTGCCATGAGTTAACTGATAAACGTATTAATTTTTTTTTTATGATTCTGATTAGCTTGTCTTTCTGATTCTATAAAAAAAAAAGTCACAATAAAAGTTTTTTTAATATACTTTCCTTGTCAACCTAAAGCAAAATGACACTTTTTAGAAAAAAAAATGTAACCATGTGGCCACTAAATGCGAGATCTTGCAAATACCGAGATCTCCCGAGATCGGATTTACATAATCTCGCAAATAC
Source organism: Agapetus fuscipes (assembly GCA_951799405.1). NCBI lineage: Eukaryota > Metazoa > Arthropoda > Insecta > Trichoptera > Glossosomatidae > Agapetus > Agapetus fuscipes. The sequence goes on along the minus strand of OX637332.1, from coordinate 16,044,909 downwards.
CGAGATTGCGATTATTCTGCAAGATTGCATTCCCTAGTTGCAACATTGTATTTTTTTTCTAGTAATTTGTATTTAACCTTCCCTCCCCTATGCAGTGTAGGCAGTACACTTGCTTATTATAATCTTTAATATCTCTATAAATATAATTTACATGGAGCTCAGATTCTAGGTATTCCTCCCTCATACATTTACGAATTTAATTAAAATATATTTTTTTAATAATCCACACTAATAAGGGGCAGCAGAGCTGTTTTGTAAAAGTCGGAAATAAATTCACCAATACAATAAAACAAATGGCACCAATACAATCACACAGCGTAAGGCGCTGTGCATTGGCGCTGTGAGTAGCTCGCGTCATGCATGTAAAGCTTGCGTGGTGAGTGCGACACTATTCACATCTCACTCTCACATATTTTGCTACGATTTGAGCACACGAAATAGAGCATCTCCGTCGCTACAGTTGCAGTCGTATTTTATTCTTCAATATTGCTGGAACTTGCAGGGATACTAAAGTGATTTATTATTTCCGAAAATAAAATAAACAAAAATTCTTGTTTTGGTAAGTATTTTTTTTATGTGTTTCTAAATAACTATGTAATCATTATTTTATATTATTATTTGTGTGTAATACGTAGAAACACATTTATTTTGGATTGAAAAGTATCCAGAGTAGGAAAAAAAATAACAGAAGCAAATGAAAATGCTTTGTAAGAGAACTTAGTTTGGAGTTGGCTAAGCCTAATATTATAAGAAGAAAAAATAGTATGGTTAGATTCCATAAACAACAGCATGATCCTTTTGACACGGTTCTATCCTATTATCAGCATAATTATATCACCCGCAACTGCTGTTACAGATGCAAATATTCCAACTAATCCGCTGGGCGAATCAACAAGGAGTGTGTTAGTGTCCCGGCCACCTTCAAGAATTTGTAGATTTTGTCCATACAATTAAAAAAAAGAAAAACAATAGTGTGTCTTATTTGTCAAAAAAACTGTGTGTGCTAGTCACAGAATAGAAAAAAAGTACATTTTTTGCAGCAATTGCAATAAAATTTAGAGATTGTCTTTATTTGGTTTTTATATTTCTATTGTTTTATGTTTTTCTTTTAACTTACGTAATTTTCGTTATTGTGCTTTAACATAATACGAGTAATGTGGAAATAATTATGAATGTTTTCATTTGTTGTTCAATTTAACATTATTTTAGTACATATTATGAACTTTTAATTTTCTGAAATATTTCAAAAGGTTTAAATTCCCTGGCTAGCCGCCGCCCGTCGCCTTCCCCATATCACGTGTCGGTGTCGCTTCAGTCGCTGTCAGGCGCTCGCTCAGAGTGGACCTGTCGTCCGCTATATAGGCATCGGCCGATGATTTTTTATGTTTTTAGCATTTAAATACTAATTATTGTCATTTACTTCTTCATTCGACTTCAATTATACTTTATTAAAGCGATTAGCTATTAATATACATCATTTACCGATCATAAATCCGACTTTTATGAGCGTGTAGTCACTACACAGCACCGTTGCGCGTGTAATTTTTTTAGCACAGATTGGGGAAGGTTAAAGCATGCCTCCAATAGTCATTGTTATTGATTCATCGTCTTGCATTCGAGCCCCTTAATTTGATCTTGAAATGATTCATATATGGAATCATGTTTCAGTTAAGAAGATGCCCTTCATTATGATTCCCTATGTGCTCGTTTTCCCTTTAGTTTTTTTTTTTTAAATCATAAATCCAGGTTGCATCAAGGCTCAAACTAGCAAACTCTGAGAATCAGCGCAATGATTTAGTCACTTAACTCTCAAGATTGACCGGATTGTAAAACAATTCAGTGATGTGCTGTTACTGATAACGAGTCTACACGTTTATACATTTTCATTTCACTCACTCAGACAACTAGACTGGCCTGCGAATTTGCATGTGAATTTACATGAATACAATATAATGCACTCATAAATACTAGAGTGAATTATATTGCATTATTCAATTGAAGTCTTCATGTCTCGAAAAAGTGTATTCACTATTTTGCGTACCCCAATCAATACAAAGAATTGAATTCAATTGAAGTAATATAATTGGAAATCACTTACTAGTGAATTTAAATGGCAGGCAAATACTTCGTAATAGGACTGTCTCTTTATGTAATACGTAGATTAATAGATGTAATGCTTTTGTTTGACAGTCAAATAGTGTTCACTTTAAACAAGCCAATTGAGGCCAGATAGGTATAAATCAATTAAACTTGCACCCAGGCACATGCACTGCATAACGACAAACACATTGTAAAGTAAATAATTGAACCTTTGCCTTTGGGAACAGATAAAAAGACCATGCGAGTTGAAAGTATGGCATTGTAGATAGTAATTACTAAATTAAGACATGTGCTAAAGTGAAATGCATCTTTACGCATTGTTGCCTTTTTTATCTGTATGCATATATGTATATCCTTGTTTGTGCTATTTCTTGACCTAATGGTATTTTTGAATTGTTTGCAAGCAAAAGCCTGATTTGGATCTTTTGTCGTTTGTTGGCCTCCTGTGCATGTGTCCGTATGTTAATAATTCATTACCAATTGTGTTACATGTGGTACATAAATATTGTGTTAACAATTGGATGTTGTTTTTAGCTGTGGTTCGCCAAAAAACGATTTTTGAATATCATAAGGTAGATTTCAAAAGTCATAACATTGTCAACAACACAGTTATCACACTAACTGCACTGCCCACCTGTCAGCAATACAACTCTTGTTCCTCTTGTGTTCAGCATCACACAGGATTTAAGGTAATTCAAACAGTTATTATACCTACTCATGCAATTGTGTTTATAAGCAGTTTTTTGTACCTAACATTCTTCAGATTTAAAAGAGCACAGAATCATTGCAGTTTTCCAAACACGCATCCAAAAAAGTGCCTGATGTTTCACTGTAATCTAATTGGAATGGAGGAAAGCAACTTTAGCTTTTGCTAAGAATTTTCTCTGTAAAATTTATTCTTGTGTGTGTGTTTTTTAATGCGAAAGTAAATTATTTTAATGAAAAGTTACTGATAATGATGCCAATCAATCTGCCATCAAAGAAATCAATCAAATTTTAGGGATAAAAATCGACAATAATTTTTGAACAATTGTTTCCCTCTCTATCTAACTTAGAAGATACTAAACACTCAAAATCTTTGCTAATTTATTGATCTCTTGCGAAGTAATGTTTCTTTCATAACCTTTTCTGTAAATGTGTTGTAATTGTTTTTTATCTTTGCAGTGTTCATGGTGTCCAAATGTGCAAAGATGTTCGCAAGGTTATGATCGTCAGCGACAAGAATGGATTGTGAACAGTAAGTACGAATAGTAGTGAAAAAATAAATGTTAAATTGTTATTTAAAATATAAAATACTTTTTTATGTTTATTGATTTATTGATTATTGAGTTTAGCCTTTGCATAATTAAATTTGAGATTTTTTAAAGAATAGTAATGTTTTTCGTATTCTTACAAAATAAAAGTCATTGCTGTATTTGCAAGAAAAAGTGTAATTAAGGACTTGAATTTAAATTACATTCCCATTTATCTTTCAGGTTGTGAAAGCACAAAAGCTTCTGAATTATCTGAATGTCCTGACATGAAAAACGTTACTGAAAAGCATGAAGAAGTCAAAATGCATTCAGGTATGCTCAATTTATTCTTTGTGTTTCCTAACTTTTTATTATGCTTTTAACAAATGAGTAAAAAATGTAACATAATGGTGGGTAGGTAGTTAATTCTTACATAACAATTATATTGTGAAAAAAAATCAATTACAGCATTTTACACTGGAAATTATAATCCAAGGGAGAAATTTCTTTTGATTTTGATTGAAGGAAAGAAAAAATATTTTTGTAATGTTATATTATGTGTTCTGAGAGATGTCTGGAGTCCATTTTATGAGAGAAACAATCACTTTTCCCCTTTTATGTGGTTTTTTAGTCTATTCCTGGGTCTTTGATTTGCACTTTTTTACACTTTAGGCACTTTTCTACTCTATGGTCGCTTTTTCCCCATTTCCTGTTTCCCTATTTCCAGTTCCCCCGTATCCCGGTCGCAATTTGGCATAAAGCGTCATTTTCCCCTTGTGGTCACATGTCAGTTGATTCTACCTTCGAAAATTTGAGTGAATTGACAATATTCCTGGGCAAAAACATTTAAAAGAGTGTTATTTTACCATCTTGTGTCCTTGTGAACAATTAAAAACTAAAACAGGTGAAATTGTGGTGGTTAAAAGTTCGCATACGTATTTTTGTTGGTTATGCCACGCTGTCATATTTACGAAAAAGTTTTTCGTTTTTTAACGGAGTTTTTACTTTATATAACATCAAAATCAGTGTTATAATCTATAAATAATAATATAATAATCTATCTATAATCTAAGTTGCAAGGATATATTCATTTAAAGCTCTCAGATGTATGCCCACAAACCAACAAGTGTAGTTCGCGCTTACAAATGCTGAATGTGTACTTACAAATAAAATCCAAACCTCAAATGAACATAAGCCCCACAACTTTTGCTGACCTTCCCTGAAACAGGGGTGACATTGGCAAAGTGAACCATTTTTTACAGTATGGGTGGTCAGCCTCATACCAACCTATAAGTCAAGGAATATGAATAATAAATTACATTTAAATATAAAAAAGAACAAAACCTTACAAAGAAATCTATACAAAAAAAGTTATGAGTTGTGATAACAATAAAGGGAAACCTCTCACCGAAATCTCACAGGATTCAGGTGATGCGTCACTAAAACGCGGATATGACACTTCGGAATCAGGTTCACCGCCGCGGCGTCAGAAACGGCTGAGGGTTGTCTTGGACCCAAGGATAGATTATTTGGTTTCCCACATCGGGATGCTGACGAACGCAGTTTTCGGCGACTGGCCCGCCAGTTCTATGGATAATCCCGTTGAATCGGCGGCAGGAAACTCTTCCAGCAACTTCCTCGAACAACCTTCGGGACTGGAAGAGAATGAGGAGGCCCAGGAAGAGCTACTGCTGAGCTTCCAGGAAGCCGCCACAACGGTGGAAGAACCAGCTCACCCCAAGGCCAAGAGCAACAGGGTCGAAGCACTCCAATGGCTCCAGCACTTCGACGGTGAAAACTGGGCCTGAGTAAGGTACGCCGAGGTACAGAAAAAGTACCTGGCAGAACCGGCGTTCGTCGACCTGGCAGTGAACGATGAACTTCGCCAGTGCGACGTAAGCTCCCCTATTCAGGCGAGCGGTCGTTTGCAGCCATGTCCCACGCCCTCCTCATCCAGAAAAAGGAGTTCCAGTCTGGGCTTCAGACCTTGGTCAACTGGGGAGCCCGGAGCGACACGACCTTGGCGAAGAAAGCCCTTTTCGAAAAGGTCAAAACGCTGTTCGCTCTGGACTCGCCATACCAGAAAGTCTCAGAAGACATCCTCCAGATGGTATGGGGGAGGCGGACAGAGGCCCTCCAGTTCCGCAGGAAAGCTGTGCTGGGGCATGTTAAGGAAGAGCATGTGAGAGAGGGGCTAAACAAATTCCCGCCGAGTACCGAACACTTGTTTGGCAAAGACAGTCTCACGTCTTTTTTCTCTAGAGTGGGGACCACCGACAAATTGTCAGTGAAGACCCAGTGCCCTCAACCCAGCACCTCATCGAAACCGCACGTTCCAGTACAGAAAAGGAATCAGTTTTTTCGAGGGCAGCAACGACCCACTGCGGAAAGCAATCGAGGCCTTAGAGACGCTCCAAATTTCTCTTCAAGAGGAAAAAGGGCAGGGAATAACACACGGTCAGGAAATCTCAAAGGAGACAGAAGGAGGCATCCACGAAAATGACAAGAAACCATTTCGCGGAGGATGCTTGAAGTCCTCTCTACAGGTTTGGACGTCACTCGGAGCACCAAACCACATCCTGAAGATAATAATCGGAGTAAGAATACCTTTCATCTCAATTCCCCCTCTGATATTACCACACAAAAAGACCTTAATGCTATACCAGACGAGTCCTTCACCCGAAATGGACTCTCAAATAAAGGAAATGACCGAATTCGGCATTATAGAGGCCGCGGAGTCATCTCCCAGCTTCTTATCAAAAATGTTCCTAACACCCAAATCGGACCGTTCCTCGAGAATGATTTTCAACCTGAAATCGCTAAACTTCTTCCTGGACCCGGTTCCGTTCAAACTCATAGCCACTACAAAGTGCCAGAGTTTCTGCAGCCAAACAATTGGTTGTCGAAAATAGACCTATCGCAAGCCTTCTTTCATCTCCCAAGTGCACAGAAACATTGGAGATTTTTGCGACTGGTCTATCGAGGAGAATTACTTCAGATGACAAGTCTGCCCTTTGGCCTTTCATCTGCCCCTAGAATGTTTGCAACCCTCACAAATTGGGTAGCCCAACTACTGCGGCGACGAGGTATTCGGACAATCGTTTATCTCGACGACTTCCTCCTTGCGAACCAATCCAAGGAGGATCTTTGTCGGCAATCGCATCTAGCAGTAGATATCCTACAATCTCTGGGGTGGTATGTAAATCTCCAGAAGTCAGTGCTCTTCCCCACTCAACAATTAGAGTACTTGGGAATCGTTCGGGACACGCACAACAATTGCAAATTCCTTTCAGAACGGAAGCAAGAGGCATTGCGCCACTCGCTTCGAGCAATACTGACTTCTCGAAAATGGTCCTTAAAACTGGCGGAAAGTTCCTAGGAAGACTTTTGCCAGCTTCATGGTGAAAAGAGGTCGCCTCCACTGCAGACAATTGCAGATAGCGAGCAAGCCACTGAAGCACCTGTCACCAAGAGGGTCCATACAAATGACCGAGGACAGCTTACAAGAAATAGAGTGGTGGATAGGGAATGCGAACGAATCAAGTTCCATCCACAGGGAAACCTTCGGACATTTCTTGACAACAGATGCGTCAGACTTAGCCTGGGGAGCAACTCTGGACGACTTGATGCTGTCAGGACAGTGGACCGTTCAACAAAAGAAGTAGCACTCCAACCGAAAAGAGTTGTTCGCTGTTTTTGCAACCCTGCAACGCACAGCGCACGACCTTTTCGGCTCCGAAATTCTGGTACAATCAGACAACAAGACAGTAGTCGCCTACATCCGCAAGGAAGGGGGCACCAGATCCAAAACACTCCTAAATCTTACCCGAGATCTGTTGACTCTGGCAGACCAATGGGAAATCTCGCTAACAGCGCAGTACCTACCGGGAAGATACGGAGACGCGGATCACCTATCAAGAGGAAGATCCCCTCCAGAGTGGCATCTCTTACCAACAGCAACGAAGGCCATTTTCAATCATTTCGGAGTACCAGATATAGACCTGTTCGTATCCACCACGGCACACTTGAGTTCAACTTACATGTCCAGAGACTCCACAGACTCATGCGCAATCTTTCAAAACGCCTTCAGTCGGCACTGGCTCTACAATGTGGGTCGGATATTTCCTCCGCCAAACCTTATTCCGAGGATCCTGAGGCACCTAAACGGGGCGACCGGAACTTACCTACTCGTGGTCCCGAGGTGGCAGAGGGTCTTCTGGCGACCAGACTTAATTCGTCGATCACTCGTACCTCCGATGCAAATACCGAACCTGGGGTCAGTACTAATCAACACATCAACAGGCAATCCACCACCCAGGATTCAGGATCTAGAAATGGAAGTGTGGAAAATTGGGACTGGGGACAGTATCTTAAATTCCTGGAACGCGGAAGAGAAAAGACTGTTCCTGTCAGGATGGCGAGCTTCCCACTCAACACATATAAACCTGCTTGGCAAAGATGGTGCCGCTGGATACTGGCGAATAATACCCATCCCAACACACCATCTCCTAATCAATTGGCAAGGTATCTAGCGCAACTGTTCATTAACGAAAAACTATCATACAGGACTATGCTGGTACACAAGTCAGCCATCGTAACCTTCTGCAACGCAATGATGGAAAAGAATCTCAGCTCAGATTTCCTAGTGAAATTAAATTTAAAAACATTAAAAGCACTAGTAATGGTAAAGATCAACCCTCCTAAGTCCCCTGTGTGGAATCCGCAGATAGTGATAGACTGGCTAGTCAGGAACACTCCTCGATCAGATTCTCTCTATGAAGTTGCGTGTAGAACGGCAATCTTACTTCTGTTATCTTCAGGAAGAAGAGTACACAATCTGACCTTGCTAAATATCACAGAGGGAAACATTCTCGACGAAGGCACATCAATTGTGTTAATTCCATTCTTTGGATCAAAAACAGATACCCTCAAACACCGACAATCTAATTGGAGACTTCTGGAATCCAAGGAACACAACGTCAACCCAGTCTTCTGGATAAGGAAGCTGATTGAACTATCACGCGGAAGGAGATCAGGACAAAATCTTTATAACCTGTTCATCAGCACCCGAGTACAAGCGAAGGCAGCTACAAGAACAATCATAGGAGGATGGGTAAAGAACACGCTAAAATCAGCAGGAGTAGAGGCCACTCCCGGCAGCACACGTTCAGCGGTCGCATCACTTAATCCAATAGATAACATACTGGAAAGAGGCAACTGGAAAAAGGAAAACACTTTCAGAAAATACTATCAGAAAGAGATGTTGAAACATACAGCTCCAGAAGATCCCTCCCTATTTCAACCAGTTAATATCAAATAAAGACGTCCCCGGTCACCAGGAGATAATAGACAGATCTCTCATAATATGGACTCCAGACATCTCTCAGAACACATAATAGGGGAGTTTTACCTACCATTAAAACTCTTATTATGTTTCTATAGATGTCTGGAGTCCAGGTAACCCCTACCTGGTGTATTATGAGCTTTATGACAAATTGCGACCGGGATACGGGGGAACTGGAAATAGGGAAACAGGAAATGGGGAAAAAGCGACCATAGAGTAGAAAAGTGCCTAAAGTGTAAAAAAGTGCAAATCAAAGACCCAGGAATAGACTAAAAAACCACATAAAAGGGGAAAAGTGATTGTTTCTCTCATAATATGGACTCCAGACATCTATAGAAACACAATAAGAGTTTTAATGGTAGGTAAAACTCCCCTATTTTGTAGAGATTTATGGCTGTATAAAATGAAATAAAGTTTTAAAATTATTAACTCATAAATACCCACTCTCATAGTGTTACAAATCTAAAAAAACTCAAGAAAGTGAGATTGTACTCTAAGGAAGTAGCTAAAAAACTAAACTTCTCTATGAAGTTTTGAAAGTATACCCAATCAAATTGGTATATTCTTCTACAAAGAAGTTTATAATGGTACAACATTTTCTAATAAAAAATGCGTACAATGTGTAAGTTGTTTGCCTGGTAGGAAAATAAGTGTATATTTTACATAGTATTCATTTCACTAATAATATACATATATATAATTTTTTTTATTTTTAATAGATTTGTGGAAAGAAATGCAATTCACCAACCTATTTTGCCTAGCCAGTTGTCTTCATGCGAAAGCAGAAGCTTGTGTGCATGCAACGGCATCTGTTGAACCAGGGTCGAAGTTATCGTCGCGGGATTCGAACCAGCGTTCAAATAATAATATTAGGATGATTTATTTGGTGAGCGCTGTTTTTGAGTGTATCACACCTCAAGTGCTCTCTGCGAGCTTGGTCGTCGCTGTAGAAAGCGCCAATTCTCAAGCAAGACCCAGTTGTTGTAAGGTTGGATGGACCTTTCAGTGACCGGTCTTTGGTAAAGGTTTATGAATTTTTCAACTCAGCGAAGAGCACATTCGAAATATAAATGGTATATTTTCGTGCTCCGCTGAGCGGTAACCCATCCAAGTACTATCCACGCCCAATGTTGCTTAACTTCGGTGATCTATGGGAACCGGTGCTTTCAACATGGTAACGTCGTTGACTAATATTGTAGCGAAACATAAATTAATTATATAGTTGCTTCATTTGATAAAACTTTGCGAGACTAAACTAAAATGAGAACAAGGGAGGAGTCAACTGATAATTTTGATGGCAGTTTGAGAAGCCTTTATGCATAACTTTCATTGTGAAGTTGCTATAAAAGGAGCAGCAAAGGGCTTCAGGTTTTCACAAATACAATAGAGTAATTGCAGTGGTGGGCAATACAGTTGAAAATGCTATGGTTGTATAGAGTACATTTCAAGGATCACAACCATATATTTTTTAAGTAGTAAAAATAAAGATTTCATTGATGATTTTCTAAAATAAAATGTTGAGAATTGTAGTTCCGCTCAAACACAGCATGTTAGGCTAGCCAAGCCATGACGCCACTGGATCCGCCAGGCTACCTTGGGGCCTTGTGCAGTTCTATGAGATACATACTATCTGAAGATCTAGTAACGTCACATCTGCCTAAATAAAAATGGCCTGTTTTACCAGAAATTGAAAATTCACAAATTTTAAAGAGCTATAATTAAAAAAACTATGCCAGATATTATCTTATTAAAAATACACATAAAATGTAGTCTATCATTTTGTGAAATAAGAAATATGTTAAATTACCCTATTCAGTTTAATATAAATTTAATCAAAGTAACGATCTGCCCTTATTCGCTCAAGTGCTCTTGGAATGGCTAGTGCCTCCACTAAATGGTGCTGTATAAAATCGGCCAACTATATAAAAAAGTCCGGTCGATAGCTCAGTTGGTAGAGTGCTTGCATTCCATGCCGTGAGCTCGGGTTCGAATGCTTGTGAGCTTGGTTTCAGAAATGATTTCCCGTGTCGGTGTTTATTTAAAACCCCAAAATAAAATACTGGCAAGGTTTACTCAGCCTTCACAAGAAATGAGTACAAGCCCCCTCGGGAGTTGGGAAACCCCCACTTCAACTGAAGTGGTTGGCGTAAGGCCGGCCCCCTTACCTGTAAAAATAAATAGGTTCAACTCGCCACATGCGACTCCTTCGGGGACAACGCGGCAAGAAGTTACACTATATGTGTAGCTTAGTTGCGTTTTTTTGCGTTTGCGTATATCATATTAAGTGAAACCCTATAGATCTTTTCACTGGCATGTTACAGTCTTTCAGCTTTGTTACACTGTAATTAATCAATATTGCTAGTTGCCGGCCTTGGAAGTCTAAGCTTTTAACCACTCTATGCAAATGAACATACGCTATATGCAAACTTTGAGTGTACCATTCTGCTACATCCCGTATCGCGTATGCGCTTGACAAAAAATAATATATTCAAAAACTCCAAACCGCCTGGCGTCCGCCTGAGTTCCAAAGTCACACCATTACAAGCAGTGGCAGCTCTAGCTCAAACTTGAGGGTGGGGATGACCTTGAAAGAAAATTTTACACTCACCTGTGCCCTGGCCATACACTACACCAGTCAACTGTTCCCACCTGCACACCACCATAATGTAGAGGCTGAATAATGGGAATATCACAAGACTGATGATGCACAGACCTCTTCAAATTTTTTTTTTCACAATTTTATATAAGTAAGAATCACAATAAATCACAGTAATTAATAATAAATAAATTGCACAGAATCTGTACTCGACTTTCTTGCAAAAATTAACCCACTGTATGACGTATGAAAAGTTAGAATCATCTACCAGCTTACGCCGTTTCAATAAAAAATATAATATATCAATAATAAATCAATTTTATTCCACCGCGGTGTGTACCTGCATACTCGTACAATATGGATATAGCCATATAAATACTAAAATGAATATAAATATTTGGTTGATTTATTTGTTGAGCGCCGTTTTGTGTGAATCACATCTCAAGAGCCCTCTGCGAGGTTGGTCTTCTCTGGAAAAAGCGCCAATTACACAAGAAAGATCCTTGACTTATAGGTTGGTATAAAGCTGACCACCCATAGTGTACAAAATAATTTGCAGGTTTTATGTTCATTTGAGATTTGCTTTTAATTTGTAAGTACACATTCAGCATTTTTAATCGCGAATTTACATGTGCCTGTTTGTGGGCATGCATTTGATATGAGTTTTTAATTTTAATATATCTTTGCAACTTAGATTTTAGAATCTAGAATCTAGATTATTATAGATGGTCATTGAACCCTTCTGTATGCAAACTAGGACTTTGTAATGTGGGTAAACTTTTTAGTTATATTTTGAAAAAATGAAGAACTGATTATTATTGGTATTTATAAAATTTTAAGAATCACAGCCTTTTTTCTAATTTTAACCCTTTGACTACCAAGAAAATTACGAAAACATTTTGAATGGAAATTTTTTCACTTTGTATGGTGGCTATACTTTTGATTCACTTTTTGGGAAAAATAATGATGGCAATAAATAAGTTATCATTATTGTTTTACAGTTGTAGTACATTATGTTTTTTATTTATCCTCTAACTGCCGAGAATTTTTCCGTTATTTTTTTCTTTTATATGGCAACTCCCTAAACCGAGGCTATGATGAAAAAATGATTATAATTATTAGATAGCACTATTTTATAAACGGATTCACCAACATTTTAAGAAAAATCGTTGGAGCCGTTTTCGAGAAAATCGCATTTTAAATTTTCAGCTCTTTGGAAGCCATCTTGAATTTTCAAAAAAGTAAAAAAAAAATGATTACGAAGTGATAAACTTGTTCTTTCTATCAAATCTAAAACAAATTTAAATATCATGCATTTTAATGGGTTTTTGTTATATTTTCGTTTTCAAATTTGAGGTCGTGTAAACGGTGCTTTATAATATGTTTTTTTTTAAAAAAAAATTTTAATTTTATAGAAATTTATGTTGTTTACAGTATTGTTAAACATTATATTTTTGTTGACCCCTTAACTTTTGAGAAAATCACAATCGTTTGTTTTTTTCATATGGCAACCCATAGACACAGATTAGTAAGAGTGTTGCCATAACTAATTTATTAAGTTGAAAACTAATTAATGGCAACTCTAAAAATTTAAGAAAAATTCTTGGAGCCGTTTTTGAGAAAAGTGCAATTTTATGTTTTTTGTATGGCAGCCATCTTGAATTTTCAAGATGGTGTAATGCCATGTTATTCATACTTAATACATGTCCAAAAAAGTTGATGTAGCCAAAATTTGGTATCTCTAAGTCTTATACTTTGGAAAGTGACACACATACACACACACACATACAGACGGACGTTTTTGAAAGATAGTGGTTTTTGGCATGTCCTGCACCAGGACAACTCATTTCCGTGAAAACCTCGAAAAAAAAATTTCACACCAAATCAAAACTTTCTTCATAGCCTTTAGCTATGGTCCTAGTGGACGAGGTGTAGTCAACGATAATGGGCGACATCTCATTGCTTTGTGTGCGGAGCACAGTCTTTTTGCATCAAATACTTAGTTTCGGCATAAGGATGTGCATCTGTACACAAGGCAGATTGTGGGAAGTCGCACAATCATTGACTACATCTGTGTGGATGAAAGATTGAGAGGAGCCGTAAGAGATAGCCGTGTCTACCGCGGGCCTGAAATAGGCAGTGACCACTATCTCTTATGTGCTAAAATAATGCTTGGTGAAGTAAGAAAGAATAAATGCAAGAAGCAAGTAAGAATGCCTAGAATAAAAGTAGAAAGGCTGAATGAAGAAAATGTGAAAGAGAAGTATGTATCAGAGCTCCACAAAATTTTAAGTGTGAATGAACTTGAGAAGAATGTGTGTGGAAAAGATATTGAAAGTATGTGGAAAGATCTGAAAGAAGGAATGACTGAATGCGCTAAAAAAGTATGTGGGGCAACGAAAGGTGGAAGATTGAAAGGAGATGCCTGGTGGAATGATAGAGTGAAAGAAGCTGTGAAAGTTATGAAAATTGGCTGAATGATGGAAATGATAGAAAGCTAGAAGACGAATATAAGATAAGCTAAGAGAATTACTTAAGAGAATACAGTCCGACTTTATGGCCGGTAGAGGCTGTGTTGATCAGATTTTTACTCTACGACAACTTGTTGAAAAACAATTGTCGGTGAGGCGGAAGCTGTTCACGGCCTTTGTAGATCTGGAAAAGGCTTTTGACTCAGTAGACAGAGGTATGTAATGGGATGTTTTGAAAGCATACGGAGTGAATGGGGCTCTCCTAGGTGCGGTGCATGCAAACTATGAAAATAGTAAGGCATGTGTCCGTATTGATGGTGAGTATAGTGAGTGGTTTGAAGTTTATAAGGGTGTAAGGCAAGGGTGTGTGATGAGTCCATGGCTATTTAACATAGTCATGGGCAAGTGTGTCAGAGATGCTAGAATTAATGATTGTGGATTGATGATAGGAGAGAGCAAAGTGAGTGTTCTACTGTATGCAGATGAAGGAGTTCTTGTATCTGATTCAGCAGTAGAATTGCATATAATGCTCACTAGATTGAATGAAGCTTTGTTAGGTAACCATTTGAAGTTGAATGCAAGTAAGACGAAAGTATTGATTTTTGAAAGAGATGATGAAAATATGAATTATGAATTTAAAATGAATGGAATGAATGTTGATGTCGTAAATGAGTTTGTATACCTAGGAAGTAAGTTTGAAAAAGATGGAAGAATGACCGGTGAATTTGAAAGAAGAATAATGAAAGGCAGGTGCGTACTGGGTGCTACCGCTAGCATCGCCAAGAACCAGAATCTTTCAAAAAATGTTCGACTGGCGATGCACGGTGGTATACTAGTGCCCACTCTGATGTATGGAAGTGAAGCCTGGACGGTGAGTGAAAGTGAAATTAGTAAAGTCCATACAGTGGAAATGGGCTACTTAAGAAGTATGATTGGAAAAAAGGAGTGATAGGGTGAGGAATGATTTTGTTAGAGAGGAATGTGGTGTAAGAGAAAGTGTGAAAGTAAAGATTAAAAGAAGTATACTTAGATGGTTTGGACATTTGGAGAGAATGAATGAGGAAAGACTGACGAAGAAAGTGTATGCTGCAAGAATTGATGGATGTCGTGGAAGAGGAAGACGGAGAAAGGTATGGATGGACCAAATTTTCGAAATAGTGAGTGAATGGGATATCCAGAGTCATAATAAAAGAAGAGCTTGTATGAAAAAGGTTATGACTCTGGATGAAATGAAAGAAGTATGCAAGGACAGGAAGAAGTGGCGGCTTATCTGCAATGCTGATTTGTAATGTTGGTTTATTAGTTTGCTACATTTTTTGCATAAGAAATTTTTGACTTTTTTTGTATGGATTTATTTTTAAGGTTTTGTTGTTGTTTTTTTTTTTATACTTAAATGTTATTTATTACTCGTATTCCTTGACTTATAGGTTGGTATGAGGCTGAACACCCATACTGTAAAAAATGGTTCACTTTGCCAATGTCACCCCTGTTTCAGGGAATGTCGGCAAGAGTTGCAGGGCTTATGTTCATTTGAGGTTTGGATTTTATTTGTAAGTACACAATCAGCATTTCAACACATAAGCGCGAACTACACGTGTTTGTTTGTGGGCATACATCTGAGAGCTTTGAATGAATATATCCTTGCAACTTAGATTATAGATTATAGATAGCTATAGCAAGAAAGTAAAAAAATGTTCATTCTTAATCCCATTAAAAATAAACATTTCATTAAATTACAAATTTAAAAAAAACCTGAGGCATGAAATTTTTAATTTTACGTTATTTTCATTGCCGTTTAATAACTTGTTCCGTTATTTTTAAACTTTCCTATAAAAAATTAAATGTTTTTTGATGAATTTACAATTTTGTGAAGAATTCTTGGGAATGCCGACTTATCACGGTTCAAAACGCCACAAAACTGGCAGTAAATAAATCTAAAAAGTAACAACCTATAGTTAACCAAAGTGAAACAAAGACAACCTCTGTTATGCTGGGAGTATACGACACAAATCTTAAACAATATTATAATATGTACCCACATGGTTTGCTCTGACGTCACAGTGGGATCGGGAGACGTATCCCCATGGCCCATACTATGGGCACTCTATCAAAGTTTGAAATACGCATGCGCGATAACGTTGTATGTTGTATTCTACAAGCAGTCACCACTAACACATGCAAAGAAATCTCGGGGATCGGAAGAAATATCCCCATGTACGAATCGTTCAACTTCGGCCCGGCCGATGGCTGAGTGCCGGCCAAGTGACAGTTGAAGGAGTCCGCTCTCATTAATACATCGAGATGAATGTATGTACTTCTGTATAACTCGATGTATTGATGGGAGGGGACAAGATTTGAACCCTGAAATTGTGAAAATCATTTCTCGTATGAGCCAAAGTATTTCCCAACAGTTTTAGCGCGCTACGTATATATTACTCTAGAGTTAAATAATTTGTAACAGCTGTAAGTTAATTTATATTATATTTTTTAGTGTTGATCTGTTAACACAGTGAAAGTCCATTTTTTTTTAAATATTTAAAAAATTGAAATGGTAAAACATGGTTTTAATTCACTTTATTCTTTTTGTTTAATTTTTTAAAAACATTTTTTTAAAAACATTTTCGCCTAATGAGGTGAATGTCGGAGCAAAAACAAAAAGAATAAAGTGAATTAAAACCATGTTTTACCATTTCAATCTTTTTGTATTATATTTCGCTTCTAGTAAATAATTGTTTTTTCTATTTCATCCATAGGGATGTTCCCCACCATCCCCCAATGAAAAGCCACCACTGATTACAAGTGCAGATAAGTTAGTTCCTCAAGGGCAGGCTAAGCGTTGTATAATGTTTTGTAATTTTTCATAAATACTCTGCAAAAGTCAGGGGAACGTACATTGTGGTTTCGATTCCTGATTATTTTTTGCCTAATCTAATCTAAGCTGCAAAGATATATATCTTCATATGAGCTTTGTAACGAGATGGATTTGTTTGTTAGGTAAAATGGAACATGAGATTTGAATTTGAATGAAAAGGAAAACAAAAGAATATAAAAAAGAGAGGAGAAGCTTGCCTGGCGGGATAGCCACAAGCCTGTGTAATTAAGAATAAAGAATATTATTGTGCTGTGGTTAATTGTGTATACATTGTGAAAGAAATAAAAGTAAACATATTAAAGTGTGTATGTTAATTATTAATTGTGTCAATCAGCAGGAGAGAAGAAAAACCCTCACATTTTGGCGCCCAACGTAAAAGAAAAATCTGTAAATGAAATTCCTATGAAGAAAATTTTCTCAAACAAAAACAAATGACATTCGATTCCAATAAATGACATTGAAAACAATACAATATATGAAATAATTAAAATTGAACAGATTTATGGTTGTGAAAGCATCAACACGTTTAAAAGCTATTGAAGGCATCAACTTATACAATTTAAAACAAGAAATTGCAAGTTTTAAAAGGCGGTTTTGAAAATATTGAACGGCTGTTTTGAAAATATTGAAGGCAAGAGAATTCAAATTACCTACCTACGTTCGGAAGAAATGAACATTTAAAAATCGAACGTCGCGGGGGAATGAAGAATGGATATGAACCAGTTTGTTTCAAATCAGTTTAGATAAATATATATAGATGGTGTTATATTTAATTTGTATGAAATTTTTTTTGAGATGAAATGATTTTTTCTCATTACACAAATTGAAAATATACAGCAAATGATGAAATCTAAAAAAATAAATAATAAAAAGGATTTAGAAAGTAACACAATGGAGTCCATAAATTTTGATCCTCTCAAATTAAAAATATCTTTTAATGGTGAAAGTGAACCAAATGAATTTATAATAAGGTTAGAAGAATTAGCCAAAGTCTACAAATTAAAATTAGATTATTTGGTAGAGTGTATGCCTATATTTTTAACAGATTTTCCGTTAACTTGGTACAGAGCAATTAACTGTGAATTTGATTGGAAAATTTTTAAAACCAAATTCTTACAACAATTTGAAAAATATGACTTTCAAAGAAATCTTAAGTTAGAAATTTTAAATATGGTACAAGGTCATGATAATGCATCTGTTTATATTTTAAAGGTCAAATCCAAAAATAATTTATTAAATAAAAGAATGCATGATAAAGAACTTATGGACATAATAATTCATGGATTGTCAGAAAAATATGCAACTTTACTGACAACATCTGAAATTAAAAATACAGAGGAATTATCTACAATATGTAGCAAGTTTGAATCATTTATAAAATTTAATGAATGTAAGAATTTAAATGTACTAAATGGTGAAATTCATGGTGAAATAGTAAATGATGAAATAGAATCAAAGGAAGAATTAGATAAATATAGAGATATGCATAAAGATAAAATGAAGGAATTAAACACATTATACAAAATTGTAACAGAAAATTTATGGGATGCATATAATAAAAATGCAAATTATTATAATAAAGGTAGATCAAATCGTGTCTATGATCAAGGGGATATTGTATGGCGTAAAAATTTCATACAATCAAATGCAGGGAAATACTTCTGTACAAAGTTGGCTCCAAAATTTGTCAAAGCCAGAATAGAAAAGAAAGTTAGCAAGATAGTCTATGTATTAAAAGATATAGACACAAATGTTATAAATAAATATCACATCAAGGACATAATCAAATTAGATTAAAAAAAAAAAAAAAAAAACATATTTTCATGTGTATGAAAAATTTGAGGTGATGAATGATACGGTGAAAGTTGATATAAAAGTGATCAGTGAAAGAATGAATTATGAAACATTGCATGAATGAAGGTATGAAACATAAATTAAACAAAGTATTACATATGAAGGTAAAGTTTTTAAAAAAAAAATTGATGGACTGATAAATTTATTAATGAAAAATAAATTTGAAATAAATTTAAATATTGGGAAAGATGTGATACATGTTTAAAAAAAAAAAAAAAGTTATTTTAATGAATTGATTAATTAACTGGTGAATGTTTATTATGTATTGTTATTTGATTATTTTGAATTGTTGAATTAAGTATTTAAAAAAAAACAAATATTGTTTATAATATTGAATATGAAATTTGTGTTAAAAAAAAATTATATTAATTTTAGTATGAAAATAATTGGTATTGTTAAAAAAGGTATTAATGACTGAATAATGTATCAGAAACAGGTTTTTTTTTTTATTTTCATATTTTTGAAATTTATCCTTAAAATAAAACAAAATATGTGGCGCCGGCTGAGCATTATGATACATTATTTACTCATTGTAAAAAAAAAAAAAAAAAAATTGGGAATGTTTTTTTTTTATGAGAGGAAGGAGGTGTATTGTAACGAGATGGATTTGTTTGTTAGGTAAAATGGAACATGAGATTTGAATTTGAATGAAAAGGAAAACAAAAGAATATAAAAAAGAGAGGAGAAGCTTGCCTGGCGGGATAGCCACAAGCCTGTGTAATTAAGAATAAAGAATATTATTGTGCTGTGGTTAATTGTGTATACATTGTGAAAGAAATAAAAGTAAACATATTAAAGTGTGTATGTTAATTATTAATTGTGTCAATCAGCAGGAGAGAAGAAAAACCCTCACAGCTTCAAGAAGGGAATGAAGACCCATTTCTTCACCGCCGCGTCAAGCCTGAAAGCGCCCTTGCAGTGACAGTAGTCACGAAACGGCGCTATACAAATCATCATCATCATCATCATCATTTAAGATTTATATTAAATGCATTCCCACAAGCAGACATGTATAATTTCAAGCTAACACATGCCGCATGTGGACCTACAATATAAAAACCCAATCTCAAATGAACATAAGCCCTGCAACTCTTGCCGTCCTTCCCTGAAACAGGGGTGACATGGGCAAAGTGAATAGTTTTTTTTACAGTATGGGTGGTCAGCCGCATACCAACATATAAGTCAAGGAACATACATGACAAATTACATTTTTTTAAATCAATAAACAATAATATGTACATGGACATATAAAACCAATTTCACTTGAATAAACCCTAGCCGCCCAACCTATTTCTCGGAAATTAACCTGAAGGTAGGGGGGTTAATCAATAACTTGTAATTAATTATTACATCCTTATTTTTCTGTTTACTTTTAGTAGAGAAGCAATTGGACTCTGAACACAAAGACACAGGCTCAATGAGTACAATTGGAATTGTTTTGTCTACAATCATAATAGTGGGAGCCATCGGATCCTGGTTTATCTACGCTTTCCGGAACCCACACACCAATAGTGGGCAATTACTTATCAAGGTATGTATTCTATAATCTCAATAATCTATCTACAGTTAAAACAAAAATACTGAAGCGGAGATTGAACTGCATTCTGGAATTTCCATGAGGGCGCAAATATCATATTAAAATTGCAATAATTGATTATTGGATTTTTAATGCTTTCCGGGTTCAAATATTCATTATGTAATATTTATTTCCTTTCATTCCCTTAGGTATAATTTTTTATCAATAGTTATTTACAAGAAACTATGCAAGATGACACAATTTACCAGTCTGAAGATGTTTATAATGAAGCTTTGTCACTGATCAGAAATAAATTTTAGAAAGAAGTAAAAGTAAGAATTAATAAAATATGCTTCTGTATAATTTATTGAGATTTTTCTTTGACTCTTACTGGACTCAGTGATGTACTTGACATTCTTCAGACATTTTCAAAACATTTTTTTAATTTGCGAATGAGAAAGGAGTATGGATTTTTTCTTTATAGAAGGGGCCGTCCATAAATTACGTCATCGATTTTGGCCGATTTTCGACCCCCCCCCCCCTACAATCATCCTATAGTCATTATCTAATGACCCCCCCCCCCCTCTCTTGCTGTAATAATGGATGAGCTTAATAATTAATAATGTTATACTACTTGCATACTATTTTGGATATTGTGTAAAAATTGGTATTTACAAGAACGACGTCACTTCTGGGACTCGTACATCATTTACCATCATCCGCAGACCAGACCCCCCCCCCTAAATGCGAATGACGTAATATATGGACAGCCCCGAAGGTCGGCAAAAGTTGCAGGGTGTATGTTCATTTGAGGTTTGGATTTTAATTTGTAAGTACACATGCAGCATTTGTAAGCATGAACTTACACATGCCTTTTTTTGGGCATGCATTTAATATGAATCTTAAATGTTAACATATCTTTGCAACTTAGACAATAGTAAAAACAGATGTGATGAAAAGTGCCATAAGATTATAATAAAAATGGAGTACAATCGCAATTGTCTTAGTTACTTTGCTCCATCTCTATATTTTTCCACCTTTATATTTTTTCAATTATTATTGTCTTTATTCTATGTCTCACCTCCAGGGGAGTAAAGGTTTCAAGGTATTCAGCTTACATTAATAATCTACTTAAACTTCTGCTTCAAAGATGTTGCCACTAAAGAATAAAACATTACTGTCATATAAACAATTTGTCTCAGTCATTTTTCAAAAGAAGACATTGCCTAAAAATAATCAAAACAGAAGTGAGGAAAAGGTATAAGACAGATTTTAGTGCTGATGTACTAGCTACTTTTAGTGGAATTCTGGCAGGTTACAATAACAAGGACAGGACACAAATTTTCTCCAACTAAAAAAAATATTATCATTGATTGTTATATTAAATGAAAACAACAAACCATCTATGTATACACCAGTGGCGAAGGGTGCCATACAAGCCGATTCCCATCGGTTTTCCGTTTAAAATGAGGCAAAAATGATAATAATGTAGACTGCATGGTTTCAATGGGGAAAAAATATGTATTGTTTCTTTGGTTTTAAATGTATTTTTTTACTTTGCGCCTAAATATTTTAACTACTTTGTTACATCATTTTAAAAGGGAAGCCGATGGGAACCGGCTTGTATGGCACCCTTCGCCACTGGTATACGCTCATGTTTTTGTTGTTGATTGGCAATCTCCTTGTTTCTGTTTCAGTATCGTCCTTCACAATGGAGTTGGCGAAGAGGAGAAGCACGCTACACAGCTGCAACGATACATATGTAAAATAAAGACATTTTAATACCCTTGGTTTTTTTGTTAACAGTTTAATACTTAAATATTTCTACCATGAAATTGTTTTCACATTGAAAATAGAAAATACCAACTTTCACTCAGCATCCATGATATCTTTGTGGTACCCAAATTAGTTTTTTTCTAGTTACCATTATTAGGGGAAAGGTAAATAAATGGTTCGGCAATATTCTTTAATTTACCTTTTTTGCAATATATATCAGAAACATTGTGTTTTTTGGAAAGTTACTAAATTTTTAAATCTCTTTAGGTCTCATTAATAAACTCTTTTAATTCTGCTGATTGAGGCATGAAATGCTCTTTACAAATAAATATTTTTAATAAACTTTTTATGTTGTATGGGGCTGTCCATATATTACGTCATTCGCATTAAGGGGGGGGTAGTCTGGTCTGCGGATGATGGCAAATGATGTACGAGTACCAAAAGTGACGTCGTTCTTGTAAATACCAATTTCTACAAAATATACAAAATATTATGTAAGTAATATTCTTTATAATTCTTCTTAATAATTCTTAATAATTTTAATTTGACATACATCACTCTTGATAATGACCTGAGTATTGAAGGTCGAAAGTGCTCGAGATATAAAATATTATTGTGAAAATTAAACTACGTTTTAGAAAAAAATAATTTTATATTAAATAAAATGAATTTCACTGTGTGAATACACAAACCCTACAAAATCTAAGTAATATAACATTATTAATTATTAAGCTCATCCATTATTACAGCAAGAAGGCGGGGGGGGGGTCATTAGATAATGAGTATAGGATGATTGTAAAGGGGGGGGGGGTCGAAAATCGGCCAAAATCGATGACGTAATTTATGGACCCCTATTCAAACATGCTGAAGCAATCTTAAATGCCCTAGTCATTAATCTTTACTAAAAAATATATTCAATATTTTTTTTAGTTCTTTACATTATTTGGTAAATATGGCTTAAAAACTGGGTGCCTCATCTATCTTAAAGAATAAAGAACTTAACAATCAATTGTGAAGCTTGAATCTCAAATACAATCTAACTGATCATTTTGGAGAAGAATAAACTCATAAATGATTGATATTCATTCCTGAAAGGAATACCTAATTATTGTGATGATTTCTTATAACATTATAAATGTGTGGAATTTTTATTCTACTGCACACTTGGTTCTATGTACTTAAATAGTATAATAATCATTGGAATGTTTAATTTCATATGAATATCACATTAAATGTGTCTTATCTTATGTAATATCAAAATTTACACATACTTCATGATATTATTAGGTTACTTGACACTTTTTCATTGTAAGGGTGAATTACTGATGATTAAATTATGTAGTACTTACACATCATTCATCCATCTAAGTTCATTTTTATTACTCCTTTGGTAAAGTGAAAACCAGGAAGTTGTATGTTTTTAATAAATAAAGTAATCATGTCAGGCTAAAGATTTTTGTAAAATGAAAATAAAAAATAAAAATTAATTGCACACATTTTTGCAGTATTTTTTTGTATGATATTCATTCTTATTCATAGCTATAATGTATAATCCAAGTTGCAAAGATACATAAACATTTAAGATTATATAAAATGCATGTCCACAAGCAGACAAGTGTAAGGTACAATTGCTGCATGTGCACTCACAAAATAAAGACCCAAATCTCAAATTAATATAAGCCCTGCAATTTTTGCTGGCCTTCCCTGAAACAGGGGTAGCACTGGCAAAGTGAACCATTTTTACAGTCTGCCTTATACCAACCTACCTATAAGTAAAAGAATACAAATAGTGACTATAAAATAATATGATTGACCTAAAATAATTATTGTAGGTGTGTGCATTTTTTTTTATCCACCTGTACAGTACTGACACAATGAAAAAGGAAATGGGGGGGGGGGGGGCTGGGTTTTTAATACCTTTATTGTAAGTACGTTTGCCTGTATGGGATGCTTGCCCTGATGTGCACGAACAGTACACTACAGGTTAATATTTACCATAAACCTTTGGCCTGTCTTCAAAAATTTAAGTAGGATTGAAATATTGTCTCATTTACTATTATTTTTCACTTATGTGGGAATATAATAATCTATAATAATAATCTATAATCTAAGTTGCAAGGATATATTCATTTAAAGCTCTCAGATGTATGCCCACAAACCAACAAGTGTAGTTCGCGCTTACAAATGCTGAATGTGTACTTACAAATAAAATCCAAACCTCAAATGAACATAAGCCCCACAACTTTTGCCGACCTTCCCTGAAACAGGGGTGACATTGGCAAAGTGAACCATTTTTTACAGTATGGGTGGTCAGTCTCATACCAACCTATAAGTCAAGGAATTATACTTGGGAATACATACTTATTTATCTAGGAATATGTAATAGCTTAATGTTAAATGCTTAATAATTTCTCTAATGTCACTGGGTTTTATCTCTTAGCTGTATTATTACTTTATTAACACATTTATTATTAGTGTGGACATTTTATTCCTGTTTTTTTCAAACAATATCCTTGTTAATAATTCTAGGCTTAAAGTTTCATGTTTTATACTTTTATTCAAATGCTTTTACCTGTATAGCATATAAATTATATTGTACAGATAAAAATATGATTATTGAATGTATTACTATTTAGCTTATAATCTCTTAATAAATATTTAGTATTACTTTTTGCTGAATGAATATTACTTAGTATACATATTATAAATTTTTTTTTATATAAAATTTAACAAGTTATTTACAAATCACTTTTTTTTCAAAATTACTTTTAAGGCTGGCCGCACACGCTTATTTTCCGGATTCGTTTCCTAATTCGTTTTCCGTATTTGGACATCCGAATGCATGGAATCAGTAGATAATACATTAACTGACGCACACATTCACTTTTTTTCCGAACGGAATAAATTCCGCACGTACGTTTCGAGTGCAAGCCGGCGCGTTCGGAGAAACCTACTGGAAAAAACCTAATGACGTCATGCGGAACGCAGCGCTTGCATACATTTTGTTTGAGCCGGCGCATACGTTTGGAAATTTCTATTCAGTATTCAGTACTATCTGTACTGGCGTGTGCATATTCCGAATTAAGAAAAACGAACTTTTGCGCTTGCTTCACGGAATTCCGATTCGAAATTCCGCATTAGGAAATCGAATACAGAAAACGTGCGTGTGCGGCCAGCCTAAATGTGTGAAAAAAATCTAAATACAATTGCATGTAAATTTATGCATTGATGTGATTAAAAGAAAGGGTTGTTTTTAATCTTTTTGATCAAAAGTGATTTTTACATTTAAAGCTAACACAATCTTTTGTTCTTATAGAATATTCAATAACTATTATTAATAAATTTGATGTTAATGAGTCAATGTGTGCTTTATCATAATATAGTAGATATAATAACTTTACTTTTTTACTTATTAAATTTAAGCGCAGATTTCAGATTTTCATAATCTTCAAGTGCCTGATAAAATTTATGTTGTATCAGAATAACCCCATATCTTTATGGAATGCGGAAGTACTGTTTTTTAAATGTTGTGCACTTTATAAATACTTAAGTAATATAGTCTTAATGCTGTAACAATAGTTATATTTCGATTTTAGCTTTCATTTTTAGTTTCTGCAGAAATGCATTGTCAAAAAATTTTTTGTCACAAATCCAAACAAATAAACAATACACAAACATGTAAAAGAGAACATTCACAACCCATTAATTGTGAAGTTGCAAAATTGTTATTCTGTTTAATTATAAAATTTAACTCTTGAGTTTTTGTATAAAATCCACTTTAGTACTTGCAGAGCTATTTACACCCATTTACACAAATGATACTTCTCAACCAGAACTACATGTGAAGCAAAGCATAATATATTTAAACAATTACCTTTGTCACTTGTCCATTGCTGGACGTAAGCCTCATTTCTCCTTTAAAATGTCCTGCTTTGTAGCATTTGTAAACAGAAACTCCCTAGGACCTAAATCAGGTGATCTTAACATTTGGCAGAGAGGCTGCCACTTGAGAACCTTGGCTCTCCATTGGTTCTAGGAGCTAAAGGCTCTTCTCACTGCCACTTCAGGTTCGCAGTTTGATGAACTATGTTACCAATGTTTATTCTACTGCTATCCTCATTTCTGATTCCATCACGTAGGGAAATACCGAGCGTAGCTGTTTCCATTGTATGCTGAACGAAAGCAAGCTTTTAGCAACCGTTTTAAATTTATTGTCTAGGAATATTGTATCTCACTCCCATCATTTTTAAACCCCATTGTAATTCTTGAGAATAGTGTGAAAGATTGAAGTTCTCTAAAATACTATAAACAAAATTCTATCATTTGCGTAAGTTAAGTTTCAATATCAGGAAAAAAGTAACTAATTAGAGATTCTGTTACGTAATCTGTAAAAAAATTATCTACCTTTTGTATGTTATTCCTTATTTAATTATGTAAGTTCTAGCTTTGAAGTTTTTTTGTGTTAGGAAAGAAGTTTATTAGATAATTTAGTGATAATATCCAAAGAATGAGCTGTAGAAAAAATATATCATGGTGTAATGCTTCATACATATGGTATACATCAACTGGCATTTGAATTCTGATGATTATTTAGCTCAATTATACTACATATATAAATAAATAAACAGACCCTCATACTCTAGATTTAAATAAATTATAGATAAGAGCACAATGCTTGTTAATAATAACTTTACTTTCACATCATTTTTATTGAATAAAAAAATAAATTGGCATTTCATACAAAACATAACATTATAAGATAAAGGAGTAAACTGTAAAAGACAAAGTTCTTATAGGTACTTATTTACTTGTAAAAAAACATAATAAATTGTGCAGTATTTTTTTCCACTATCAAAAATAAGCATTTCATACAAAATGTAAAACAATATTTTGTAAGATATATGAATACTAATAATATAGTAACTCCATTTGGCAGCATTAGCTATTTAGTAAATAAACTAAATATTAGGTCCTTACATATGAAATTGGCATTTTGTATGGAAGGAACAAAAAGTTTTTTTTTTTTAATACAATATATTTATTTAATCAAAGTATATACCATTGCTATCTATGCACTTTTGCCATCTCATAGGTAGTTCATTGATCCTTTTACTAAAATAACCATTCGGATGGCAATCAATACAATCTTTGAAAGCGGTTTGAACTGCCCCATCGGAGTTGAATTTTATCCCTTGTAAGAAGTTATCCGAATTTCGAAAAAAATGGTTATCTGTAAGAGCAAGGTCCGGGGAGTATGGGGGATGTCTTAAACATTCCAATTGAAGCTCCTCTAATTTGGTAGCCGTCTGCTGTGGAGTGTGTGGTCTAGCGGTGTCATGAAGCAGCAGTTGCCTAGAGCGATTGACCAGCCTCGGCTGTTTAGCAGCTAGCTTTTCCGTCATGGTTTGCAGTTGCTGACAATAGACATATGCCGTAATTGTCTGACCAGATTTAAGAAAAGTGTAGTGAACGACACCGGCACTAGTCCACCAAACGCTCACAAGTAACAATTTTTGAGCCAATTTTCGCTTGGGGTATGATTTGGCTGGTTTAGCAGGGTTCAGCTATTGCGATGAGTGCTTCTGATTATTGTAGAGGATCCATTTTTCATCACAGGTAAAAATTCGACTTAAAATTCCTTCATTATTGTGCCAGTTAAGTAATGTAACGCAGCAGTCGACACGCGTTTATTGATTTGCTTCACTCAATTTGTGAGGCTTCCACCTTTCAAGCCTTTTCACCTTTCCAATTTGCTTCAAGTGAATTAAAATACTTTTATCACTAACTTCGCAGCCTACAGCTTACTCGATCGTGGTTTGCAATGGATCCGCTTCCACAAAAGCCTTCAATTCCTCATTATCAACTTTGGTCTCCGGCCGTCCACGAGGCTTGTTCTGCAGGCTAAAATTTCCAGAACGAAAACGTTGAAACCAAAATCGCACTGTGTTTTATTTTGCGACACTGTTGCCATGCACATCATTAGTCCTTCGAGCCATTTCTGCAGCACTGATGCCACGGTGGAACTCGTACTCGTATTTCAAGTTTTCCATTTTGTACAATAAGTGACGCAAAGAAAAAAACAATTGAAGAACGAACAAATGAATTACAAATTTCAAAACACAAATACATAAGTAAATAGCTGTATAAATTTGAATTTGGAATTCTTAACCAAAGAGGAGATATATATATATATATATATATATACAAGGATAATTTATTTATAAGGTACACATAATAAAAGAGTGCCGTTTTTGTGTGTGTCACACCTCAAGGGCCCTCTCAAATCACGGAAGGAGATATTTGAGTTCAAAGTGGCCAGTCCGGCAAAACGCCAATTTCATATGTAAGGACCTAATATTTGTTAATACATGATATTTTGTCCAAGAATATTAGTCCAGCTGGGCCAAGTGGATCGTTATTCCACACTTACATATAAAACAGAGTTGACAATAGTAGCATGAAGTTTTTGGCAAAATTACACAATCATTATTGTCAACAGGGTCAATCGAGAAAATTAATAGTCCCAACCTTTTCCTTTTAGTTTTTGTATGTAGATAGTTTTTTACTTTCACAACCAACCCTTTCATATCTGCCTAACCACTATCTACTGGGTTAGATTTCAGAATGAATGCTGTTTTCCTGTGCCTTTAAAATAACATATTATTACAAACTAACTTGATTTCTAACAATGATTTGAATTGAACTATAAATTTTAATTGTACATCCTTATAAATTTAAATACAATTTTTACTGTAAGTAGGTATTTTGCTTACCTTGCAAGTATTTTTGAAAGGACCCTCTTCAGTGGTCAATCACCATCCAGGCATGTCATACGGAGAATTTTGGTGTTTTTTTTTGTTTTCTTTAAAATTAGGAGATACTTCATCATGGAATTATTCTTTAACCCATAGTAAATAAATAGTTCTATGTTAATACTCTCTCTCTCTCTCTCTCTCAAATTCAAAATGTCTTTCATTCTTTGGTGTGGATTTTTTGATTTACAAAAAGTAAACCTTAAATATGAAAATAATTTATAAATCTGTTGGATTTTTTTTGTATTTTTTTTCCTTACTGAATTAAATTCCTGTCGCAACTTAATTCAATAAAAACATTATGGTCTGTATCCAAAAAACTAATCTAACGTTTCAGTGGAAACTTTGTAGAACTCCATGCAATCAAACCATGTTGTATTCTACTGATATATATCCTTATTTATCAGTAGAATAAAACTATATTTATCATTATATCAGTAAAATACAACAGTGTTTTGTATTCATGTTTAATTTATTTTATATCTGATTCCCGCCTTTCAATTTTTCAGAACAAGATAAAAACAAATGTAGTAGCAAGTTGCTTATCAATATTGTTTGTTTATTTTATAATATGTATTCCTATACTATTTTTTATGGTTTGTGTATTAACACTGTGAAAATTCATATTGATTGATTTTTATATTTTTTAGAAACAGATTGTAAGAAACAGAGTTAAACAGATTGTAATTAATATTTACAAACGTTTTCAATCTACAATCTAGATCAAAAACGTTCTTAAATATTATTAAAAATAAATTGTGAAAAGAAACAGTGTTTCATTAGAATTTGCTTCTAAAATATATAAAAGTCAATTGTTATAATCCATTTCAGTACTTGTTATTTACATCCTTGTTTTAAAATTTCCTATTCAACTCCAATAATTTACTGATGTAATTACTATAATTTACTTACTTTTTTAAATAAATAATGTAGAACTATATTTACAATTAAATGAAGTGTATTTTTATTCCTCTCATTTTGTTAAATACCTATTCTTTCATTCAAATCCTGCAACCATTCCAGGTTATATTTTTCGGAGATTCACATACTCAATATTTTCGCATCATCATTTTTCAAAAATGTATCGTGTCTTAACACCCCATAGAGCGAATACGTCCAAAACGGTGTTCTGGGTTTTAAATGTCCATTATGTTTACTTTTTTTTTAAAATCTGTTACTGTCAGAATAAAATAAAGAAATGTATAATTTACAGATTGACCATTTCCAAAAATGATAAAAGTTATTTGAATTCTGTCAAAATGAACACAAACTTATGAATTATTACGAAATAATGCTATCTGGGTTCAATGAATAACTTGAATTTGTTGAATGAAAGTATACAAAAAATATATATGAATAGTAAGTTTATTAATCAAACTCAAAATTGACCGCATTTTTTTTTCGTGATAATGCATGTTTATTTAACAAAATACAATAAAAAAACCGCTTCGAAATTTCCATACAATAATTGTATGAAGAAAACGATGCTATAAAACCAGAAGGTAAGCGAATTCTAATTTAGTATTGAGAAAGTTGTTGACGGGTGAGGTCGCTCTCGGGGAGCTCTCTCACATACACACATGCAGAAACACGTAGATATACTAAAGTGTCTGTGTGTACAATACCAATTCTTTCCATCCACCAGGGTCGAACTAAAGAAGATAAGCTAAAATGAATTAAATATTTTTTCTTTCTTAAAAAAAAAATATTATCGAAAGTTTTGAAGTTAGACCGGTGTCACGACAAAATCTCCATTGACAGAATGTCCACCGACAGAATGTCCACATGACAAAATGTCCACCGACAAAATATCCATCGACAGAATGTCCACCGATACAATGTTCACGGACAAAATGTCCACCGACAAAATGTCCACTGACAAAATGTCCACCGAGAAAATGTCCACCGAGAAAATGTCCACCAACAAAATGTCCACCGACAAAATGTCCGGCTTTTTGTCGGTGGACATTTTGTCCGTGAACATTGTATGGGTGGACATTTTGTTGGTGGACATTTTCTCGGTGGACATTTTGAAGGTGGACATTTTTTCGGTGGACATTTTGTAGGTGGACATTTTGTCGGTGTACATTTTGTCGGTGGACATTTTGTAGGTGGACATTTTGTCCGTGGACATTGTATCGGTGGACATTTTGTCCGTGGACATTGTATCGGTGGACATTTTGTCGCGTGGACATTTTGTAGGTGGACATTTTGTAGGTGAACATCTTGTCGGTGGACATTTGTAAAATGTCCACAACATGTCCCCCGACAGAATGTCCACTGACATAATGTCCACCGATACAATGTCCCCCGACAAAATATCCACCAACAGAATGTCCACCGACAAAATGTCCACCTACAAAATGTCCACCGACAAAAGTTTGCGCTTAAACATGGGGCATATGAACCTACAATGAAAACCTTATCTCAAATGAACATAAGCCCTGCAACTCTTGCCGACCTTCTCTGAAACACGAGTGACATTGGCAAATTGAACTATTGTTACAGTATGGATGGTCAGCCTCATACCAACCTATAAGTCAAGAAAGTATACTAAAAATAAAATAAAAAACCAAAAAATATTGAGAACTCATGCTTTAGTCATTAAATGCATTGTTTAGATTACAATTTTAAAAGGTTAAATAAGTGGTATTATTTTTAATAAGTAATAAGAAAATAAAAAAACTCTTTTTTGTTATCCAGAACCGGCTCTGTAGAATACAAGTGCCTATTAACCTTTTCGATTCTGAATTTATTTGCTACATACGCACCGCCAGAAAGGAATACTTTTTTGAGGTTATTTTTTTACATATAAATTGATTTCCTACCTTAATACTTGATGAAACTTCAAAATTTATGAAAAAGTATATTCATTAATTAGTTATCCAGGAACACAAATCACAAACTTTCAACATATGTTTTCACTTGTTGTTTTATATAAAAACAAGTAAATCACAATTTTTTCGGAGGATGTAAATAAAATAATTGTTTGTGTTATAACCCTTTATTTTTAAATACAAATCAAACATAACAATCAAGTGCGAGAAATAAGCATTACTTAAAGTATGGCATAACCAAAACTTAATCCGAAAGAATTTATTGAATTATAATAAGTATAAAAGCATCATGCAGAAAATATGTTATTATTATTATAAGAAATAAAGTTATTAAAAAAAATATTATAGTTTCATTTCTATAAAATACTCTACTTTTTACTTGTATTCTTCGCTTCAAAACTAATTTCAAATAATGAGGCATTTCAGTTTGCCAATTACACCCCTGTTTCAGGGAATCCGAGAGGGAAGACTTTCAGGGTTTCTGTTTATTTAAGATTTGGGTTTTTACTTTGAACATACACATGCAGCATGAGTAAGCGCGAACTTACTTGTGTCTGCTTGTGGACATGCATTTCATAAGAATCTTTAATGTATGTATATTATTGCAACTTAGATTATAGATTATTATAGGCTACCATTGAATTCTTGTTTAATTTTACTTCCTTTGAACAAGTACAAAATCGTAACAAAAAACAAATTTAATCTGTAATCTGAGTTGCAATTACATTTAAGATTCATATTACATCCATTCCCATTCCCACAAGCAGACACGTATAAGTTCGCACTTACACATGCCGCATGTGGACTTACAACATAAAAACCCAATCTCAAATGAGAAATGAAAATCTCTGCAACTCTTGCCGCCCTTCCCTGAAACAGGAGTGACATTGGCAAAGTGAACCATTTTTACAGAATGGGTGGTCAGCCTAATCATTAAATTAATTACACTTCGGATATTAGATGATCTGTGTCGGGAGAACTTCTCAACATTTTGCTGGCCTCGTAGTTAGCGTCTTCAGGAGGTACCCTTTCTGCACGACGATTCAGGATGAACTCATCCTTATAAATATGACTGAAGTTAATTATAGCGAAAGATAAAATGAAATTAAAAAGTAAAAGTATTTCCAATTTTGATAAAAAATAACAATGAAGTGACTGAAAATCAATTACTTCTCAATTATGTATGACATAATATACACCAAGTGCAATTTACAAGTAATGATACAATTACTTTAATTACTATGTCTATCATCTCGCTATACATTAATTACAGTTCATAAGTTTTCAAATTGAGTGATTGCTATCTATTCAAATAATGTTATGTGTGATTGATATAACTTTAACAAGAGGCATTTCTTTGAATCACTCACTATGCATGGACATCTTATCACAGACAATTAAAACCAGGAACACTAATGAAAATTAACTATTATTTTACATTATTTAATTTTGCTATCAACATTGATGAATAGACAATCAGTACCCCGAGTATAAAACATTAAGTTAACTCAATTGCGTAGATCAAATAAAAAATTTACAAAGAAATATTAATATTTAAGATTTAAGAATCTTAAATATTAATATTTCTTTGAACTTACAAAATCTCAAATTAACATAAGCCTTACAACACTTGCCGACCTTGCCTAAAACAGAGGTGACATTGGCAAAGTTAACCAAAATAAACAAATGAAAACTTCTTCTTCTTTCGGTGCCACTTCTAACTAAGATTGGCAATCACCATGGCTATTTCCATCTTGGATGCCGTGGCTCGAAGCAGGGACTTGGTGTTTTTGTATACAACTTTCCCTCTCTAGTTGTTCAAGTGTGATTTGATTTATTTTGCACATGCAACATGTGTTGCAACTTGTGGGCATGCATTAAATACGAGCCTTAAATGTTAAAATATCTTGCAACTTAGATAATTGATAAATTTTTAGATACACCTACAAAGGTCTTTTCAAATTAAACCAAAATTTATTTGCATAAACCTTATTCCTTTTGTAAAGCTAGATAGGTACTATTATGTTATTTTAAAATAACATAGAAAGAACAATCTCGAAGTGTACAGTGTGTTTTGTGGGCCGAACGGTCACGGAAGCGGCCGAACTGCGCCGTGCGATCAAATCGGGCCGTCGCTCATCAGTTCTTGGCAAGATGTCAACCGACTCAGACGTCGGCAACCAAGCACCAAGCGGTGCAAGAGGGGGCATTACCATGGAGCTCCCTCCTCCCCATCTACTTGGATTTCCTGCCAGCAAGGCACCCGCCTTGTGGACTAGAGACGGGTGCATAGGAGCGCCCACCCAGGGGCTCCAACATGTGGAGGCGTCCGCCTCGTGAGCCGCCGTTAGCCTGGGGCGCTGCCCCAGGCCTTCAGTTTGTCCGTGAAAATTCCCGCGGAGCGCGGTATAGGTATTATACACGAGTAGTCAGCACCGTTTTGTGAGTAGGTATATTATTCCTGACCGTCAATACCGAGTTATAGGGCGCTGTATGAATGTATTAGTGTGTCTTATGAGAGCTGCCGTGCGGCTGGGGGAGGTAGCAGGATGCGAGGTGGGGGGCGGGTTCGTCAAACAGTACGTCAAGGAAGCCAGTAAAATATGGCTTATTTGGCAACATCATAAAATATTATTATTGTTCACCGCATATTATTTTGCCAGTCGCGGTACGCGATGTCATATTTTTTGTTCTCTAAACGCTGGGTACTTTGTCACATTATTTACAAAAAAAAAAAAAATTGCACAGAATCTGCACTCGACTTTCTTGCAAAAATTAACCCACTGTATGACGTATGTAAAGCTTGAATCATCTACCAGCTTATGCCGTTTCAATAAAAATATAATATATCAATAATAAATCAATTTTATTCCACCGCGGTTTACCTGCATACTCGTACAATATGGATATAGCCATATAAATACTTAAAAGAATATAAATATTTGGTTGATTTATTTGTTGAGCGCCGTTTTGTGTGAATCACACCTCAAGAGCCCTTTGCGAGGTTGGTCTTCTCTGGAAAAAGTGCCAATTACACAAGAAAGATCCTTGACTTATAGGTTGGTATAAAGCTGACCACCCATAGTGTAAAAAATAATTCACTTTGTCAATGTCACCCCTGTTTCAAGCAAGGTCGGCAAGAGTTGCAGGTTTTATGGTCATTTGAGATTTGGTTTTAATTTGTAAGTACACATTCAGCGTTTTTAAGCGCGAATTTACATGTGTCTGTTTGTGGGCATGCATTTGATATGAGTTTTTAATTTGAATATATCTTTGCAACTTAGATTCTAGAATCTAGAATCTAGATTATTATAGATGGTCATTGAACCCTTTTGTATGCAAACTATGACTTTGTATGGTAGGTAAACTTTTTAGTTATATTTTGAAAACGTAACGACTGATTATTATTGGTATTTATAAAATATTATGAATCGCAGCCTTTTATCTAATTTTAACCCTTTGACTACCAAGAAAATTGCTAATACATTTTGTATGGAAAATTTTCACTTTGTATGGCGGCTATACTTCTAATTCAATTTTTGGAAAAAATAATGATGGCAATATATAAGTTATCATTATTTACTTACATTTGTAGAAAATTATTTTTTTATTAACCCTCTAACTGCCGAGAATTTTTCAATATTTTTTTTCTTTTGTATCGCAACTCCCTAAACCGAGATGATGATGAAGCAATGATTATAATCGATAGATAGCACTATTTTATAAACGGATTCACAGAAAATTTCAGAAAAATCGTTGGAGCCGTTTTTGAGAAAATCGCATTTAAAATTTTCAGCTCTACGGAAGCCATCTTGAATTTTCAAAAAAGTAAAAAATCTTTGCTTATGAATTATAGTGATAAACTTGTTCTTTCTATTAAATCTAAAACAAATTTAAATATCTTGCACTTTAGTGGGTTTTTGTTATATTTTCGATTTAAAATTTGAGGTCATTGGAATTTTTTTTTTTTTTAGTTTTGTAGAAATTTATGTTTTCTATAATATTGTAGAAAATTATATTTTTGTTGACCCCTTAACTTTCGAGAAAATCACAATCATTTGTTTTTTCATATGGCAACCCATAGACACAGATTAGTAAGAGTGTTGCCATAACTAATTTATTAAGTTAAAACCTAATTAGTGGAAACTCTGAAGATTTAAAAATAATTCTTGAAGCCGTTTTTGAGAAAAGTGAAATTTAATGATTTTTTGTATGGCAGCCATCTTGAATTTTCAAGTTGGTGTAATGCCGTGCTATTCATACTTAATACATGTCCAAAAAAGTTGAAGTAGCCAAAATTTGGTATCTCTAGGTCTAATACTTTGGAAAGTGACACACATACATACACACACACACACACACATACAGACGGACGTTTTTGAAAGATAGTGTTTTTTGGCATGTCCTGCACCAGGACAACTCATTTCCGTGAAAACCTCGAAAACAAATTTTCACACCAAATCAATACTTTCTTTATAGCCTTCAGCTATAGCAAGAAAGTAAAAAACTGAAATTTTAAGGTGATTAGGTAATTCATTCCTGCGAATTTAATTGCAATTTGCATGCGACTGCACTTAAAAGCAAACACGCCACTGTCCATAAAAATACACAAATTACTTTTGAATTACAAAATCATCTAATTTAGTCATTTAGATTACTTTAATGCAAAAAATACATATTTACACAGTGTGGTATATCCATTAACAATTTTGTAAACCTTGCATGTTTTTAAAAATATAAATAACTGAGCTGTTATTCAAAATTGTTTGATTTCCAGTAATTTAAGTTCGATGGACAATGGCGTGTTTGCTTTTAAGGGACTCATGTGTTGCATTTGCAGCAACAATACGGCACTTTTTCACTTTACAAATTTCCAAAGAATTTCATTATAATATTATTATTAATGCTACTCTTTTAATTTCAATACTCCAGTTTTTTTGGTTGTGAATAAAATGACCGTGGAAAATGTAACTGTTTTTGTATCTTATTTTTTTTTTTTTTTTTTTTTTTTTTTAATATTTTTTAGTGTTGATCTGTTTTTGTATCTCACTGCCATTCCACTAGGGGTAGTCAGTATCTCCTCAGATGCATCTACGTCTTTTCTTGCCGTGATGCACTAACAAGGGACTTTGCTTTTTCAACCGGGTTACCTTCTGTGAAATTTCCCCCTTTGCGACTGATACTTTTACAAACAAAAATCATAAGTTTTACAAGTCATCCATCATACCATACAACCAGATATAGAAACATGAAATATGAAAACACTTATCCTAAATCTTCAACTGTGGTTGGAATCTGCTAGTTTCTCTTTTCTAGGTAGACCTTTATTTTTTCCAGCTGCCAAATAATATTAAAAATGGTCAAACTAGGATATAGCAATTGTGGAAATAGAGATGTCATGGCTACAATGAACAATTATATACTAATGTGTTAGATATTTGCATACAATCATGCTCAGATATAACAAGCTTGCTTCGTAGGTATAACATCCAGATTGTGTTATCAGCTCGTCGTGTCCAGGTATAAAAAAAAAGCAAATTTTTCAACTATCACATATTAAAAACAAGAATAAGAAAGCTGCCAAGCTGACTCAACAGTGGATTTTTTGTAAATGGAGGGTTTATAATTCCTGATATTAATGATTCTAAGAAACTATTATTCTCTTTTTTGACTTACTGCCATGTATAAGTTGTATCTGGTTTTTCGTATTTTACAAAAGCCAAAAAAATGTGGCGTTGTAATATGCAAGCTTTAATAACTCGCCATATATATCAATATTAGTCGGTAGGTATTTTTTTATTCACTTATGTTTATAACGATAAAAGCCAATAAAGAGAAAAGATGGTTGGTCCCCTCCTGCTTAATATGAATTGAATTGGACTGCAGTTAACAGGTTTTATTCAAGCCATTAATTTGGTTTCTTTATGCAACTTTCAATGTTTAGGAGTAACATAAGGGCTACAAAGGAACTAAGTACTTAAAAGTAAGCCTTACACAAACCTTTCTATCCATTATTGAGCAAAACAGTATTTTACCACCCTTTTCAGAATGCACAATCCCAAATTACCCCTTTGAGAAAAACTAATTTTAAGTAATATTTTTTAGTGTTGATCTGTTTTTTTGATTTTATGATATTATTTTAGATTCCTAATTTTAAGTATTTACATTGTCAATAAATATGCAAGATGGAATGTTGAAAGTGCATGCCCTGGATAATCTGTTTACGATGACTAGTAGGATCAAAAATAGCTATCTAGATTTTTTCCAAAAATTAGATAAATATTTGGAAACACCATAAATGAAATTCTTAGCTTTTGCATTTTCCGTTAATACTAGAATGCCATATTTTATTCTATCTGACTCATATTCCTGAAGGATATTTGAATAGAAGTTAATGATAAAATAAATTGAGATGCCTTATTAACTCTTATGTATTGAACAGCAATAATGGGGGAGTTTTACCTACCATTAAAACTCTTATTATGTGTTCTGAGAGATGTCTGGAGTCCATATTATGAGAGAAACAATCACTTTTTCCCTTTTATGTGGTTTTTTAGTCTATTCCTGGGTCTTTGATTTGCACTTTTTTACACTTTAGGCACTTTTCTACTCTATGGTCGCTTTTTCCCCATTTCCTGTTTCCTTATTTCCAGTTCCCCCATAACCCGGTCGCCATTTGTCATAAAGCGTCATTTTTCCCTTGTGGTCACATGTCAGTTGAATTCACCTTCGAAAATTTGAGTGAATTGACAATATTCCTGGGCAAAAACATTTAAAAGAGTGTTATTTTACCATCTTGTGTCCTTGTGAACAATTAAAAACTAAAACAGGTGATATTGTGGTGGTTAAAAGTTCGCATACGTATTTTTCTTGGTTATGCCACGCTGTCATATTTACGAAAAACGTTTTTCGTTATTTTAACGGAGTTTTTACTTTAGATAACATCAAAATCAGTGTTATGAGTTGTGATAACAAAAAAGGGCCACCTCCCGCCGAAATCTCACAGGATTCAGGTGATGTGGATGCATTGAGGTATATATACTAGAGACGTAACGTTGCTCGAAACACGTAGCACCCTGTAGTAAGTCAAAAGTCGTACTCGAGAAAAACCCGATTTTGAGGCTCGTCAGTCTCACGCAGACTTACACAGCGAACGGACGTGACAGGTGGTAATACATATTGCCATAAATGTCTAAATATTGTGATTGGAGTTTTCAAACACCATTGTTTGTGAACTTGATCAATTATACAACATGCACAAATGAAAAAAAACACAACATACTAGCACAGATTAATTATTAAAACAATTTATTTTTGAAAAAAATAAGTTTTTCTTAAATATATTTTAATTAATGTTACACATTTGACACCGACAATAAGGTTGTAAACTGCCGGGTTGCTGGTTGAAGACTTGCTCATATAATTTTTAAAAGTTAAGGACTAAAGTTACATTTCATTTTAATCTGACATTCATTTTTAATAGTATTACTGTAGGGGAATTTTATATCAGAGAATTATGACATCCAGCCCTTTTTGTCGTGTTTGAAGTCTGCCATGTGTTTGCTAAAATTATTGCTATCTCGTTTTAACCTGAGAGTACAGTGCGCGTTATTCGATGCAGAAGCTGGATAAAAACTGATTGTCTCCTTGCATCTGCATTAAAACGTTTCCAACGGACTTCGGCTTGACATTTTTTTCCTGATTGTATGATGGTTGCGACTCTATAGTATATATCTCAATGTGTGGATGTAAAAATGCGGATATGACACTTCGGAATCAGGTTCACCGCCGCGGCGTCAGAAACGGCTTAGGGTTGTCTTGGACCCAAGGATAGATTATCTGGTTTCCCAGAGGGAGCCACTTAATGCTATACCAGACGAGTCTTTCGCCCGAAATGGACTCTCAAATAAAGGAAATGACCGAATCCGGAGTTATAGAGGCAGCGGAGTCATCTCCCAGCTTCTTATCAAAAATGTTCCTAACACTCAAATCGGACGATTCCCCGAGAATGATTTTCGACCAAAATCGTTAAAACTTCTTCCTAGACCCGGCTCCGTTCGAACTCATAAGCCACTACAAAGTGTCAGAGTTTCTTATCAAAAATGTTCCTAACACTCAAATCGGACGATTCCCCGAGAATGATTTTCAACCAAAATCGTTAAAACTTCTTCCTAGACCCGGCTCCGTTCAAACTCATAAGCCACTACAAAGTGTCAGAGTTTCTTATCAAAAATGTTCCTAACACTCAAATCGGACGATTCCCCGAGAATAATTTTTCAACCTGAAATCGTTAAAACTTCTTCCTAGACCCGGCTCCGTTCAAACTCATAAGCCACTACAAAGTGTCAGAGGTTCTGCAGCCAAACGATTGGTTGTCGAAAATAGACCTATCGCAAGCTTACTTTCATCTCCCAATAGCACATCGGAGATTTTTGCGACTGGTCTATCGAGGAGAATTACTTCAGATGACAAGTCTGCCCTTTGGCCTTTCATCTGCCCCCAGAATGTTTGCAACCCTCACAAATTGGGTAGCCCAACTACTTTCTGCTGCGACGAGATATCCGGACAATCGTTTATCTCGACGACTTCCTCCTTGCGAACCAATCCAAGGACGATCTTTGTCGACAATCGCATCTTTGGCCTTTCATCTGCCCCCAGAATGTTTTCAACCCTCACAAATTGGGTAGCCCAACTACTTACTGCTGCAACGAGATATCCGGACAATCGTTTATCTCGACGACTTCCTCCTTGCGAACAAATCCAAGGACGATCTTTGTCGGCAATCGCATCTTTGGCCTTTCATCTGCCCCCAGAGTGTTTTCAACCCTCACAAATTGGGTAGCCCAACTACTTACTGCTGCGACGAGATATCCGGACAATCGTTTATCTCGACAACTTCCTCCTTGCGAACCAATCCAAGGACGATCTTTGTCGGCAATCGCATCTTTGGCCTTTCATCTGCCCCCAGAATGGTTGCAACCCTCACAAATTGGGTAGCCCAACTACTCACTGCTGCGACGAGATATCCGGACAATCGTTTATCTCGACGACTTCCTCCTTGCGAACCAATCCAAGGACGATCTTCGTCGGCAATCGCATCTAGCAGTAGATATCCTACAATCTCTGGGGTGGTATGTAAATCTCCAGAAGTCAGTGCTCTTCCCCACTCAACAATTAGAGTACTTGGGAATCGTTTGGGACACGCATAACAATTGCAAATTCCTTTCTTACCGGAAGCAAGAGGCATTGTGCCACTCACTTCGAGCAATACTGACTTCTCGAAAATGGTCCTTAAAACTGGCGGAAAGTCTCCTAGGAAGACTAGACTTTGCCAGCTTCATGGTCGCCTCCACTGCAGACAATTGCAGATAGCGAGCAGGCCACTGAAGCACCTGTCACCAAGAAGGTCTTTCTTGCCGGAAGCGAGAGGCATTGTGCCACTCACTTCGGGCAATACTGACTTCTCGAAAAAGGTCCTTAAAACCGGCGGAAAGTCTCCTAGGAAGACTAAACTTTGCCAGCTTCATGGTCGCCTCC
Source organism: Agapetus fuscipes (assembly GCA_951799405.1). NCBI lineage: Eukaryota > Metazoa > Arthropoda > Insecta > Trichoptera > Glossosomatidae > Agapetus > Agapetus fuscipes. The sequence goes on along the minus strand of OX637332.1, from coordinate 16,003,962 downwards.
ACTGCAGACAATTGCAGATAGCGAGCAGGTCACTGAAGCACCTGTCACCAAGAAGGTCTTTCTTACCGGAAGAAAGAGGCATTGTGCCACTCACTTCGAGCAATACTGACTTCTCGAAAATGGTCCTTAAAACTGGCGGAAAGTCTCCTAGGAAGACTAAACTTTGCCAGCTTCATGGTCGCCTCCACTGCAGACAATTGCAGATAGCGAGCAGGCCACTGAAGCATCTGTCACCAAGAAGGTCATGACAAATGACCGAGGACAGCTTACAAGTAATAGAGTGGGGGATAGGGAATGCGAACGAATCAAGTTCCATCCACAGGGAAACCTGCGAACGTTTCTTGACAACAGATGCGTCAGACTAAGCTTGGGGAGCAACTCTGGACGACTTGATGCTGTCAGGACAGTGGACCGTTCAAACAAAAGAATCGGCACTCCAAACGAAAAGAGTTGTTCGCTGTTTTCACAACCCTGCAACGCACAGCGCACGACCTTTCTGGCTCCGAAATTCTGGTACAATCAGACAACAAGACAGTAGTCGCCTACATCCGCAAGGAAGGGGGCACCAGATCCAAAACACTCCTAAATCTTACCCAAGATCTGTTGACTCTGGCAGGCCAATGGGAGATCTCGCTAACAGCGCAGTACCTACCGGGAAGATACAACGGAGACGCGGATCACCTATCAAGAGGAAGATCCCCTCCAGAGTGGCATCTTTTATCAACAGCAACGAAGGCCATTTTCAATCATTTCGGAGTACCAGATATAGACCTGTTCGCATCCACGACGGCACACATGAGTTCAACTTACGTATCCAGAGACTCCACAGACTCATGCGCAATCTTTCAAAACGCGGAAGAGAAAAGACTGCTCCTGTCAGGATGGAGAGCTTCCACACTCAACACATATAAACCTGCTTGGCAAAGATGGTGCCGCTGGATACTGGCGGAAAATACCCATCCCAACACATCATCTCCTAATCAATTGGCAAGGTATCTAGCGCAACTGTTCATAAACAAAAAACTGTCATACAGGACTATACTGGTACACAAGTCAGCCATCGTAACCTTCTGCAACCCAATGATGGAAAAGAATCTCAGCTCAGATTTCCTAGTGAAACATACATTAAAAGCCATAGCAATGGTAAGGATTAACCCTCCTAAGTCCCCTGTGTGGAATTCGCAGATAGTGAAAGACTGGCTAGTCAGGAACACTCCTCGTTCAGATTTTCTCTATGAAGTTGCGTGTAGAACAGCAATCTTACTTCTGTTATCCTCAGGAAGAAGAGTACAATAATGCTAAATATCACAGAAGGAAACATTCTAGACGAAGGCACATCAATTGTGTTAATTCCATTTGTTGGATCAAAAACAGATACACTTCTGGAATCCAAGGAACACAACGTCAACCCAGTCTTCTGGATAAGGAAGCTGATTGAACTATCACGCGAAAGGAGATCAGGACAAAATATTTATAACCTGTTCATCAGCACCCGAGGACAAGTGAAGGCAGCTACAAGAACAATCATAGGAGGATGGGTAAAGAACACGCTAAAATCAGCAGGAGTAGAGGCCACTCCCGGCAGCACACGTTCAGCGGTCGCATCACTTAATTGGCTGGAGAACTACCCAATAGAAAACACTTTCAGAAAATGCTATCAGAAAGAGATGTTGAAACATACAGCTCCAGAAGATCCCTCCCTATTTCAACCAGTTAATATCAAATAAAGACGTCCCCGGTCACCAGGAGATAATAGACAGATCTCTCATAATATGGACTCCAGACATCTCTCAGAACACATAATGGGGGAGTTTTACCTACCATTAAAACTCTTATTATGTTTCTATAGATGTCTGGAGTCCAGGTAACCCCTACCTGGTGTATTATGAGCTTTATGACAAATGGCGACCGGGTTATGGGGGAACTGGAAATAAGGAAACAGGAAATGGGGAAAAAGCGACCATAGAGTAGAAAAGTGCCTAAAGTGTAAAAAAGTGCAAATCAAAGACCCAGGAATAGACTAAAAAACCACATAAAAGGGAAAAAGTGATTGTTTCTCTCATAATATGGACTCCAGACATCTATAGAAACATAATAAGAGTTTTAATGGTAGGTAAAACTCCCCCATTATGTTTCTATAGATGTCTGGAGTCCATATTATGAGAGAAA